>CAJQZJ010032020.1:6118628-6132167 GCA_907164525.1 Lophiomys imhausi
TGTGTGTGTGTGTGTGTGTGTGTGTGTGTGTGTGTGTGTGTGTGTGTTTGTGTGTGTGGTGTGGATGGGGAGGAAGCGGCAAGAGAAGGGAGCCAGAGGAGGGGCTGGAGGAGTGAAGGGAAAGCGAGCAAAGGCCATTTCTGAAGATAAAAGCTCTGAAGTGGAGCAGCTGTCAGGATGGGTTAATTTCCAGATGTTGAGTGGCCTTGGGACCATCACTTTCTGCTGACCTGTCCTTGTGTCAGGTTGCACTGGGACTTGGTTTTCCGGAGACATGAAACAGTCCTGGCAGCAGTGAATTCTAGGCAGAGGTGACCCTCCCTTCAGCAGCCTACCAGGACCTTGGTGAATGACTCCCTGGCCCATGTCACTCTTCATCTACATGTGGCTGGAAGAGCAGACTCAATCAGCAGAGCTTCTGCTGCCCCTCAGTGGTGGGGGGGTGCATATCCCTTCCCCACAGTCTTGTGGGTGTGGTGGGATGGAGGCTGAGCCCATCTCTGAGGGTCAGGATCAGCCCAGACTCCCTTGCCTTTCCACCCTGCCTTATCTTGGATATTTAAGTCTCTTCTTTGAATGAGAGATAAGACTACTCCTTCACTGAGGAACTGAAAGTGTGGGAGACGGCAATTCAGCTCTCTGCAGCCCTTTTAAATCAGACTACCCACATTCATTATCATGTACTGATGATGTGCAGATGGAAAGTGGTGGCTGGTGGCCAGTCTGGTTCTCCAGAAGTCCTGGGGCCCAGCTGGAGAGCTGTGGCTCTTCTGATCCTCCAGAGGGCAGGGGACCTACACTGGTACCCTACTCACTGACAGGAGCCATGGAAGACTGGGCAAGTTTCCTAAATTTCCACATCCTCACTTCTCTGATGTACGGAGCAGAGATCATCAAACCTAGTTCATGAGTTATATAATGATATGTGAAAAGTCCTAGTTCATGAGTTATATAATGATATAATACATAAAAAGCGTTCTGCACAGTCCGTTTTCCAAGCCGCTGTTGTTTTGAGTGTTAGTGGGTTTCTCCACTTCTCTTATCCATTGTCCTTATGACCTGGGGGAGTGGGGGAAAGGAGATTAGGGACCAGGTGTGCTTGTGTGGCGGGTAGTGGGAGTCACAGGACACTCAGAACAGCCAAGAGGAGGGGTCTTGATTCCCAAGGTGTAATGCAAGGTAAGTGGGATTCAAAGTAGGAAGGCAAGCAGCCATGGCTTATCCTTGTGAGCTGCACCATTTATACCGTGGTCCTATTTATCACGAAGCTGCTGTGTCTTCTCAAACTTTGTTCCTCTAGGCTTGCTACTGATCGTGTCTGAGAAAACAATTTTGTCTTTGTTGAAACACAGGGCGCCGGGCGGTGGTGGCGCACGCCTTTAATCCCAGCACTTGGGAGGCAGAGGCAGGCGGATCTTTGTGAGTTCGAGGCCTGCCTGGTCTACAAAGCGAGTCCAGGACAGCCAGAGATATTCAGAGAAACCCTGTCTCGAAAAAAAAAAAAAAAACGAAACACAGGGCGACTTAAACTTTACCTTCCCCCACAAGACTTTCCCACCCTCTCTCCTTGCGTTTGATGAAACCTGCTCCTAGGAGCCCCTGGCCTTGTTGTTGGCTCTGGAACTCACCTGATGCTGTAGAGGACGTTGCCATTCCGGGAGATTCTCAGCAGTTTGTTGTCAGTGGTGATCTCGTGGAAGTGGGCCCCCTTCTCATTGGCGAAGAACAGGTCAGGCTTCCAGATGGAATCCAACATGGATGGGTCAAGGTCCAGAGAGTCGTCGGGGTACTCATTGTAGGCCAGGCGGGGGTCATTCCACTGCTGCCTCAGGAAGATGTTGACCCTATAGTCCTGCAGCCCACAGACAGCAGTGGAGTAGGGTTAGGCTCTGGGTGCCAACTCTCCGAGGAGTCATGAGGTACTTACGGCTCATGGGGCCCAAAACCCATCCTGGAAGAGGCTGAGTGTGGCTGTAAGTCTGGGCACCAGGGAGACAATATCACCCCTCCCCCATCCTCAACTAAGTATACATAAATCTGAATTTAAGAAGAAATGCTTTGTTTTGAAGGAATTTTAGTGGGGCATGGTGGCTCATGCCTGTAATTCTAGCATAGGCAGTTGAGGCAGTGGTGCTGCCGTGGATTTGAGGCCAGTCTGGATTACATAGCAAATACCGGGTCAGGACTGCAGAGTATGACCCTGTCCTAAAACAACAAACAAACAAAAACAGAAAAACAAAACCAAATTAAAAATAAATTTCGCCAGGTATGGTGGCGCACACCTTCAATCCCAACATTCGGGAGGCAGAGGCAGGTGGATCTCTGGGAGTTCAAGGCCAGCCTGGTCTACAAAGTGAGTCCAGGATAGCCAAGGCTGACACACAAAGAAACCTTGTCTTGAAAAAAAAAAAATCAAAGACTAATGTAAAAAAATTTTTTTCTTTAATATAAAAACCCCTTTCTTCCTTCCTTCCTTCCTTCCTTTTTTCCTTCCTTCCTTTCTTCCTTCTTTTTTTCCTTCCTTCCTTCCTTCTTTCTTTCCTTCCTTTGTGTGTGTGCAGCACACATGTGGTGGTCAGAGGACAGCTTGTGGGAGTTAATTATCTCCTTCCAACATATGTGTCCTGGGGATTGGACTGGGATCATTTATGGTTGATAGCAAGCACCTTCTCCTACCGAGCCATCTCTCCAATTCACAGTTTTTATTTTCCTGTTAACATTTTGTTATATTTGCTTGCTATTTTTAGGTGAGGAGATTTTTATTTTATGTGTTTGAATGTGAGTATACATGTACATATGTGTATCATGTGTATGCCTGGTATCCAAGGAGGCTAGAAGAACACTGTTATACCCCCTCAACTCTTTCTCTTTTTTCATCTCTCTCTCTCTCTTTCCCTCCCAAGACAGGATCTATCTGTGTAGTCCTGGCTGTCCTAGAACACACTATGTAGGCCAGGCAAGATATCCACCTGTCTCTGCCTCCCGAGTTCTGGGATTAAAGGTGTGTACTGACATATTCAGCTTATTCCTCCACATTGTAAATAAATAAGTGTTAAAAAACAACTTCAGCCGGGCGGTGGTGGCACACACCTTTAATCCCAGCACTTGGGAGGCAGAGGCAGGCAGATCACTGTGAGTTCGAGGCCAACCTGGTCTACAAAGCGAGTCCAGGACAGCCAGAGCTGTTACACAGAGAAACCCTGTCTCAAAAACAAACAAACAAACAACTTCAATATCATTCATAGCTATGTAGTTTGAGGTCATGCTAGGATATGAGAGGCTTGGGCAGGGGCAAGATAGGTCCTGCTGAAGCTTTGTTCAACTGGTCTTGCTATTATAGAATTACTGAGAGGCCGTTTTATTTCCATTCACACCTGGGAAAGCTGTCAGGAAACTGGGAAGATGTGGGTAAGGAATATTCCATAAGAAGAAAATATTTGAGTAGAAAATCTTTTAGGGGCTCGAGAGGCTCAGTCGTTAAGAGCATTTGATGCTCTTCCAGAGGACCCAGGTTCAATTCCTAGTACTTACATGGCAGCTCACAATCACCTGTAACTCCAGTTTTATGGTAATTTGACACCCTCTTCTGGCTTCTGCCAGCTACACATACCCACTCTCACACACAAATAAAAACAAAATAAGACTTAAAAAAATAAAAGGGTTTTAATTTTGCTGGAGAGGTACCATACACTTGGAGTCCATCAATGAAGTGGCACCGTGGATAGAATTTTAAGTGAGTTTCTGTTTCCCAAGGCAGAAGGGCAGAGCATCAGTGTTGGGCTCCCTAAAGGGCATCACTCTCTCAAAGATTTATGATCCCAAGTCTGACTTTTGGTATTAACCTTCAATAAATAATACACACACAGACACACATACACACACACACAGACACACAGACACACACACATACACACACACAGAGACACATACACAGAGACACACACACACAGACACACACACAGAGACACACAGACACACACACATACACACCCGTGTGTGGTCACCTCCTTTCTTTTGGGGTGCTGCTTTTCAGCCCTCATTAGGTTGATCAGTCACTGGCAGGGCTGAATGAAAACAAATGATCTTCCCAGCTCACTCCACCCCTGCCCACGGCCTCCCATGTTCTTCATTCTGGTGGAAATATCGATAGCTTCATAAAGCGCTCCAAAGCATTTTATAGGGTTTTCCTATAATTTAATTGCAGCCTGTCCCTCAAGCCCCGTAGAAGGTGACATTTGGTCTCATAATCTCAGGTCTTATGAGTCCCATGTTGGAGACTAGGCCTGGATATTGTTGTTTAAATTATTTTTTGTTCTTGTTTTTGTTTTTTGTCTTGTTTTTAGTTGTGGAGCTGGAGAAATGGTTCAGAAGCTAAGAGTACTTAAAAAAAAAAACCCTTCCTTCCTTTGGGTGTATGCAGTATATATGTGGTGGTTAGAGGACAGCTTGTGGGAGCTAATTATCTCTTTCTACAATACAGGTCCTGGGGATTGAACTCCTCGGATTATTTATGATTGATGGCAAGCACCTTTTCCTACCAAGCTGTCTCTCCAGAGATGGCTGCTCATCCAGAGGCCTCAGCACCTTCATGGAAGCTCACAACCATCTTTAATTCCAGTTCCAGAGAATATGACACCCTTTACAGTCTCCACAGGGACTACATGCATAGACCTACATGAGGTAAAACACCCATGCATATCAAATAAAAATTAAAAGATTTCAAATTAACATTTGTTTAGTTTTTTCCCTTCCCTTCCCCTCCCCCACCCCGTGTGGTAGTCACAAGCATATGAGTGAAAATGTGGAGGTCAGAAGACAACTTCCAAAGGTAAATTCTTTCCTCCACTATGTAGGACTTTGGACTCACACTTGGGTTGTCAGGCTTGGTGCCTTTACCCACTGAGCCATCTCACCAGCCCTGAATGTTGGGTTTTACTTTTCTTGTATTGGTGATGGCATCTCTAAATCTGGCCCCTCCTCTCCTTCTCCCTTGGAGCTTACGCAGGGAGGGTGTGTTAGGATGGGTTCTGGGAAAGTCATTTGGAAGTGAGCAGACTATGAACGACTGGGCAGAAAAAGCCTCCAGTCCCCAAATGCCAGCCAGATTTTTATGTTCCTGCTAGTGACATGTTAAGACTGTTCATGTAGCTTCGAGGAAGAAAAATAAGTGACATTTCTTAAAATGTTTTCCATACTGTTGCACACATTTAATTCTCATGAAAGCTCTGAAAGCAAACACCCAGATTCCCACAGCAAGGGGGAGAGAGGCTGAGGAAAGGCTTGAAAAGGCTGAGGGATATGTCCAAGAACAAGGCAGGCTCATGGGTTAGGAAAAGTAAGGTTAGGATCGCATTGACCCAATCGAACACTGGACTTGGTTGGAGGAAGGTGTTTCTTG
Source organism: Lophiomys imhausi (assembly GCA_907164525.1). NCBI lineage: Eukaryota > Metazoa > Chordata > Mammalia > Rodentia > Muridae > Lophiomys > Lophiomys imhausi. The sequence continues at coordinate 6,124,027 of CAJQZJ010032020.1, forward strand.
CTTTGGATACTGGTCCTCTTTGCCCAGCAAATTCTGTGAACTCAGCCTAAGCTCCGCCCCTTTAGGATCAGGATGCACTAGGTACCCCTGGCTTTCTTGCTGAACTCACAGAAGGATGAAATCTTCAGAAACACCCATTTTAGTGCTTCCTCCCTGAGAGTAGCTCCTCTTCCTAGCATGACTGGCAGCAATCGGAAGGGATAACGGTGACCTTGTGTTTTTCCTACATCATCTTTGCTACCCCTAATAGTTCTCGCCTACTTCCATGTCTTATTGTTCTCTTTCTGCAGAAACAGCACATGTAGACAAATAGAGATGTGCCTTTATCCAACATTTGAAAGAAGGAAACAGGATCTCATTATAAAATGACTAATGAGAAGCCGGGCGGTGGTGGCGCACGCCTTTAATCCCAGCACTTGGGAGGCAGAGGCAGGCGGATTTTTGCGAGTTCGAGGCCAGCCTGGTCTACAAAGCGAGTCCAGGACAGCCAGAGCTGTTAAACAGAGAAACCCTGTCTCGAAAAAACCAAAAAAAAAAAAAAATGACTAATGAGAGTCAGAGCAAGAGACAGGTACAGAGTATTGTGAGGTCCATGATGACCGAATTCTTTTCTGGCCCATGGCCTCCAGCTCCTGACAGCTTCTCTGGCTTTTGACTTCTCCCCATGACCATTGGCTTCTCCTAGAATCTGATCTTCAGACAGGTTCTCACCATGGAGTTTCCCTCTTGAGGTTGGTAAACAGTTGTGGGGAATGTGGCCCAGAAGGGACCGAAATGACTGGTGCAGTGGTTGAAAGCTAAGGGTTGCTTTGGTTTCTTAGTCTCATGCTTTGCTGGCTGGTGTTTGACTCATATGGAGTCCATGTACAAGTTCAGGGGTCAGAGAGGCAACTGTGGAATTATCCAACCCAGGACTTACATTCCTACTTTCTCAAAGGCAGCTCAAATCCCCAGTGTGGGGGCATTCAGAGGTATAGTGCAACTATCTTCAGAATCAAATCACCCATCTTGCAAGACTTGAGATTCCCTGACACCCTAAACTCTGTTAAATGGGCAACCAGTTGCTTTGTTTATAAGACCATGGAAAGACATTAACTCATCCATCTATCCATTATCTATCCATCCATTTATCATCCACTCATCATTCATCTATCCATCCATCCATCTTCCAAACATTTGAAGGCTTCCTATGTGTCACTTATAGTTGGATTTTCCCCTCTTTCCATCTTTATGGTAGCTAATTTAACATTCTAACATCTAATAAGCACCTCAAAATTCAGAGTTGTGGTGAAATATGAAGCTCAAAATGTTTGAACAGGAAACATCTCAGAGCTCATAAGGTGTATTATTAGAAAGACATGGACAGCAAGAGGCCTACTCCCTGTTATCAGAAGCAAGAGACACAGGATGGAGGAAGCAAACTTAGATTCCTTTGATTTTTTTTTTTTTTTTGGTTTTTCAAGACAGGGTTTCTCTGTATAACAGCTCTGGCTGTTCTGGACTCCCTTTGTAAACCAGGCTGGCCTCGAACTCATAGAGATCTGTCTGCCTCTGCCTCCTGAGTGCTGGGATTAAAGGTGTGCACCACCATGCCTGGTTCCTATTTTTATTTTTATTTTTTATGTAGCCCAGGCTGTCTTCAAACTTTCCATCCTCCTGCCCCAGCCTATTAGGTGCTTGAGTGTAAGTGTACACCACTGTACTTGACCCATGAACCTTTAAAAAAACAAACTGCTTTGTCCCTTTTTTTTGGGTGTGTATGTGCTTATATGTGTGTGCACATGCTGTGGCGTGAGTGTTGAGGTCAGAAAACAACTTTCAGGAACTGGTCTTCTCCTTCTACTATTCTGCAGATTCTGGGACTCTCAGTTTGTGAGGCTTTGTGGCATTCGCCTTTACCAACGGAGCCATCTAGCAGCCTATCCCCCCCCCCCCCCCCGCCCCCTGTACATATTTTGAAGTCTGAGTTTTTCTTTTGCTAAACTCGTTGATCAGGCTGAGTTGGAGAACGGTAGGCAGGCAGGTGGGCAGAAGCAGAAGTGAAAACAGAGGCTTTGGTTTCTGTACTTGAAGAACTCAGATTATCCAGTGCCCAAGGCAAAAACGTGGTCACAGATATCCACTACGGGAAGCTCAGAGTATGAGGGCTTTTAGAGTGTACTAACAGACTATTATCAGATGCATCTGATAGGGCTTGCTTCCAGCAAGGTGAGATGAGAAAGTGGCAACTGAGATGTTCATTTCTCTTTGTCTTTCCTCTTGTTCATACTAGTGACTCAGAGCCACTCTTGTGCTGAGATGAGGATAGTAGCTGCTTATGGTACCTGCTTAGCCAGGAAGGGAGCCAAAGCCATGAGGAATGGGGCCACAGCTTCATGGTGTTTAGGATTAGAAGGAGGAGAGTCAGGGGTAAAAGGAGTCTCATGTGGAAACCCCAGCACAGACCGAGCTATGTAGGCAGGGGCATTCACGCTTATTCAACCTAGCATAGGAGCTGGTTCGCCTTACTGAGGACCTACTGTGAGCCAGGCACACTGCACAACTTGACATTTTTTTTAAAACTCCTCAGAATAATCCTGTGACATTAGTATTTTTCAACCTGATTTAAAGAAAAGTGTATAGCCGGGCGGTGGTGGCGCACGCCTTTAATCCCAGCACTTGGGAGGCAGAGGCAGACGGATCTTTGCGAGTTCAAGGCCAGCCTGGTCTACAAAGCGATTCCAGGACAGCCAGAGCTGTTAAACAGAGAAACCCTGTCTCGAAAAACCAAAAAAAAAAAAAAAAAAGAAAAGTGTATGTATGTATCGGTGTATGTGTGGTGGTTTGAAGGACAAATGTCCCCCACAGGCTTAAGTGTTTGAACACCTGGTCCGCAGCTGGTGGTGCTCTCTGGGAGGACTATGGAGGCGTTAGGAAATGGGCCTTGCTGGAGGAGGTACATCTCTGGGCTTTGAGGGTTGATAGCCCGGCTTCACTTCCTGTTCTCTCTGCTGAGTGTGGATATAATGTTACCAGGCAGCTTCCTGCCTTGGTCACCAAGCCTTCCCCGCTGTGATGGACTCCATATCTCTAAAACTGTGAGCCAATGTAAGGTTTTCTGTCTTAACTTGCTTCTTGTCAGGTTATTTTATCACAGGGACAGAAGAGAAAGTAACACATGGTGTGTGTATGTAAGTGCAACTGTGTGTGGAAGCCAGAGGGCACCGGCTGTGTTAATGCTCAGTTGTATCCACCTTTTGTGTTCTCTCCCTCCTTCCCTTCTTCCCCTCTCTCCCTCCCTTTCCTCCCTCTGGCTGTTTGTCTGTCTCTCTTTCTGTTTCACTCTACTCTGTTCCTTTGTCTCTCTTTCTTTTAGTCTTTGAGATGGGGTCTCTCATTGGTCTGGAACTTGCCAAACAGGCTAGGCTGGTTTACCAGTGAGTTCTAAAGATTCACTTGTCTCTGGCTTTTAAAATGTGGATTCTGGCTGGGCGTGGTGGCACACGCCTTTAATCCCAGCACTCAGGGAGGCAGAGACAGGTGGATCTCTGTAAATTCAAGGCCAGCCTGGTCTACAAAGTGAGTGCAAGCCAGCTAGAGCTACACAGAGAAACCCTGTCTCGAAAAACCTAAAAAAAAAAAAAACCAAAAAACAAAACAAAACAAAAAAAAACCCCAAAAATCAAAATGTGGATTCTGGGGACCATACACAGGCCCATGTTTGTAAGGCAAGCCATCTCCCTAGCCCTCAGCCTGATTTCAAAGACAAAGAAGACTCAAAGAGATAAATATGCTTAAATCAGAGGGTTGATAAAGAAGGATTGAGAGGGGTGGAAGTGGCTGGAGTTTGAACCTAATTTGTCTGATGATATAAAATTCACTCTTATTAGACAAGAGGAAAAAGCTCAATGTATGTGAAGTAGGAAGTACGGTTGTAGTTGATATGATTCTATCTGGATTCTATTCCATTTGGAAGTGATAAATGAATTCAGTTAAGTACTAGGATACAAAATCAACTTGCAAAAGTCAGTAGCTTCTCTGTGCACTGATAATGATTTGCTAAGGGGAAAAAAAAAAATCAGGATTCTATTCACAACAGCTACAAAATGAAACAAGAACCAAAACCCATGAGCTGGGGAAGTAACTCAGCGGATGGCTTGCCTAGCTCTACACCAAGCTCTAGCACACACCCAAACCATTTTCAGCTCTGGATAAACAGGCGATCCTACCAGTCTGCCCCAGGGGCATAACAACATCTTAGTCATCACCTGCTACAACTGCCAGATGTGTGCCGGATGTAAGGACCCCGGTTACGTCAGCATCTCTCTCTCTCTGCCTCTACGTCTTCTCTCTCGGTCTCTCTCTATCCTCGGCACCTCCTTTTCTCTTTCTTTGTGTTCTCTGCTCTTTCCCTTCCTGTCCTCTACCCTCATGGCTCTGCCCCATCTGACTGTCTGCCGGTCCAATAGTCTGTCTTTACCTCTCCTTCAAGTCCAAACCCCTCTTACTTCCCCTAAATAAACCTCCTTATACTGTCTCGGGCATAATTGCTCAGGGATACCTCCGCATAGGCCCACCAGATACCCCTCCACCCCTGCCGCTTTATTTTATGTGTTACAACAGTGGAGCACACCTGTAACTTCAACACAAAGGAGACAGAGGCAGGAGGATTAGAAGTTCAAGGATAGCCAGGCTATTGGAGCACACCTTTAATCGCATCACTCAGGAGTCAGAGGAAGCGGATCTCTATGAGTTCAAAGACAGCCTGGTCTACAAAGTGAGTCCACGACAGCCAGGGCTACACAGAGAAACCCTGTCTCAAAAAAAAAAAAAAAAAAAAGTTCAAGGTTGGGGTTGGAGAGATGATTCAGCAGTTCAGAGCACTGGCTGCCCATGTAGAGGATTCCCAGAACCTGCAGGGTGGGGTGCAACTGTCTGTAACTCCAGTTACTAAGGGTCTGATGCCCTCCCTCTTCAGGGCACTGTATGCATGTGGTACACACACATACCTGTACAAATGCTCATACTCATAAAATAAGTAAATTAAAAAAAAACCCAAAGAATGTCAAGATCATTTTTGGCTACATAAAGAATTTGAGGAGTGTCTGAGCTACACAAGACCCTGTCTCAAATATTACACCTGCCCCTATTCCAGTTCCAAGAGTAAACTTAACTAAGGATGTGAAAGAATTCTTCAATGAAAATTACACAACTTAAAAAAAAAAAACAAACCAAAAAACTGAGGATACGGTAAGGTGGAAGGACCTTCCTTGTTCACAGTTTGAAAGAACCATTGTTAAAAGACTCTACCATGGGCTGGAGAGATGGCTCAGCAGTTAAGAGCACTGGCTGTTCTTCCAAAGGACTCGGGTTCAAATCCCAGCACCATATGGCAAGTCACAGCTGTCTGAAATGGCTGGGCATGGTGGCGCACGCCTTTAATCCCAGCGCTTGGGAGGCAGAGGCAGGTGGATCTCTGTGAGTTCAAGGCCAGCCTGGTCTATGAGTCCAGGACAGCCAAGGATACACAGAGAAAACCTGTCTTGAAAAAACAAACAAACAAACAAAAACTCTACCATACAAAGCATTCAAAGATGAAATATAACCTCCATTGGAACAACAGAGACATGCTTCACAGAGCTTAAAACAAAACAAAACAAAAACTAAATCCTAAAATTTTTATGGAAGCACAAAAGCCCAAACAGTCTTGAGTGGAAAAGACAAAGCTGGAGAGTGATGGAACCTGATTTCAAGACGTCCTGCTGAGCATCAGTTAAAAGTGGTGTGATATTGGCTGAAGAGAAGATGCTTCGATCTGTGAGGTGGGATACAATACCTCAGGTAAACCCAGCACCCTCAGCCAACTGCTCTTTAATGTGGGATACAGTACCTCAGGTAAACTCAGCATCCTCGATCCGTGAGGTGGGTTACAGTACATCAGGTAAACCCAGCATCCTTGATCTGTGAGGTGGGATACAGGACCTCAGGTAAACCCAGCATCCTCAGCCAACTGCTCTTTAATGAAGATGCCAAAAACACACACTGAGGAAAAGACAACTCCATCGACACAGTGCAGGGAAAAACTCTCATTGTCTGTCTCTCACCCTGTTCAAAAAAATATCTCAGAATAGATAAAGAGGTCTTAATGCAAACCCACCAAACTTAGAAACTAGTGGAGAAAAACATTGGGGAAGCATGTTGAGATGGTGGCATGGGCTGTGCTTTTCTGGACAACTCCAAAAGCATGGGAAACAAAAGCAAGAATTGACAAACTTAAAAAGCTTCTGGACCTCAAAGAAAACTGTCAGCAGAATGAGGAGACAGCTATAGTCTGGAAAGTTCTCCTAACCACCTAGAAACTTTTCTAGCCCTGGGAGATCTTTAAAAACCATTGCCCTCACTCCTAACAGCAGGAGCTAACTCTATTGCCTGCTTTTGGGTCCCTTTTCCCTAATCGGGCTGCCTTGGCTAGCCTCACTAGGAAAACACATGCCTGGTCTTACTGCAACTTGATATCTCAAGGCTGGTTGATATCCATGGGAGGACTCCCCTTTTCTGAGGAGAAACAGAGGAGGAGTGGATGGGCACCAGAGTTGGGGGCGGTGAGGGACTAGGAGGAGAGGAGGGAGGGGAAACTGTAGTTGGGATGTAAAATTAATAAGTTAATAAAAAAACATTGACATCATTTGCACACATGTGTTACTGCTAGAAAGAGCTGTGGCTATTTCAGTCTCAACTACATGTTATACATGTCCAGGGCAGCTAAACAGATTTCCCAGGATGCCAAGCAATTCCATGACTGAGGCAAGGTTTACATGGTGTGATGGTTAGTGTTAGTTGCCAACTGAACAGAATCTAGAATCATTTGAGAGATGGGCCTGTGGGGTATCATCTTGATTGTGTTAATTGAATTGGGAAGGTCTGCCCATCATGGATGGCATCCTTCTCTGGGAAGGAGATCCTGGACTATGTAAGTGGAGAAAAGGAGCTGAACAATGGCATGGATTCACTGCTCTCTGATTCTTTCTCTGTTTAAAGTAATTAAAAACATTTATTTACTTTTATTTCATGTGCATTGATGTTTTGCCTGCATATGTGTCTGTGAGAGGTGTCAGGTCCTCTGGAACTGATGTTGCAGATGGCTGTGAGCTGCCATGTGGGTGCTGGGAACTGAACCCGGGTCCTCTGGAAGAGCAGCTAGTGCTCTTAACTGCTGAGCCATCTCTCCAGCCCAAAGTTATTTATTTTTAATTATGCATATGTGTGCCTGTGTATCTGAATATGTACCATGTATGTGCAGTGCCCATGGAGGCCAGGAGAGGGCGCCATATCCCTTGGAACCTGAGTTACAGATGGTTGTGGACTGTGGGTCCTTGGTAAGACCAGGTAAGTTCTTTTAACCACTGGGCCATTTCTGCAGCCTTCTTTCTGCCTCTTTTTTATTATAATGTTTATTTATTACATCAAGTTACATATCCGTCATAGTGCCCTCCTTTCTGTTTCTTGACTGTGGCTGTATTGTAACTAACTCCTTCAAACTCTTATTGCCCTGACTCCCCCACCATTTTAGACTGCATTTTTGAATAGACCCTTTCTTTCTTAGATTGTTTCTGTCAGAGTATTTTATCATAGCAATGAGAAAGTAAGACACGTGGTCATTTTGACTTGCACCTTACTTCTTTTCCTGCTTTGTGTTGTGTGACTTTGGAGGTTGCTTCGCGGTCAGAAGACCTAGGCTGTAATCAGTGGCGTAGCTGGGATTTGAACCCAGTAAGTTAGTGCCATCCAAACATTTAACCAGGCTCTCTCTGAGTTCATGAGCCCTCAGGGAAGTGTCACAGAAGGGAAAAAACAGGAAGCTTCTGTCCCAGCTCTCTCAGTGCGTACTTTCTGATTTGGCTGAAGAACCTGGCCTACTGTGTGCCTTCCTCAAGTCCAGAGCTGGTGGGTGTCCCCATCTTTTCCTGAGGTCCCTTCAGCCTTCTTGATAGTTTCCATTCGATAGTGTTAGAGGCACATCCCACTGTTGAGCTTTGTGCTATCTGTCCCCTTTCCCATCTGACCCTTAACTTGCCCCAGGACAGCACACTGCTGGGCGTTTTCCCTCTTGGCGACCACACACTCAGAGTTAGCTTTGCTGACCCCAGGACAGCACACTGCTG
>CAJQZJ010032020.1:6132177-6147445 GCA_907164525.1 Lophiomys imhausi
CACACACTCAGAGTTAGCTTTGCTGACCCCAGGACAGCACACTGCTGGGCGTTTTCCCTCTTGGCGATCACACACTCAGAGTTAGCTTTGCTGGCAGAGCCAAGAGGGTGGTTTGGATAAGTGGAGGCAAGGATCCTTGCTTGTCCTTATGGGATCAAAAAATCCCAATGTCACTCCAAAAAATCACATAATAATGCTGACAGCATCTACTTTAATTGGATGTTGAATATTTGTCAGAACTTTGTATGAATCATGTCTCTAAACCCTTTATCATCCAAGCATATGGGCCCCATGATACCCATTTCACAAGCAGGAAACAAATTCACTGGGTTAAGGCAGAGATCAAATTCATATCTATTTTTTGAGTTGGAGAGATAGCCCAGACTTCAAGAGCACTGGCTGCGCTTCCAGAGGTCCGAGTTCAATTCGCAATAACCACATGGTGGCTCATAACCATCTACAATGAGATCTGGTGCCCTCTTCTGGTCACCAGGCATACAGGCAGACAGAACACTGTATACACAATAAATAAAACATTTCTTATCTATTAAAAAATTACTTATTTGTGCACATGTGTCTACATGTGTGTGAGCATATGTGGGCCACAGCACACATGGATTGTGAAGGACAAGTTGGTTCTCTCTACTGTGTGGGTCCAGGAGATTGCACTCAGGTTGTCAGGCTTGCCTGCGGGTGTCTGTGGGTGCCTTGACCTACCGAGTCACCTCACCATCCTAAGTTGAGGTTCTCACCTGAAGTCACACTGTTGGTAAGCACTAGGCTGTATTTATGGGACCCAAGACTTTTGGTTTTCAGTTCCACACTATTCTGATAATTGTATAATGTGCTTTGATATCTTTTTCATGAAAGAAAAAAAAATGCCAGGCATGGTGGCATGTATTTTAAACCCAGCATGTGGGCTACACAGTAAGATCTTGTCTCCAAAACATGTTTTTTAAAAGGTCAAGTTCTGTCTACTTTATATTAAATCTATTTTCAATATTGATTATAATATTAAAACATTTTAAAGTGTTTTAAAATTAAATATTTGCTATTTAAATATTAAACATTCTGTTCAATATTTTAAAATGTTACTCAATATAAAATGGATGTAAATTAAAAAAAAACAATAACTCTATATCAGAAATGAAGGAATGAGCCAGGAGTGGTGGCATACCCCTTTAATCCTAGCACTCAGGAGGCAGAAGTAGGTGGATCTCTGAGTTCAAGGCCAGCCTGAGCTAACAAGTGAGTCCAGGGCAGCCAGGGCTTGTAATACCAAGAAACTTTTTCTTGCAAGCCCCCCCCCCAAAAAAAAAAGAAAAAAGAAATGAAGGAAAGAATAGATGAGGCAGGGTCTATCAGGACCCTACCGAGCTGTGCCACAAGCTGGTCACAGTGTGTGATAGTCAGTATCATGAGGACTCTAGTTTAGGAGATTGAAAATGTGTGCAGAATGCCAGACATGGTGGCATATGCCTTTGATCCCAGCACTAGGGAGTCTGGGATCTCTGAGTTTAGAGACAGCCTGGTCTAGAGAGCTAGTTCCAGGACAGCCAGGGCTACACAGAGAAACCCTGTCTTGAAAAAAAAAAAAAAAAAGGAATTTGCAATTGGCTTTTGCAGGGTGCAAACTGAAGGGAGAGGGTTAACCTTGAAAGATGTCTGTGGGGGCTGGCTCAGTGGTTAAGAGCACGGTCTGCTCTTCCAGAGGACCCAGGCTCAAATCCCAGCGCCCACATGGCAGCTCAAAACTGCCTGTAACTCCAGTTCTAGGGAATCCGACACTTTCACACAGACATACATTTAGGCAAAACACCAAGGCACATGAAATAAATATAAATGAATAAATAACAAAGAGAAAGAACAACATTTGGGACCCAGAGTGGTGAGATGCGCCACTGATGCACTTGGAAACAACAATACTAAGGAGGCTGAGGGGAGGCGAGGGGGCTTTCTCAGTAAGTAGGGTGCTTGCTTTACATGCTCGGAGACTTGAATTTGGATCCCCGGAATCCATGGAAAAGCTTGACGCTGTGATGTACACCAACCTCATGGCCAGAGGGGTGGGGCCAGAAAGATTCTGGGGACTCACTGGCCAGCAAGTCTAATTGAAATGGCAAGCCCCAGGGCCAGTGAGAGACCCTGTCCCAGGAAAGGTGGAGAGGACTAGAGGAGGACACCTGGTGTTGGTGTCTGGATTTCACAGACACTCTCACGGGTGAGCACATCCACCCACCTGTGCACTCATGTATGGATGCTGCCCTCTCCTGGATGGCAGAAAGGAAGTACCCAGCATTCTTCCCTTTCAAGAAGAAGGACCAAGACCACAAACACATTTGCTTTTGTAAGGGGGTACAATGGAATTTAGCAGGGGGAGAGATTAGAGTCTTGAGACTGAGGAAATTCAGGATGACCAGAGGCATGTCTAGAGAGGCAAGGACACTGTGATCTGTGACCGGGCTTCTCAGCCACGATTAGCTTGGAGCCGGGAGGAAGCCAGGGGCCAGGGCAAAGGTCACTCACTCCTTTGGGCTTGAGCTGCTATGTTCCAGGATCGTCTCAAAAAATGGCGCCACTACTTCAGTGTGCCCACCACTGTGACAGCACCTCCCTATTCCCAAGGCTCCGCCAGCATCCCACCATGCTCACGTAGATGACGCCAGTCAAGCCCAACAGGATAATTGTGACCTGGACCATAAGCCTTCGTGGTGCTGTGCTTTCCCACGGACAGTGGTCCAGCACTGGACCTCCCAGCATGTGTATCCAGGTTTGAGAACCAGCCTGGCTAGCATCCCCAGAAGAGCGGCAAAATGATGCCCTCAATCGCTTGGAGCCCAGGCCCTTGTGAAATTCGCTTATGTCAGCTATTCCTTGTGTTGTTTTGAGACAAAATAACGTAGCTCAGGCTTGTCTCCAACTGGCTGTGTAGCTGAGGATAACCGTGGACTTCTGTCCTTCTGCCTCCGCCCCTGAGCGCTGGGTTTGTAGGGATGTACCATCATAGCTGGCTCAAATGGTGCTGGACATGGGAGCCAGAGCTTCGGACACTTCGTCAGCTGAGTTTCAGCTGAGTTACTCTTGAGGGACTTACATTAGTGAGGTGACCTGCAACCAAAGCCTGAGTACCCCAGCCAACCAACGCCTCAGGTCCCGCCCTTGGTCAGAGTCTCTACAGAAGCTTCTTTATAGAGCTGGCAGGTGCAGTTGTCCCGCCAGATGCTCAGCTATCGGTGCAAAGACTGAAGCAACACACTGAGCCAGGACACAGAGCAGTTGTAAAGGACCGTGATGAGGATCTAGAGCCGGCTACCAAGCCAGTGCGGCTCTAGATAGCTACTGCCATGAAAGAAAAGGGAATCAATAAAACGTCCCAAAAGGGATTCCAAACAATGACCTCAGGGAAATGGAGTCACGTGACAGAGAACACAGAGAGGTGATGTGACCTACTCAGGAAAACAATTCAGCATGTGGGAGACGGCGTGAGAAAGCCAGCAAAGAGAAAGTGGTCGTGGAGAAAGAACTGGGTGCAATCTGTGCTTTGAAAGATTCCATCAGTCAGATGAAAATGTGGGGCTGGAGAGATGGCTCAGAGGTTAAGAGCACTGGCTGCTCTTCCAGAGGTCCTGAGTTCAATTCCCAACAACCACATGGTGGCTCATCTATGATGAGATCTGGTGCCCTCTTCTGGCCTGCAGTCATACCTGCAGACAGAAGACTGTCTACATAATAAATAAATAAATCTTTAAAAAGCAGTTCAATTAAAAAAAAAAAAAAAAAGAAAGGTGAAAATGTGACTGAACCAACAGCAGACCCAATGTACCAGAACTAAGAAAAGAGAAAAAAGGAAGGAATAACAGGACTTATGAGACAAAATTAATGAACAGAAATTTGCATCGTAGGCACTCTAGAAGGAGGAAAAGGCACAGGAAAGTTGTTTAATGTAACACCAGCTGAAGCTTGCCAGATCTTGGGAGAGGTGTGGACACTTCTAGATCCACAAAGCTTGAAAGTCCCTAAATAAGGGGCTGGCAATACGGCTCTGAGACTGAGTGCAGTGCTCTCCCAGAGGACCAGTGTTCGGTTCCTAGCCCGCATGTCAGGCGGCTCACTACTGACTGTAATTCAAGTCCCAGGGGATCCAATGCCTCTGGCCCCTGATATGCACTCAGGTGCACAGACCCACACAAAGACAGGTGCACATGCAATTAATTAAAATAATAAAAATGGATATATTTTTTTGGGGGGTGGAGAGATGGCTTAGAGGTTAAGAGCACTGGTTGTTCTTCCGGAGGACTTGGGCTTGACTCTCAGCACCCTAAATGGCAGCCCACAGTCTTTAGGAACTCTAGTCAGAGGGGATCTGACAACTTCTTCTAGTCTCTAGGACTGTGGTTCTCAACCTTCCTAATGCTTTGACCCTTTAACACAGTTCCTCATGTTGTGGTGACCTCCAACCATAAAATTATTTTTTTTACTACTTCATAACTGTGATATCACTACTATTATGAACCATAATGTAAATATTTGTGTTTTCCAATGGTCTTAGGTGACCCTTGTGAAAGGGTCATTAGGTGTCCAAAGGGGTCACAACACACAGGTTGAGAACCACTGCTCTATGAGAACCAGGCGTGCACATGGTGCACAGGTATATATGCAGGCAAGACACCTGCATGCACAGAAGATAAAGTGAAAAGAAAAGTTTTTAAAGTCTCCCAATATGAGATAGCTCCAAGAGTAAGGGTACTTGCAGCCAAGCCTGACAACCTGAGTTTGATTCCAGCAGTCACACAGTGGAAGGAAAAGATTAACTTCTGCAAGTTCTCATCTCACCAAAACAGGAATGTGTGGTGTTCGGCCTGTCTCACAAACAAAGAAATGAAATAAAAGTCTCCATATAGACACACTCAAAAAGGTCCTTTCTGGCTGGGCGTGGTGGCGCACGCCTTTAATCCCAGCACTAGGGAGGCAGAGGCAAGTGGATCTCTGTGAGCTCAAGGCCAGCTTTGTCTACAAAGAGAGTCCAGGACAGCCAAGGACACACAGAGAAACCTGTCTGGAAAAACAAAAACAAACAAACAAAAAAATCAACTCAAAACTAAAACCCAAAAAACAGACAAACTAAAAAAGGATTCTGCAAACAGTAAAAGAGAAGCATCGAGTGTCATAGAGGAAATCCCCATTAGACTAAACATACATTTCTTTGCAGCTTGGAAGAGAATGGAATGATACATTCTGAACAGAACAGAAAGGAAAGTCACTCTCTGAGAGTCAGACTAATAACTGAGATGCATATGAATAGACTTGATGAGACTGAGCCTCAGCCATAGGCATCTGTGGATACTCTCAATGAATGTGTACAGGAATTTGTTTTCTTTAGACAGGGTCTCATGTAGCCCAGGCTGGTCTCAAAGTCACTAAGTAGCTGATGGTGACCTTCAAACTACTGATCCTCCTGCCTCCACCTCCAGAGTGCTGGCCTTATATGCATGAGCCACTGTGTGTGATTTTGTGTGGTGCAGGGATTGAATTCAAGGCTTCATGAACACCAGACAAGCACTCTACCAATGGAGCTGCATCCTCAGCCCCTTAGGCATGTGTTTTAATTTAATAAGTAGAACCCAGATGTATTGTAGTGCATCTCATTTACAGGATGATTTTGTAGACATGTTGGAATAATTCTGTAGTACAAGAAAAGGAAGGCCATGGAGCAAGGATTTAGTAGTTACTGATGTGGCATCATCTGGGGGTCAGGGTCTCCAGGTCCCTGTGCACACTGACTTATGTATGTTCACAGTGAATATGTGTGTGCACACAGGTATACGTACACATATGTATCTGCGCATGAGTAGGCCCAAGGTTGGCATCTGGTGTCTTCTGGTGTCTTCCTTGGTTGTTCTCCACCTTATTTTATGAGACAAGGTCTCTTACAGGGACCCAGAGCTTCCCAAGTATCTGGGTAACAAATCCCAGGATCCTCCTGTTTCTGTTTGCCCAGCACTGGGATTACAGGTGAGTTCTGTCCATCTTTTTATGTGGGTTCTGGGGAGTGGAACTCAAGTCAGCATGCTTGCACAACAAGCATCTTGCCTACTGTCCTTATTTTTAAAATTTATTTATTTATTTTCATGTGTACATGTGTGTACGTATGTGTGTGTGTGTGTGTGCTTTGCATGAGTTCATGTGCATCACATGTGGGCCTGATGCCGAAGAGGCCAGAAAAGGGCATAGGATCCCCTGGAATTGGAGTTGCAGGCAGTTATGAGCTGCCATGTGGGTGCTGGGAATTGAACCTGGGTCCTCTAGAAGAGTAACCAGTGCTCTTAACCACTGAGCCATCTCTACTTGTCACTGGAAAAGAGCTACTAGGTGGTCAGGGAAGATGTGTTTTAGATTTCTTTCTAGCCTGGATGGAATTTCTAAGACAGTTTATTTCTCTTTATTCTGGTTTTGTGATTGCCAAGAGTGACAGTTGCTTGGGCATCCTAGTGTGGGGGCAGTGGCAAGGAAGGGAGTTCCTTCGTGAGGATGTGAGCCAGCCCCATTGCCTTGGTGAGCGCACGAGCAAGCTCCATCGTAAACTGGAATGACTTAGCAGTCTGGTCTTTCCACTTTTGTCTATTTTAGATTATATGGTTGAGTCAACTCTCCCTGAATTTGGCCAGATGGAGAGCTCTATATTCCAGGCTGTCACATACTCCTGGCTGTGGCTTCATCCTCAGAGGTGGACTGAGGGCCAGCTATGAGAAAATTCTTCCAAGACTTCCCACAGACTCATTTTCTGCCTGTTGCAGACTCTGATGGCCCCTGACTTCTGTTCATTGGAGTGTTGAAAGCCTCTGTAAATGCAAAGGATGCAGCATGTTTAGAAAATATTGGAAAGATACTGATGGTTTCCATGTGGGTTCCCATGAACTCAATGGCATCTTAGTTAGAACTGGAAGGGAGTTTTATAGGCTTCAAAATGTTGATTGAAGTTCATTGGGAGGCAGGAGAGACTCCATGAAAGCATGCTATATGAGTATGGAATGATATCACAAAAAAACAAATATTTACACGTATTATAGTAATTGTAGCAATAACTTTCACTATAAAACAAGACAAAAAAATAAAGTGCAAAGGACCACACTTGGGTACTGGAGCCCATCATGGCGATGCCCCTCAAATGGCGGGCCTTGGATACTGTGGGGGAGAAAGTGCTGTGGTATAAAGCCTTTATCAGTGATGTACTGTAGTGAGACTTGCAAAAGGTGCTGGACCATTGAGACAAGGTATGTGAGCAGCTGTTCCTATACCTTCAACTCAGAAATGTCATCGAGGGACTCCAGGAAATGAATCACTCAGAGTTGTACATACAGGTGAACCTGGGCTGTAACTTCTTCATTGACACAGTAGTCCCAGATACCTCCACATCTATGTGGCCCTGGGATATGGTTTTTTTTTCCTAGAGTTGACACTGGCTGAAGTTCTCCTTACAGAGCTCAGTAACAGCCTCACCAAGGGCTCCATGAATACCAAGGCTCATATCCCCATGATGCTAGAGGGACTTACAGAACTACAAGGTCTGCAGAATTTCCCAGAGCCATCTCCCCATTGACTGCTTCTTCCTACCCCTCCCTCAATATTAAAGAGCCTGAATGCCTTGGAATCACATAGCCTTTCTTCTTCCCCTCACTCTCACTGATTAAATAAGTGTCCTAGGGACCAAAGTTACTGGAAGACCCATCCTCTCTGTAGATCCTCTAAAATACTCTGGAGATTTTTCCTCCAGCTTGCGTTTTCCATCTGACTTTATGCTTCACCTTCTTTTGTCACCTTGTGAACCTTGACCCTCCCTCCTCTTACTTTAATTCCTTTTCTTAGATATTTGTATCTGTGTCCCTTGTACTACCATACTGAATAGACTGATTAAAAAAATTCAGTGCACACGGAAGCAAAAATGGCTTCCGTAGGGTCAAGAAAACCTTGTAAGAGAACAACACAATTTCAGGCTTTCACAGTGAACTAAGGGGTGGTATTGGTGTAGGGACAGGACAACAGAAGGAAATGGATGGCTTTGAGGATAGGAATTGTGTAGATAGAATACAATTTATGAGAAGACAATATTTCAAACTAGTGAAAAGAGACTGTGCTGGGTGTGGTGGAACACACCTTTATTCCCAGCACTGTGGAAGGCAGAAGCAGGAGGAGCAATGTGAGATCAAAGATGGGCTAGTCTACATCATGAGTTCCAGGCCAGGCATGGCTGCATAGTGAGGCTCTGTGTCAAAATGAAAACCAAAACCAAACCAAACCAAACCAAACCAGCAGCTACTTTAAAAATGGTGTTAGGAAAAAAAATGGTGTTGGAACAAGTTGTTGTGGCCTATGCCCGTAATCCTAGCATTTTTAAGATGGAGACAGCGAGAGTGGAGTGGGGTAGGGGGATCAGGAGCTTAAGGGCATCCCAGTTATATAAGGAATTAGAGGGCAGCCTAAGAATCTGAGACCTCATCTCAAAAAACACAAAACAAAACAAATACCAAAGGTGTTGAAGTATTTGCTCCTCAACCAGAGAAAGACAGAGTTAAGCAATCAAGAAATAAATACTTCACAGAAAAATAGACCAAGTGTATTAGAGAGCTACAGATGGAAAAAAAAAGAAAGACATCTAAGGCTCTTGTGAGTAAGAGCACTTGATGTTGCACAAGCGTGAGGACCTGATTTTGAGTCCCCAGCAACTGCATCAGGAGCCAGGTGTGGCCATGTATGCCTGTAACCCCAGTGGAAACAGGAGAGTCCCTGTAGGTCTACTGGCCAGTCTTACTGAAAAATGGCAAGCTCCAGGTTCAGTGAAAGACCTTGTCTCAAGGGAATAAGGGAGATGTCCTTTGGTCTCTGGGTATGTATGCATGAACACACACACACACACACACACACACACACACACACACACACACAGAGAGAGAGAGAGAGAGACCTGTATATTATTAAAAATGCCCAATCAATATACACAACGAGGCTCACATTTGCCAAGGATTGAGCGTGCAAATGAAAGGAGCAGTGAAACAGCTCATCCTGGATATGGGGTTGTGGGTGAGTCAACCCTGAGGGAGTGAGTGTGAGAGAGCCAGCCCTCCTGTGGGTGAGTCAACCCTGAGGGAGTGAGTGTGAGAGAGCCAGCCCCCCCTTTTGTGTGCTGTGTGGTGGTATTAGCTAGGGAGAGATGGCCCCCCACTCCCTTTTGCCCTCACCATCATTGGCCAACAGGAGATCTGGCCCAGTAGGTGTTACAAGAGCAGGAGAGCTGTTCCTGCCCCTCACATGCTGCAGCACTTGGGAGAGCAGGCCCTGCACCTTTCTTAGTAGAACTGGCCATGCAAGTGGGGGTTGCAGGTCCAGAACCAGGGCTTTGAGTTGGCCCACCCCAACATCTACCCCATGGATGAACTGCTGGAGTGCAAGAAGAGGTCAGTTCCACAACCCAGGACTGCAGGATCTCCATGACACAGGACAATCACAGCATATCTGAGAGGAGTTCCAGTGAGGTTCCAGTACTGATGGAGTAGCAGAAACCAGGGGCCTCGTACCAGACCAAGGAGTCATTAAAATGAACATTTGCAAGCAGAATGTGTGGACAAAGGGGAATATTGTGGGACATACTGAGATACACTGCAACTTCCACAATGAGCTGTTATTTTTTATGCTGGGACAAATTACAAGGGTAGAGGGTGAGTCTGGGGGAGGTGGGAGATGGGAGGGAACAGGGTGCATGATGTGAAATTCACAAAATAAAATTTTTTTCATTAAAAATAGTGACAGTGAAGTACCATTTTGAAAATCATATTTGGTGATGATAAAAGGCTTGAAAAGGACTTACATAAGTACAAAGTTAGCTCCTCAGCACCCACATGAAAACCAGATGTGTCATCACACAACTGTAACCTCAGTGCTGGGGCTTGCTGAATTGGTGAGCTCCAGGGCTAGTGAGATACTCTGTCTCAAAAGAAATTGGTGAAAGGTGGGGCTGAAAAGATTGCTCATTGGGTAAACCCCTTGTTGCATAAGCCTGGTGACCCGTGTTCAGTTCCTGGAACCCACATAAAAGTGGAAGGAGAGAATCTACTCTTAAAAAATGTCTTCTGACTTTTACATATGTAATGTTGCAGTGCACATGCGTGCACACACACACACGCTAAATGAATAAATAGATAGATAAATAAATAAATAAATGTAATAAAGTTTTTAAAAAGGAAGAAGAGGCACCAGGTCTCTGTCTCTCTCTTTTCTCTTATCGGCTCCTTTTCCTTCTCTCCTGTTTTTTCTTTCTCCCTATCTTTCCTCTTTCTCTTCTCTTTTGTATCTCTTTGTTTCATTCCTTCCCTCTTCACTCTAGAGAGGGAAGAAGCCCTGAAAGGATGAAGTAGAAGGTAGCTCTGTCTCCAAGCCAGGAAGCCTGTCTTACAGGAAACCAACCCTGATGGCACCTTGACCTTGGATTCCAGTCTCCAAAATTGTGACAAAGTCAATTAGTTGCTAATGTCTGGGCAACCCACTCTGACGTTTTGCTGAGGGATACAGCAAGCTCAGCCTTGCAATGAGTCTCACCCTTGCTGGCTATCTGCATTGATATGGAAACAGAGTGCTGAGCTGGTACCTGAGGACAGGAGCCTCAGAGAGCCCTCTGGTCCACAGCAGTCTCTGGATGAGGGAGAAAGGAACCTTTGCTGTTTGAAGAAACATATGTTGGATTCCTCACCCCAGGAAAGTCTTCCCTAAGAGAAGTCAAACAGAACCAGAGCCCTAGAGCACAGTGCCACACTTAGCACACATAGGGCTGTAAACGAAGGGGAAAGAACACAGGGATAAGGGCAGGACAGCAAACAAAAAGCAGAAGGGCATCTCCCTGGGCTTCTGTGTTGGAGACGTTGGCTGATAGCTCAGTGGTTGATGATGTCTTGTAGCTCTGGAGCTTGCACAGAAAGAAGGCTTGTGTGTCTAGTGCTCTGTGTGAGCCTGTGCTCCACTCCTAGAGACAGGTGCTCAGAGGGAATTGCGCTCAGGGGTGTTTCATGGTGGCAGAGTATCGTAGTTTCAGTTCTGTACTGCAATAAAACACTGACCATAGTTAACTGAGGGGAGGAAAGGGTTTATTTCAGCTCAGATTTCCAGGTCACAGGTTATCACTGAGCGAAGTCAGGGCAGGAACTCAAGGCAGGAACTTGAACAGAAACCCATGGACGATGCTGCTTATTTACTTGCTCACAGGCTCATGATTAGCTAACTTTTGTATACAGACCAGGGCCACGTGCCTAGGGGTGGTGCTGCCCATAGTGGACTGGGCCCTCCTACATCAATCAAGACAGTCCCCTCCCCACAGACCAACCTGATCTAGGTGATTTCTCTATCAAGGCTCTCCTCTCAGAAGACTCTCAGGTTGATACAGCTAATTGAGATCAAAATGTATTGTACAGCTAGCTACATGTACACATCTCTTCATATATGCATATGAGCCCAGTGCACACATGCTCACAGCCATACTCCTCATGGGATCTTTGATCTTACATGTCTGTTTTCAAAATATGGTACAAGCATATATACACATGCATGTGTGTATTAATCTACATGGCCTCACAATCCCACAGTCCACACGTGCAAATACTGCACAGTAACATAGGCATTGCACTACACACATGCATTCTCCCATGTACATATGTATGGGAAAGCTGGTTGCTTTCTGCTGGGTTCTACAACTAGATAAGTGGTTCTCAACCTTCCTAATGTTGCAACCCTTTAACACAGTTCCTCATGTTGTGATGAACCCCGACCATAAAATTATTTTGTTGCTACTTCATAAGTGTAATTTTGCTGCTGCTATGAATCATAAGGCAAATATCTGATATGTAGGATACCTGGTATGTGACTCCCAAAGGGGTGGTTTGGGAGTGTCTCCACAGGCTGAGAACTACTGGTCTAGATATTTCTCTTGCAGACAGAGCTGCTGTAAAAGGGGTCCTTCTCCATATTTTTTTTTTCCCTGCTCCTGCCTCTGTCTTCTGAGACAGCTCTGAAAAGGTTAAATGAGGGCTAAGGTGGTCTTTTTCCTCCTCCTGGTGGGATGAGTAGTATGGTTTTTCTATCCCTCCATTCTCTTAGGTTTGTTTTTCTGGTGAATAGAGCCGGGTTCCCTGAGGGAAGGAGAGGGAGAAGGAGGGGAGGGAACTTAGGCTCAGACTGGGCTCTCTAATTGCTTCTATGGCTATACTTATACTAGTCTCCTGCTGTTCTGGGGAACCAATGGAGCCTGGGAAGGTTCTGGCATGGTGACTCCATCTATATGATATAACCCCTTGGTGCCCAGGCAGCTCTCTGTGTGGCTGGAGAGGTGGAGCCCTGAGGATTTGTGGTAAAGGGCAATGCTCTCTCTGGCCTCCCATTCCTGGTCAGTCAGTGAGCTCCATCTCAGCTCAAATGCCCTTAATGAAATGAGACAAGCAAACCTGGATGATCCCATGTGTTTTAGAGAACATGAGCTTTCAGGTGAGAGAGATCTGAGTTCCAATTCTACCTAGCTACTTACTAGATGTGTGTCTTTAGGTAAGTACCTTAAGTTTTCTGGTCCTCAGTTTCCATACTTATTACTGGGAATGACCTTGCCTACCCTATGGAGGTTGCTGGGAGTCTAAATGAGACAACAGAAGCAGAACACTCTACTCACTGCCTGGCAACAGCTGCATCTGGAGGATTCTCAAGAGCAAGCTGCTGCTCTTGCTGTTGACACAAGCCCCAGATGGCTCTGCAAACACACCCTGAGGGGCTGGGGAGGACTCGTGCATGGGGAAGTTTGTTTGGTAGAATCTAAGGCAGCAGTTCTCAACCTTTGGGATGAGACCCTTTGGTGGGGGTCAAACGACTCTTTTACAAGGATTACCTAAGACCATCAGAAAACACAGATATTTATATTACAATTCATAAAAGTAGCAAAATTTGGGTATGAAGTAGCAACAAAAATAATTTCATGGTTGGGAATCACCACATGAGGAGAGATCCGAGTTCCAATTTTACTGCAGAGTTAAGAAGGTTGAGAATCACTGGTCTAAGGGAAGAAGAAAGTTCAGGGAGAGGAAACTGACTATGCGCAGAAACCTACCTGGGTTTCTAGACTGCTGTTTTGTGCTGGGTGACCTTGCATAAGTGGCCTTGACCTGAGATTTCCATCTGCTTGTGCTTCCCAGGTGCTGGGACTTAAAGGCAATTTCTACAGGTTTATCTAGATCTGAGATATTAGATTTTTTTCTAAGTCATATGCGAAGTAAATTGAGCACATATAGATAATTAGGAAGGTAATGAAAATGTATCTATATTCTGGAGCGTGTAGGCTAAAAGGGGGCCACCTCCATCCACCCTGCTTGACAAACTTCCCAAGGGAAGTGAACTGAACAGTCCTTCATTCTGCTCTGAACACTGGCATTTCCTTGGGCTCCTCCTGTGGGTTGTCCCCACAGTTGTCATCTCCTGCTTTTTCCCCTTAGGTACCCTGAGCTTGGTGTGCTATGGTTGGGTTTCCACCTTGCATTCACCCATTTACTATGTATTTATGTATGTATATATGTGTATGTATGTATGTATTTGTGTGTGTGTTTCTTACAGAGCTGGCTCATTTATAGGCAGGTGGTCCAGCCCCTGGCTTGTTTAGTTAATTAATCAATTGATACACACATGTAGAGTGCAATCTACTTTTTTTTTTTTTTAAATCGCCCAGAGCTCACCGATTAGGCTCTACTGGCTGCCAGTGAGCTCCAGGGACCTGCCTCTCTCCACCTCCTCCACACTGAGATTACAAGTGTGTGCTAATGTGTCCAGCTTTTAATGAGGGCTTTGGGGACTGATTTCAGGTTCCCATGTTGTGTGGCAAACACTTTTACCAACTGAGCTGGTTCTCCCCAGTTCAACAGTCTTTTGAATGTACACCACACCTCCTTGACCCTGTCGAGACAAGTTTCTTTGCAAAAAGAACAGATTTTGGTTCCTTTGCCCCATGAAGAGCTCAGTGATTTTTATAAGTCTACAGTGGGAGGAACAGATCCAGTGTTTGTAAATGTTGAGGACCAAGCAACAGCTGGGCTTGATGAACAGTACATGTACTTTGGCGTATTTATTTAACAGAATGACTGCATTTCTGCGTCTGCACTGCTGTGTTGGCTGCTGGGGCTGGTCACTTCAGGGAACAAGATAGGACTTCAGCCAGTCATGAACTTCCAGTACAATATGGGGAAGACCAAGCAAACAGACTGGTGTGGCCCTAAATGTAACTGTGGGAACTGTACCAAAGGAGAGACCTGAGACCCCAATGAGGGGCTCGTGGAGGTGTTCAGCTGGCATTGAGCTTGTTATGTTGTTGGTGTAACTTTATACAATTGTGTTAGCTTCACATTTTCTCTCTTAACCTGGCTATCATCCAATTAATTGAGACTATTATATTATTTGTTAAACAGGCTTCCCAACACAAAAACTGAGCAGTTATTACTCTGTTCTTAACTCACTAAACTAATCTGGCTTCCCTCCAGCCTAAACCTCTGAGATATTTGTGTTTTGTGGCTTTCCTGCTTCAGCTGAATCTCTTCTGATGTCTCCTTCCCTCTGCTTCTGGATGAATTCCTCTATTTTCTCCTCTAACTCCTCCTTCCCTGGAGGGCAGGAAGTCCAGCCCTATTCTCTTCCCTGCTCAGTGATTGGCTGTAAGCTGCTTTATTGGCAAATCAGGGGACAATTGGGGAGCAGTGTTTACACAACATTCAGACAGGAGATTCTAAGTACAAAGACTGCGGCCAGATGTGGGGTGGGGGTGTTACAGAAATCAGTGTTTGAATTACACAATAACCTTATCCCTACATTATGTGGCCAAGGATGACCTTGAATTTATGATCCTCCTTCATCTCCCAAGTGCTGGGATTAGACCCATGAACTAGCACACACAGTTTATGTGGTACTGGGGATCAAATCCAGGGCATCCCGCATGCTAGCTAGGCACTGTGCCAATTACATTGTATCTCTAGCCGCACACACAAAGTGTTCTGTTCCCACACACAGTCACGGTGTAATGTAGAAAACAGAGACAGTATTTCCCACTATCATTTCTGAGCATGCATATTTCAAATCAGTATCTTTGTGTTGCACTCTGTTGGAATGTTTGATTTTGAAAATTGATGTTTAGACTGCTGAATTGTTTCATTAAAAAAAAATCTAAGCCGGGCGGTGGTGGCGCACGCCTTTAATCCCAGCACTTGGG
>CAJQZJ010032020.1:6152161-6172761 GCA_907164525.1 Lophiomys imhausi
GTGTGTGTGTGTGTGTGTGTGTGTGTGTGTGTGTGTGTGTGTGTGTGTGTGTGTATTTCTTAAGTACCACCCACCCTGTCTTATGAGACAGGGTTCCTCACCCCATTAGTTAATTTTCTGTTGCTTTGATAGACACTATGATCAAAAGCAACTTTTGGATGAAAGAGCTCATTTAGGCTTATGGTTCCAGATGGATAAGAGTCAATCATGACAGAGGGATATGATGTCAAGGGGCAAAGATGGGGGGAGCAGGAAGCCAAGAGATCACATCTTTAACCTAAAGCATGAGGCAGATAGCTAGATAGTTACATAGATAGAGAGAACTAGAAGTAGGGCAAAGCTATATACTTTCAAAGACAGCCCCCAGTGCGTTCTTCCTCCAGCAGGGCTCAACCTCCTACACCTCCCCAAACAGCCCCACCGACTATGTCAAAGCCTATTGGGGCCATTCCTAATTCAAACCACCACAGTAGGCTAGGCTAGCTTGCCATAAAGCTCCAAGGATCACTCTTCTCTGTCTCTTAGCACTAGAATGACTGTTTTTTCCTTAGATGCTGGGAATTGAACTGAGGTCCTTATGCTTGTAAGGCTGGTACTTTTACCAGCTGAGTTATCTGCCTGGCTTTCCCCACTCTCTCTATGAGACTGGTCTTGACCTGTAGCCTAGGCTGATACGGAACTCACTCTAGTGATTCTCTGCCTCAGCCTTCTGAGGGATTTCCAGAAGTGTGTCATCGTGCCTGGTAGAATGTAGACGATTAAACCCTGGGTTGCCATGTAAGCAAGCAAGAACCAGAGAGGGGTGTAGGGTCATGAGCAAGAAGGGTCAAAGGAGCAGAGCCCAGCTGAGAAAGGGTCTGAAGACTAAGACAGGAAGACCTCAGAGAGGAGATGACCTTGATCTGACTTTGAAGGTGCTTAGGACTTGGATAGGCCATAGACCTTCACTTGGGTTATAGTCTGTGAATGCCTTCAGGGCCCATCGCTTGTTGATCCCAGGAGGGGCTGAGGCAGAGAGAATATACTTGTCCCCACTTCTCAAAGGAGTACTTTAGTCACTCTTCTGGGCTCACTAGGTAGAAGGCAGTAGAGCCAGGATTGATTGTGGAAAGAAAAGAGTGGATACTTTTATGTCCTCTGGTACCCAATCCATCGTGGCTGTCTTCAGAAGGTACCCCACAGCTTGCACACAAGCTTAGCTAAGATTTCCTTTCTCTTGGAAGGTTTTTTTTTTTTTTTTTTTTTTTTTTGTTTTTTCGAGACAGGGTTTCTCTGTTTAACAGCTCTGGCTGTCCTGGACTCGCTTTGTAGACCAGGCTGGCTTCGAACTCGCAAAGATCCGCCTGCCTCTGCCTCCCAAGTGCTGGGATCTCTTGGAAGGTTTAAGATAGGAGGAATCCAGGTTTCCCCTCAAGGTAGTGAGTATCAACATCTGGGGTACCCAACCTCACCTGCTGATGGGGCTCAAGACAGCCTCTTCCATTTTCTCAATCTCAGTCTCCCGCCCGCCCCCCCCCCCCCCGCAGTTTGGAGAGAAGGCTGGAAATTATTATATCATCATCATTATCCTCCTCCTCCTTTTTTTGGAAACAAATTTATTCAAGTCTGGTCTAGAGGAATATTAAGGAAATCTCCATCTCAAATATCCATCTTCAAGGCCTCAGGGAAGGTCAAGAGCTTTCATGGACGCAAGGAGTTACTGTAAGACAGTGGGTGGGAAATCTCAGGAAAAGGTGAGGTATTTCTCATTACTGGGCATCTCTCCTCCTCTTTCTACTTCTACTTCTCCTCTTTTCCTTTGTTACCCAGTGCTGAGGATGGAACTCAGGAACTAGCCCATGCTAGGAAAGAACTCTATAACTGAGCTGCCCCTCCCCTCCTTTCTTGAAAGTGAGTCTGTTTTTGGCCTCCTGGGACATCAGCATTTCCTTTTCAGATGAACCTGAACCAATTCATAAGAAGATGGAAAGTGTGGGTAGAAGCTTCCAGAGAATATTATATGTGAAGGATGGACAGTTAAGGGATAAGGGAAAGTGGGAAAAGTAAAGAAATGATCAGGTCTGCCCAAGTGAGGCAGAAACAGGTGAGGGAAGCTAGGCAGCTTTTCTTTTCTTTTTGGTTTTTCGAGACAGGGTTTCTCTGTGTCACCCTGGCTGTCCTGGACTCACTTTGTAGACCAGGCTGGCCTTGAACTCACAGAGAGATACACTTGCCTCTGCCTCCCAAGTGCTGGGATTAAAGGTAGCTTGTTTTAGCTCTAGGTTTGGTATCTTCTCAGGGAAGCTAGTGTATAGCCTAGATTTTGGGCTAGTGCGATTGGGATCCTTCCCGTCACCTCAAGGATTACTTCCCAGACTTGTATGTGGCTGAGGCCATCTGAAAAATTTCTATCACAGAGCCCATGAGGTGTGATGAGTCATGCCTGTAATCTTAATGGCCAAGAGGCTGGTACAGGAAGGCTAGAAGTCCAAGGTCAGCATGGGCTCCAGAGTGAGACTACTCTCTCAAAAAAAAAAAAAAACCCAAAAAATCAAAAAACAAAAATAACAGAAACCAAACAAATGAAAAACCAAAAACCAAAAAACCCAGAACTAAACTCCAACAAAACAGAACAAAAATTGCAGAGCCCTTGGCTCAGCCATTGGCAGTCAACCTTAGCACAAGGTCTATTGATCACTCAGCCACCTGGGTGATCCAAATGCACAGGCAGTTTTTGGGGTTGCTGGGAAGGATCACACCCCTGTTCGGAACCCAGCGCCTTCATCACTGAATAACTCCGTATATTTATCTATGGTGGGCGAGAATTGCTGCTATTTAGGGTCACCTAAAAAGAGGCTTATTTCTCTCATCCATTTAGCCCCAGATCCAGGCTTTCCTTTTTTATTTAGCCTCATATCATTTAGATGCTCCAAGGAGTTGCTGCTCATGCCTTGAGGTGGTGCGCACAGGGCTGGGGGCATCCAGCACTGTGACTTCCATATAAATGAGATGCTGATGTGTGAGGGTGAGAGGGCGCCAGTCAGAAAGACCCTGTGGGGAGGTGCGGTTCATGGGTATAAATCTGAAATTAAATTATCTTGAGAAAATTACAGTTCGGTTGCCGTTGGCAGCGGGATAATGTATATATTTCATTAAATATTAAAGTTTAATTTTGCTTTTGTGTATGTGTTTGCATTGTGCTATGCCCCTGATCCTGGAAGCCACTGCAGCATACAAAGCCTTGGCCAAGGCAAAGCCTCAGAGCTGGGGGGGGGCTGGTCCTTCTCTCTTTGGATTCTGAGACAAAGGCTCAGGCCCAGGAAGGCCCAGGGGAGCATAGGCTGGATAAGTAGTCTTGGTACTATTTACTTCCACATTAGAATGTGAACTGACTTTGCACTCTATAGATCGGGGTGCCTGTAGTTCTTGGCCACCTGAGACCTCAGGATGGCCAGAAGCAGGCTGCTCCTGTTGTACAGGCAAACTGCCGAGGGAATGACTAACTGTTGAGGTTCCAAACAGGTGTGTGTGTGTGCGCGTGTGTATGTAGGGGGCTTTTGGAGTCTGAACAGTACAGTCATTTTAGGAATGCTGGGATTTTCCTGGGCTTTGGGGAGTCTTATTTGAATCTGAAGCAGTGAACGGAGAGATGGCCAGGTACAGCAGGGCTACCTTTCTTCTTTAATCTTAAGGGAGGGAGCAAAGCCCTTCTTCTAGTTCCTGGGTAGGATCTGCCCCTGAGATGCTCCTTGCTTCTAGCCAGGGATAGGCAGAAGGGAGAACCAGTGTGGAGTAGGATGTCGAAGAGATGGAGACTCAGGTGTTCTGAGTAAGATTTTCAGACGGGCATGGAGGTGCAGGCTGTAATCTCTGCACTCAGGAGGCTGAGGCAGGAGGATCATCAGTTTGAGATCAGCTTGGGCTGCAAAAGAGTTTATTGAGGGCCTTCTGTGTGTGAAGTAAGGTGGCATGTACAAAGAAAAGCCCTTGAACCTTGAAGGTAACTCTTTGGAGCATCTATATAGTATAAGGATGAATGAAAAGAAAAGCATAGATCCTGGGCTAAATGAAGAGAAGAAATAAGCTTCTGTTTAGAGGACCCTACTATTTGACAAAAAAAATCCCAGAGAAACAAGATGACGACGATAAAGTGGAGTTCTAAGAGAGTCCACCAGAGGGCATGGTGGACTGAATTCTTGTCTTTTTTTTTTTTTTTTTTTTTTGGTTTTTTGAGACAGCGTTTCTCTGTATATCTCTGGCTGTCCTGGACGCGTTTTGTAGACCAGGCTGGCCTTGAACTCACAGAGATCCACCTGCCTCTGCCTCCCAAGTGCTGGGATTAAAGGCGTGAGCCACCACCGCCCGGCTAAGGTGGACTGAATTCTTAAAAGCTTCTAGCTAGAGGAGTTTGGAACAGTCTGGTGGCTAAAGCCCATACACTCCTAAGCCAGAATGGATTTGGCTTAGCCAGTGGTGTTCTCAAGAGAAGTTATTTAGTGTCTGTTTTAAGAGATTTCACATCGAACCTCAGACTTAAGCCCTGTCTTGGAGGACCTGACGCAGTTTTCACTCCTTCCTGTCATGGAGGACCTGATGCAATTTTCACTCCTTCCTGTCAGCTATGGGCAGGAACTAAGGAGGAGTGGACCTTGTAAGAGACACGAGTTTTGTATATTTCACTTACTTACTTATTTACTATTTATTTATTTATTTATTTATTTATTTATTTATTTATTTATTTATTTATTTATCTATTTGGATAAAGAGAAGACAGAAGGGGAAGGCAAAAGTTGGGTGTCTCTGACTTTTGCTCTAAATCCTCTCTTTCTCTCCCTCTCTTTCAAATTTATCTATTTATTATGTATTCAGTGTTCTGTCTGCATGTATGCCTGGAGGCCAGAAGAGGGCACAGATCTCATTGTAGATGGTTACAAGCCACCATGTGGTTGCTGGGAGAATTGAACTCAGGACCTCTGGAAGAGCAGCCACTGCTCTTAACCTCTGAGCCATGTCTCCAGCCCTAAACCTTATCTTTTTACACAGGGTCGCTCACAGAGCCTAGATCTCATCAGCTGGGTGCTGGCTGGCCAGAGATCTGCCTTTCTCTGCATTCCCGCTGTTAAGTGTCCCAGAGATGTGGCCATGCCTGGTTTTTACATCAGTGTCAGAGATCTGAACTGCAGGTACTTTTAACTCATTGAACCAGCTCTCCAGGCACCAATCGCAGCATATCTGCCTGGCACCCCTCCGGGTATTTGAGATGTTAACATGGGGAAGTGCTCCAGCCAACTGTACTACACAGCTTCCTGTCCCTAGGAGAACCAAGGAGTGCTGACAAATGCTACATCAATTTGACACAAGCTGGAGACATTTGGTAACCTCCACTGAGAAAATGCCTCTACCAGATAAGCCTGTGATGTGTTAGCCATTGGTGTAGGAGGGCCCAGCCCACTGTGGGTGATGCCATCTTTTGGAAAGTAGTCCTGGGGTGTCTAAGAAAGCAGACCGAGCAAGCCAGTAAGCAGTACTGCTCTACGGCCTCTGCCTCAGTTTCTCCCTCCAGGTTCCTTCCTGGAGGAGTACCTGCCCAACTACCTTCAGCGATGGATTGTGATGTGGAATCATAAACTAAAACAAATGCCTTTCTCTCCAAGTGGTTTTTGGTTATGGTGTTTATCACAGCAACAGAAACCCCAAGAAATAAGGTTGCGCTGATGGTGATGGAGGGCGGTTGGGGACCAGTGGAGGAGCTGGTAGGGAGACAAGGTTGGGAGGTGGGTTTCAGTTCAGCTGCTTCTTGCGGAAGCAGCTCCCAGTTCTCTTTCTCTCTGCAGAGATGTGTGGGCACAGAAGGCAGAGAAGGGAGTACGGGGAATGGGATGAAGTGTGTTTAGAGGCAATTTAAGCAGATACTAGATAACTGTTCCTAACTGCCATATCCAACTCTGTTTTAGAATTGAGTCACAAGGGTGGGGAGTGGAACAAGGAGAAATACTTGGAATCAAGAATTAATCCTATGGCTGTTGCGTCTTGGAATAAGACTTTTACAGGTTGCTGTGTGGAAGATCTGGGTGCATGGGGTCCCAAGAGGTCCTTAAAGCCATGTCTACAGGGTGCAAGTCACATCACTTGAGATATGGCTTTGAAAGGCATCAGAGAACGCAGAGCCCTGATCTCCTCTTGTTCTGGTAATAAAGTCCCAATGGGACCATGAATGCGGAGAACTTGGGCCAACTGCCTGGACCAGCATGTGTAATTTGCCGGTGATGGATCCTGAATGGGTTTGTTTGAGTTTACACGATTTAGTAATCAGGAATTTCTGGTCGGGCTCAGTTTTGGGTCTTCTTGGACTATTGGCTCATCTGACCACATGGGGCCCCTGTTCCCACAGGGAATCTTCTGACTGGGGGCAAGGGGAGCCATCTTCAATCACAGGAGCTGGTGGCTGTTTTTATCCACTGTCTCTACCTGATGGTGTGTGACCTTTGGCTGGGAAGACCTGTCCTGAATGTAGGCAGCCCCACACCTTGGGCTTCTGTCCTGGACTGAACAAAGAAGAGAGAGGAAGATGAAGCCCAGAGATATTTCTGCTTCTTGATTCAGCCCTGTTGCTGGGTCTTCACCACCAGATGGACTGTGCCTCCTCAGCCTGTGAGCCAATACAACCCTTTCCTTCCTCAAGTTGCTTTTGTCACAGCAAGGAGAAGAGAAATCAGTACCCTCCCTGGCTTCAGTAGGCTTATGAAATGGCTAGTCTCATTTACAAGAGGAACTTTCAGAATTGTTAGTCCATGGGAGCCTCCTTCAGGTAGGTTTGAGTAAGGAGGCCCCTTCCAGAACAGACAGAGGTGGTGCTCCTTTGGTCGAGGCCATGGACCTGATCCTCACTGCTATCTCCTTCTCAGGACTCCTGATGGAACCCTAAAACCCCAAGAATCACACCTCATGACTGCGCATGCGGCCTAGCCTATGTTGCAGAGATGTGAAAATTGAGGCCCAGGCAAAGGGAGGGGCCTGTCCCAGTTCACAAAGGACGCTTGTGCTTGAGCCAAAACTTGACCCACACTCCTTATTTTACCATCTGTGACACTAAGACTTAGCAAAATAGACCGTAATTCACTGACTGACTCCCGGAAACCAGAAGCACTACTGAGTTGAATTTTCTGAGACTCTGTCTGGAACTGTTGGAAAAAGAGATTGCATCGATGAGCAATGTCTGCCTTGGATGGGGAAGGAAGGGTGGGGTTCACAGCATGTGTGTATCATGTGAGAGTATTTCCTGTGAATCTGAAAGGCATGCTTTCCTACCTTTAAAGTTGGGCCTGATCCTGGCATCATACCCAGAGGTCCTCCCCATGAGCTTATCCAGGAAGTCCGAGGGTGACATGGGCTTGGGTGCAGAGCGCGCAGCTTCAGCCTCCTTGGAAGCAGCAAGGCTAAGAAGAGAGAGAGAGAAACACAAGGTTGATGGGGGCTCATCTCCATGCTCTGATCAGACCTGGACTTATTCAGCCATATAAGACCCTTGGAATGCTCTGAGCTTGAGCTGGGTCTTTAAGGAGGAAGGCACAGGCCACACTGTTTAATCAACCCCAGTGGAAGCCAGCCTGGGGCCTGGCAGACAGCCAGTGTCTGACTATAGTTGAGAAGCTTCCGATTCCTCACAGTGTCTGAGATCATAAGTCATCACAGTGGAGGCTGGGTCTCCTTGGGAGGGGAGACTGAGGGGTTGGGTCTCAGGTTCCTTTGAGGAGAAGACTGTAGAATCCCGCTGGCCTACTCAGTTCTGCTTTGGGTACCTGCCCTCTCACAGGTGCGTGGGATATTAAAGGATCTCAGAGATAACAGCCATTTCCTTTCAAATTCTCTTCAGAATTAGCTATTGTAAAAATAAGTAAATAAATAGATAAAAGTTGCAAAAGTCAAATGTATTCAGAAATACAAATTCATCCCCTTAACCTTTAGCAAGCTACACACTTATGTATATGGGTGCCCATATTACAAAACAAGTGTTTTAGAAACTCACCATTGGAAACTAGAGGTGGTACATGCCTGTGACCCCAGCACTCCAGAGGCCAAGGCAGGAGGATTGCCATAAGTTTGAAGCTATCCCGTGCTACATAGCAAAACCCTCCCACATGGAAAAAAAAACCAAAGAAAAAGATGAGGTGCCTTTTTTGGAGAAGCCCACCTCCATGCTGTGGCTCTGTCTCTTTCTGAGTGCTTTCACTTAACCCTGTGCTGAAAGTGTGTACCAAAATATCTTTAACAAACCACGTTACTGATTACAAAACTGGGGTGGGGGATGGACAAAGTTGAGGCAGGGTAGAGGAAGGGCCCAACACAGGTTCCACAGTTAGTCAGTACCTCACCCTTCAGTACCAGGACTTGGGATATTGGAAACCAAGTGTCTGGTGATGTTCCAAGGTATTTCTGTCAGGCCTCTCTTCCCTAATGAGGTAGGTTAGTAATGTTTAAGCAAAGTCCCAATGGTGCCCAGATTTCAATGGAGTCATGGTTGGAAGCATAAAGGTTGAGGAGCAATCACTCGGGTTGCCTTGGGTCCCTAAGAGGCCTGAATTCTACAGGTACACTGAACAAATGGAAGGGTTCATGCTCTCCTCAAGAGGCTTGTGGATCTTCAAAGATAAAGGAAACACAGAGGCAGAGTGGGGTGTGAGTATATGTGTACATGTGTGTGATAGTCATGTGTGTGTGAGATAGTCATGTGTATGTGCCTGTGTGTGTGTGTGTGGGCATGTGTGGAATAGTTGTGTGAGTGCATGTGTGTGAAAGTCCTGTGTGTGTATGAGTGTGTGATAGACATGTGTGCACATTTGCGTGATAGTTGTGTGTTCTTTCTTTCTTTTTTGTGTGTGTCTATGTGTGTATGTATGCACATGCTTGGTGATCACAGGACAACTCAAAGGAATAATTTTTTTTCCTGACCACCATGGGGATCGAACTCAGGATGTCAGGTTTGATGGCAAGTGCCTTTACCCAGTGAGTCATCTTGCCAGTGCCAATGTTTGTTTTTGAAGGTTGTTATATCTACTTATATCCAAGGGTAGGGATCAAATGATTTTCTTTTATTTATTCCTTGTTTGTTCTCTAATCCCCCAGGTATCTGCTCTGGTGCCTCAAACTTAATTGGTGCTCAGCAATTGTGTGGAGACTGAAATACGATCGAGACATCCATTAATTAATCAAATATTCCCACTAATAGGAAGTGTTCGTAAATATTAGTACATGGGTTAACAATTTGAAAATAATTAGACTATTATACACAGTATAAAAACACAGGCACAGTCTGGTGTTTCTTAGGCAACTTGTGAGACATGCTTGGATTTTCTGACCATCCTTGTTCAGGCTCTGGGCATGCCCTATTCAGGTCTCAAAGGGCTGTCGAGGATGGATGAGGGACAGGCACACTTTTGTCATTATTTGTGTGTGGCTGGGGTGCAGCTGGAGTCCTGTGATGGGATGGGCTTCTGAATGTGTTGGCAGGGGTGTCATGTATCCCAGTGGTGTGTGTGTGTGACAGCTGCGTGCAGAGATTAGAGTGTGAGTGTGGAATAGATGATGCCACAGAGCTTGGTGTGTGCCAACGTGGTGGTACCTGTAACTGTGACAGGTTAGGCCATTTGTAGTCATGTGGGGTGCCATGTGCACAGGATGGGTGAATGTAGACAACGGTTGATGCATGCATTGCACATGTTTGTTTTTCTATGCATTGTAGCAAATAAAGTAGTAATGGCTTCCATTGGTTCTGCCTGTGTCATTGCAGCAGCAAGAGTCAAGAACTGAGGGAGAGGCATGGATGAATGATCCTCAATGGCTTGCTCCCCATGGCTTTCTCAGTTTATATTCTTACTGAGAAAGAACCACTCCAGGACCACCTGCCCAGGAGTGGCACTGCCCATGTGGGCTGTGCCCTCCTCCCATACCAATCACTAATCAAGGAAATGTCCCTAGGCCTGCCTCAATCGAGATGTGCTCTTATTGGGTGATTCTAGGTTGTGTCAAGTTCACAGTGAAACCTAACCAGGACAGGGACTGGCCGTATCAGCCAGTACAATGACAACCACATGTAAAGGGGCGATCTTAACTCTCTGTGCCAGTGTTCACAGCCTGAGGCTGTCCTCATTGACAGAGGAGGACGCTGTGTTGGAAGCATTCCAGATGCTTCAGGCTTAGCGTTAACTGTCTCTGAGAGGATGAGAGCCCTGAGAGAAAACTGATTCAATAATGATTCAAGTTGAGAGTCTGAGGCAGGGGGATTGTTATAAGTTTGAGTCCATCCTGGGATACATAGTGAGATACTGTCTGAAAAAAAAGAAAAAAGGAGTGGGGATCCAGTGTCCTCTACTGGCCTCTATGTACACAGATAAAATAAATCTTAAAAATCCTTCTTCTCCCAAAACAAAAAAGATGCAAGCAAGCAAACAAACCAACAAACCCTAAATTCAACATTATTGTGTGTGTGTGTTCAACAACAACAAACAACAACCCCATATCTCCAAGGTTTCCTAATATTCCCTCAGAAACATCTTGATACCAAAGTGGCTGTTTCCCTTCACCTGACAATCCTCATCCATTTCTGCCTCTGTTTGGGCAGTGCAATTTGCCCAGGATTATTTTAAGCCTCTCCCCCATCTTCAGGGGATCTGTGCTCTGGACATCTGTGAACAGTATACACATGGCATTTGGAGTCACTGCCTCTGGGGACTTTGGGTACCTACTTAGAGCCATGACCTATGGGACACAGATCCAGAATGAGTTAGAAAATGAAGCACCTGACTATATACAAGTGCTAGAAATTGAGGCAAATTACTTCATAAAAAAGATTTATGTTATTTTAGATTATGGGTATATGTGTATGTCTGTGTGTGAGTTTGTGCATGTGTGAGTGCAGGTGCCCATGGAATCCAGAAGAGGGCACTGGATCCCCAAGAGCTGGTCTTATAGGCATTTGTGAGATGTCTGACTTGGGAGCTTGGAACTGAACTAGGTTCCTCTTTGTGATCAGCAAGTGCTCTTAACTGCTGAGCCATCTCTCCAGCCCCTGGATAAATTTGATGAATACTAACTGACAGAAGGTGAAAGGTCTTCCGTCTCTCAGAATTTTTTTTGGCTATAGATGCATCTTTAACAGAACATGAGAAATCTGTCATCTGCTCAGGGGATGTGTCCTACCAGAGGCCCAAGGAACCTCAGCTGTGACTCCCAGGAACTCTCCCAGGACCTATCTGCCATACACAGGCAGATACTATGTGCATCTCTTTGGTTTGTTTTTGTCAGCCTGATACACACTAGAGTCACCCGAGAAAAGGGGCTCTCAAATGAGGAATTTCTTCCCTCAGATTGGCCAGTAGGTATATCTCTGGGGTATTTTCTTGATTAATAATTGACATAGTAGAACCCAGCCTATTGTGGATAGTGCCAACCCTAGGCAGGTGATCCTAGGAAGTATAAGAAAGCAAGCTGAGAAAATCAGCGGGAACAAGCCAGTAAGCAGGGTTTCTCTGTGGCCTCTGCTTCAATTCTTTTTTTTTTTAATTTTTTATTTAATATGCATTGGTGTTTGTCTTTTGTGTATGTTTATGCAAGGGAGTTGGATCCAGTGGAACCTGAGTTACAGACACTTGTGAACTGCCATGTGTGTGCTGGGAATTGAACCCTGGTCCTTTGGAAGAGCAGTCAGGGCTCTTAACTGCTGAGCCATCTCTCCAGCCCCTCTGCTTCAATTATTGCCTCCAGGTTTCTTCCTTGAGTTCTTGCCCTGGCTTCCCTTGCTGATGGACTATAATCTATAAGTCAAATAAGTATTTTTCCCTCAAATTAATTTTGGTCATAGGTATTTGTCACAGCAACAGAGAGAAAACTGGGACACCATGGAAAGGCTTAAGTACAGTGTTCAACTGCAAGGCAGGGCAATGGCAGGACATGGGGACATGAGACTTTGGGTGAGTTACTTCTCATGGTTTTCAGGCCCCAGTGATCTGAAACAAGTGGCCTAGCATAATTTGAGAGGAGCCTGAAGCCTGGAAGCACCATATTATACGTTTGCAGTGTCATGCAACTCCCTTGGTGGGGAGCTGGTCCTATCTCCTTTGAGAGATGTACACATACTCATCCTGGTTCTTTCTCACCTACTATCAAGATATCTGTTTAAAGAGCCAACTCATTTCTCAATGAATTTTTTTTTTGTGTGTGAAAGAAAGGCAGACTGATTTTCAGAGTCTCATTCTCCAGGTACAGGGAATAAGGAGTATGGATCTGAATTTTAAATAAGCTAAGGCTGGCTAGGACATGGTAACTTCCACTGCACCATGCCACCAAGAACCTCTCTGGGTTAGCAGAGGGGGTCCTTACGGTGCTCCATGCAACCTATCTCCCTAGCTCACTATAGGCAGAGGAGGTCTAGAGGTAAGGGCAGGCAAAGTGATAAGGATTAGGGGTAATGCAGGAAAGAAATCAAGAGGCCCCAGATAGCTGAGAGGAATTTTGGGAAGTGGAGGAGGAAAGGGAAGCAGGAAGGGTGCAAGGAAGAGAAGAGCCCAAGAGTGGAAGCATTTGAAGGTGATTCTTGGCTACAATCAAAGGACTGGTGAATAGAGGGGTTGAACACTCAATTCAATTGTGGTAGTGGGGCAGGCAAGGTGGCTTGTGGGTAGAATGACATTTGTGCTCAATCTCCTAGGCTGCTGCTGGCTGCCTTGAAGACATGGGAAGAAGAATGTGCTGGGGATGGAAGGAACAGCTTATCTAAAGTCTAGAGGTGAGAGAACTTGGGAAGCAGAAAAGTTGTGTGTGTGTGTGTGTGTGTGTGTGTGTGTGTGTGTGTGTGTGTGTGTGTGTGAGAGAGAGAGAGGGAGAGAGAGAGAGAGAGAGAGAGAGAGAGAGAGAGAGAGAGAGAGAGGAGAGGCACAAGGGTAAGAGATGGAACACCGCACAGGTTGGAATTGCAAGGATGGGACCCATGGTCTATGTCCTTATGGTGGATTTACAGTTAAGGGAGTTGGAGGCTGGAGAGATGGCTCACTGGGTAAAGTGGTTGCTATGCAAGGGTAAGGACATGAGTTCGAGTCCCCAGAACCCATGAAAATTAGGGTGCAGAGCCAGGCAAGGAGGTGCATACCTTTGATCCCAGTACTTAAGGAAGCAGAGGCAGGTAGATCTGTTAGTTAGAAGGCAGCTGGTTTACCTTCTTGTTTATTAATACATACCCACTATATCCATTAGGTGTGTACTTGTCAGGTGTGCAAATAAAAATGTCACTGCCAACCAGAATAATTTTTCTTGTGAATGTCTCTTTTAGTGCTGGGCATAAAACAATGACCCATTGTCATGAAATGGAACAGTCTCTGCCTTTTGTTTGTGTTTCTCTGTCTCTCTTTCTTTCTTGAGTGTGTCTGTGCAGATGCATGTGCTCATGTGTTCATGTGTGCATATGTGCATGTGTGCATGTGTACATGTGTTCATGTGTGTGTGTGTGTGCATGTGTGCGTGTGTGCATGTGTGCATGTGTGCATGTGTTCATGTGTTCATGTGTGCATGTGTGCATGGAAACCCAGCAATGATGTCATCCTCAACTGCTCTGCACTTGTTCTTTTCAGATGCAGTCTCTCAATAGTGAACTCAGAGCTCAGTAATGAGGCTATAGTGACTGGCCAGTGAGCACCAGGGATCTTCCTGTACCCACTTCCCCAGTTCTGGATTTGCAGTTGTTTATTGCCACCCTCAGCCTCTGAATGTAGCTTCTGGGGATTGAACTCAGGTCCTCAGGCTTGCAATACAAACACTTTACCCAATGAGCCATCTCTTCAGGGGACAGAATTGGTGAGATACTGCAGGTTTTAGAAGAGGAAGTTGCTATGAACATAGTAGAGTAGATGTCCCTGTGAGTTGGTGAGGAATCTTTTGAATATATGCCCAGGAGTGGTATGGCTGGGTCTTGAGGTAGAGCTATTCCAAGTTTTCTAAGATATTCCCAGACTGACCTCCATAATGGTTGCACAAGCCTGCACTCCCACCAGCAATGGAGGAGGGTTCCCCTTTCTCCACACCCTCGCCAGCATGTACTGTCATTTGAGCTTTTGATCTTAGCCATTCTGACAGGTGTGAGATGGAATCTTAGAGTCATCTTGAGTTGCATTTCTCTGATGATTAAGGATGTTGAGCATTTCTTCAAGTGTCTCTCAGCCATTTGAGATTCCTCCTTTGTGGGTTCTCTGTTTAGCGCTTTTCTTTTTTTTTTGATTGGGTTACTTGGTTTGCTGGTGTTTAATTTTTTGAGTTCTTTATAGATTTTGGATATTAGCCCTCTGTTAGATGTGGGGTTGGTGAAGATCTTTTCCCATTCTGTAGGCTGCTGTTTTGTTTGAATGACAGTGTCTTTTGCCTTACAAAAGCTTTTCAGTTTCATGAGGTCCCATTTATTGATTGTTGGTCTTAGGGCCTGAGCTAT
Source organism: Lophiomys imhausi (assembly GCA_907164525.1). Lineage (NCBI taxonomy): Eukaryota > Metazoa > Chordata > Mammalia > Rodentia > Muridae > Lophiomys > Lophiomys imhausi. Next base: position 6,166,611 of record CAJQZJ010032020.1, read on the forward strand.
TGGTGTTCTGTTCAGGAAGTTGTCACCTATGCCAATAAGTTCCAGGCTTTTGCCCACTTTCGCTTCTATTAAATTTAGTGTGTCTGGCTTATTGTTAAGCTCTTTGATCTACTTGGACTTAAGTTTTGTGCAAGGTGATAAGTATGGGTCTATTTGCATTATTTTACAAGTTGACATCCAGTTAGACCAGCATCATTTGTTGAAGATACTGTCCTTTTTCCATTGTGTGGTTTTGGCTTCTTTGTCAAAAATTAAGTGACCATAGGTGTGTGGGTTTATTTCTGGGTCTTCAATTTGCAATAGCTAGAAACTGGAAACAACCTAGATGTCCTTCAACTGAAGAATGGATAAAAAACTGTGGTACATTTATACAATGCAATACTACTCAGCTATCTGAAACAAGGAAATCATGCAATTTGCAGCCAAATGGATGGAACTAGGAAAGCTCATCATGAGTGAGCTAACTCAGACTCAGAAAGATACACATGGAGTATATTCACTTATAAGTGGATTTTAGGCATTATAGTAGAGGATAACCATCCTACAACCAATAGACCCAAAAGAACAGGAACAGGGACTTGGTTACCTGTCAGTGGGAGACCCCACCATAGCGGAAATACCATGTATGCCTCCTGTGCAATAGGAAGCTCTTAGACCCCATGTGACTAACGAACTGAAGGGGTCTGATACACTGAGACATCCACACGGGAGGGATGGGATGGGTGGGAAAGGGGGTAAGGGGTGGGGAAGAGGGGCTGGGAGGGGGTGGAGGGAGGGAGTGGCAATGGAGACTTACAGAAGTAATAAATTAACATTTAAAAAAAAAAAAGAAGAGGAAGTTGCGATCGACCTTAGGTGGCATCCAGCCTGTGGTAGGCTGGAAGAGGAAGGCAGTATTTGGTTGATCAGAGACGTTTTCTGAGTTTTTAGTCATTTAAGCCTCTGTGTACTTTTAGAAAGACCCGCCAGACATCTGCCACTGTCCAAGTTGTGCTTTTGAATGAAGGGTATGGCAGATGGTGGGGAGGCGCTGTCATCTTCTGAGCTCCTGGGAAGAGGGGGCTGGTAGGCTGCTGCTCTTGGCTTGATGGACTGGGCTGATTTCTGTCCCTGGTTTTGGCCCTAGCATGTTTGGAGGTTGTCAAAAGCAAGAATATGACTGGTCACCCCCAGCTTCTCCTCCGTTGCATCATCAGATCAACATCTGGCTTTCCCCGGCCAGCTGTGCAGTTCTGATTTTATTTGATTGCAGTAAGGGCTTAAGCTGGTAAGGGAGAGTCTGACATTTTATTACTCTCTCTTCATGATCTGTTAAGCAGTTCCAGGGAGCAGACTCCCACAGCCATGTGCTTTAAGTTCACCCCCCCCCTCCCCGCCCAGGGTCTTAGGGAACAAGATGCCCATGCCTTATCCTGTTTTCCATGGCCGCATGTGGGAAAGAACCACATGTATTTCAATGTGATTCTTTTCTGCTATCGAGATAAAAGTCTATTCAGGGAGCTGCAAAGAATCTCGGAATTCTCCAGGCTCTGTGCCCGTCCCTTGGAATGTCTCATTCTCCAGAGATCCATTATGCTCTCTGTTGTCAATTCTAGTCTGATGCTCTCGATAGCCTTCCCCAGCCTTCTATGCACCAACTATCTTTAAATGTCCCCACAGAGAAGGGCCAGCCACAGAATAAGTCCAATGAGAGGGCTAGCAAAATTTAAGAAGACCCTCCCTTCCAGAGTTACGAAAGTGCCAGGCTTTGACTGGCAAGGACCTCAGAAAGAGAGCACCTCACTTGCTCACCTCACCCTGGATCTGGCATCTTGCAGCATTCTGGATCCTCTAACCTGGTCTACTCAGGCCACAATTTCTTGGACATTGTCATGTATTCACCTGAAGAGGGCATGTCTGTTTCTCTCACATTTCATCTTATTTTCAGGAAGATTTCCTTGGTGGCAGAATGTGTTCATAATGAGGTGAACACTGGTTGTAACAAACATGCACTCTGAACATGATGTATCTTATTTTGTAGAAAAGTCCATCCCATTTTGCACATACGTAAACTGAGTCTTAAGCATGTTACTTGAGCAGCCTGGCTTGTGGCCCTCCATAGGGGACTTGCTAAATGATATCCATGCTTTCTTTATTCTCATCTCCTCCCACTCTTTATGCATGTGTCAAAGCTTGGGTCTTGGAAGTCCTCATTCTTAGGTGGTTGGAGACCAACCCTCAGTTCTATAACCTTTCTTCACCTCAGAGTGGGAAAAATGGGGTCTTGTGCAGACAGGACTTAGAGAATAATATCATAGGTTAGTGAACGTGGCTTTCATGAAACAGGGAGCCTGGTGCATGAGAGGGGGCCCAGAGACACTTGTTAAATGAATAATATGCACTTGAGATTCTGGATAAAGCTTAATTTATCTGGGTAGCCAAGTTTCATAAGGGGTTCAATGTGTCTGAAGTCTCAAATTCCTAGGTTCATGGTTATAATTCCAGTACTTGGGAGGCTGAGGCAGGAAAATTGCTATGAGTCTGGGGCTCCATAGTGGGTCTGAGGCTCATCTGGATGACAGAGTGAGACCTTGTCTCAAACTAACCAACCGACCAACCAACCTACCAACCCACCAACCAACCAGACAACCAACCAGGCAACCCACCAGACAACTCAAGGGCCCCTAAATTCTGGTCCTGGTATCTTCCATCAGACTCTTGGGAAGATTATTATTTTTTTTTTTTTTTTGGTTTTTCGAGACAGGGTTTCTCTGTATAACAGCTCTGGCTGTCCTAGACTCACTTTGTAGACTAGGCTGGCCTCGAACTCACAGAGATCCGCCTACCTCTGCCTCCCAAGTGCTGGGATTAAAGGCGTGCGCCACCAACACCCGGCGGGAAGATTCTTTATGTGTGCTTGAATGCATGTGTGTGTATGTACATGTCGAGGTTGGAAGTCAATGTTGGGTGTCTTCTTCAAATGAAACTGACTGACTGGATTCTCCTGTCTCTGTCTCCCTGTCAGTGAGGTTACATGTGTATGCCATAGCATTTAGGTTTTTCTAATGGGTTCTAGGAGTGAAATTCAGATTCTCAAGCTTGCATGTCAAGTACATGTACATTGCCACCCAATCTCTCCAATCCAAATTCTTAATCTTCTCTGGGAAAATCCAGGGAAAGAAAGTAGATGCAATCCCTTTTTATTTCTGGAATATTCATGAACATTCCGTGAAATGACAGGGCAGCTTGCCACCATCAAACTCCATGTCTATGTATAGGCCCCATATTTCTGATATGTTATGCCACTAATTACAATTGTACATCAACTACTTCTTTTGGCCATGACCTTCCCTGTGTATCTCACTGGACAGGGGTGGGGTGTGGTATGGGTTGGAGTGGGGTGAGTGTTAAGTGGTCCTGGATGTGACAGGGACATAAGGATTCAGGGAACTCTTTGGAGGCTTTTGTGTTGGGGGACAGATCTGGGGGTGTTGCTGAGGCTGAGTCCAAGCTCTTAGCAGGCTTGGTATCATCAGCATGCACGCCACGAGTCAGCCTCAGCTGGGAGAGCGGATGGCTCTTATTACCTTCAATGCGGCTTTCTGTTTAATCAGATAAATCTCACTGGAGAGATGTGCATGTGTGCAGAGAGTGGAGCTCAGGGCTTCTGAACAGAAAGTTTAGGGAAAAGGGATTGAACAGACGAGTGGAGGTTGGTCATTTGAGGTCACAGGTGGAGGAATATAAACACAGAGGACAAACAGGACTGAAATGGAGATCTGTGTCTGAAAGCGTGTGGTGGCGGTGGCTCCTATTCACTAGCCACATTACATTTATTAGCATATTCAATCTTCTTAATGACCCCACAAAGATGACATCATCACTCTATTTTACTGATGCAGAAGCTGACGCATCCCTTTCAGACATTTAGCCAAAATTACGCCTCTAGTAAAACAGCAAGAGCAGGAGCCCACCGGTCTCTTCCCCCCTCACTGTGCTGCTGTCCCTGCTTCCGATAACAGCAGCTGCTCTGCTCATGTTAATGTTTCCATGACTCTCCGGAACTGTAGGTGAGAACCTACACTGGGGCACTCAAGATTGAAAAGCGCGGACAATGTGGACATCATTCTTGACCCATGACTGCCTTGGATCCCCACAACAGTATCATCAGGCCAAGAGAGCTTGCTCGGAGTCCTAGATAGTAGGGCCATAGTGCCACTGAAGGGTCCCTGGATGTCTGTTTGAGAATTTGATCGTTCTCAAAAGTCAGTAAAAGGATGGATGAAATCTTTCTTATTACTTATGAAATAATCTCTACCAAAACTCATCTCAAGTAAATCAGCGGCGGGTGGGTGTGGTGGTGGGGTTTGAATACAGGAGAATCCCAGCCCTTGGGATGTAGAGAAAAGAGGATTGTGTCTCTACATGAGTTCAAGGCCAGCAGGAGCTACCGAATGAGAGCCTGTCTCAAAATGCTCAAAATGCAGGAGTGGGCATGGGGTTCAGCAGTAGAATGCCTGTCTGGTATATGCAAAAAAGAAAAAAAGAGCCGAGCGGTGGTGGCGCACGCCTTTAATCCCAGCACTCGGGAGGCAGAGGCAGATGGATCTCTGTGAGTTCGAGGCCAGCCTGGTCTACAAAGCGAGTCCAGGACAGCCAGAGCTACACGGAGAAACCCTGTCTCGAAAAAACCAAAAAAAAGAAAAAAAAAAGAAAAAAGAAAACAAAACAGCACCCCTCTTGCCTTTCATTATACCCCTTTCGGTCCCAGTTCACTCACTATTAAAGCACTGTCTTCCTTTGCCAACTCTAGCTGTTTGACAAAAGGTCCCAGTGTTTTTTCTTTTTTAACCAATGTTGTGGAAACAAATGTTAATTTCTCAGATTAGTCAAGGGTTTTCTTTATTAGGCACTTCAAGTTAATAACCATTGCATTTGAGATAGTGTTAAGTTCATTAGTTCATTTATTTACTTACTGAAAATGATTACAGAGTGCTTATTATGTGTCTGAATCGTCTGTGCTGGAGCGGAGTTTAAAAACAACAATATCCGCTAGTCCTTATTGAGTGGCTATAAAGTAACAGACGTGAAGTTAATTGTGTTATGGCTAGAGAGATGACTCATGGTGTAGAGGTAGTTGCTGCATTGGTGTGAGAACCTGAGTTCAAATCCCGAGAACCATGGTGTGCTCATCTGTCCCATGAGTTCTCCTCTCACAGGATGGGAGGTGGAGGCAGGAGACTCCTGGGGAGCTGGGGGCATGTGGCAAATCAGAAAGAGATTATTTCAGACAAGGTAGAAGGCAAGGGCCAACACCTGAGGTTGTCCTCTGACCTTTACACACCCACTGTGGCAAGTGCATGCCTGCTGCCCTCACACACAAGAGCAAGCCCCCCCCCCACAAACACATACATCACAATAGCATCATATGTGGTGTTCAACTCTCTCAAATGGCTAAGGCTGAGGAAACTGGTCCTTGAGTTTCAATGTCCCACCCAGGTCCTTTCTTTCTTACCTTAATCAGAGGCTAACTTGTGACAGCCAGTGCATCCCAGGAACTCTCAAACTAGTAGGTGGACATCTATCTGTAACAAGGGCTTGTGTACCTGTTGCAACCACTCCAAAGCTCAGGGAACACAGTAGACCAGTGAGCAGAAGGAATGGAAGAGCTGGCGGACCGGCTGAGATGTGTGGACTGCTGAATTCTGCGCTGCCATGGCTATTGCATTCTTCAACTCACAGTAGCTTTCCTTTACAAGTTTTGTACTAGATAATGCCTTAATTTGTATTATTTTCTTTTCTGGAGCTGTGATCAAATACCCTGACAAGAAATAACTTAAGTGGGAAAGTGTATCTTGGGTTATAGTTCCAGAAGGACAGATAAGTCCATGGAGGTGGGGAAGTCATGGTAACAGGCAGGGCTTGTATGAAGGCAGGGGCCAGAGCTGGCTGGTTACACTTTCATCCACTCTCTGGAAGCACAGAGAAAACAGGAAGTGGGGCCAGGCTATAAAACCCCGAAGCTCACCCAAAGCTGCACTGGTGTGAGAACCTGAGTTTGAATCCCCAAAATCCATGTTAAGCTAAGCATGGTTGTGCTCATCGGTAATCATACACACACACACCACACACACACACACACACACACACACACACACACACACACACACAC
>CAJQZJ010032020.1:6182064-6219194 GCA_907164525.1 Lophiomys imhausi
CACACACACACACACACACACACACACATACACACACACACACACACTCTCTCATACACTCACACACACACACACACTCTCACACACTCACACACTCACACACACACACACACTCTCACACACTCACACACACACACTCACACACTCACACACTCACACACACACACACTCACACACTCACACACACACACACTCACACACACACACACACACACACACACACACTCACACACACACACACACTCACACAAAGCAAAGCTTTCTAGTGGAAGCAGACCTGGCTAGCCCTGACCTCCAGGCCATCCAACCTAAGAAAGTGTTGGACTCCCATCTTTCACTTATCTTTGTTACTAACTTTCGGGGTTACGGCTTTTTACATGTTGAAGTAAAAAAGAAAAATCCCTTCAAGCCCCTCTTTCCAGACAATGTTGTGACCCTTTCCATACACAGAAATTTTCTTTTCTAGTAGCTTCCTAAGACAGAGGAAGCCATCTCCAATGAAGTCCACACCTTCTTCACAAATGAAACCATTTCTGATGACATCACATGCCTTCAGACTAGTAAGGCCATAGAGAAAACCACCTTCGAAAGTTTGTTATGTTCCTTGGAAGGGCTTTTTTGCAGACCTGAGGAGCATAATGGGAAGCAACCTTTTCTCCTTTTTTGCTTTTTTTGAGACAGAGTTTCTCTTTGTATCTCTGGCTGTCCTGGACTCACTTTGTAGACCAGGCCACCCTTGAACTCAGAGATCTACCTGCCTTGGCCTTCCCCCCTGAATACTGGGATTAAAGGCGTGTACCACCATGCCCGGCAATTACAGACAGGTTTGAACTGCCATGTGGGTGCAGGGATTTTAACCCAGGTCCTTTGGAAGAGCAGCCAGTGCTCTTAACCGCTGAGGCATCTCTCCAGCCTAGAAGCAATCCTATCTGCAATGACTCAGATATTTGGAAGACCCAGAGCTCAGACATGCTCAATGATGTCCTATAGCTGTGTCAGAGCCTGGACAAAGCCACCACTTTTAACTCATGCTCTCCCTGTGACTCATTTATCGGAGCAGAAAGGGATCATGGTGAGACACAGCAGTGCTTCAGGGTTGGCTGGGTGGAATCCTCCAAGCCCTAGCCTTCTGCATAGCCAATGACAGGAGGCTGTAAACAGACATATATGGAAAAAGCAACAAACACTGTGTGTAATGTACCCGAAGCCACAGGGAAGCACAGCTCATGAGGAGCAAGAAGGGACAGTTGAATCATTGGGAGGCCCCAGGAGGACAGCTTGATTCTTGAGGGTTTATAGTCCAGTGATGAAGTGAAAAGGACTCCACATACACACAAGTCACTGTGCTCAAACTGGGGGTCCTGGGTAATGCCTACATTTCTAAGGACTTAAACAAAGATTTATTTTTATTTGTTGACTTTTATTATTTTTGACTAAGTGTGTGTGCCACTGTGTGTTGGAATGCCCATAGAGATCAAAGGGTCAGATCTCCCTGAAGGTGGAGTTACATGTGGTTACAAGACCCTAGATGTGAGTGCTGGGACTTCACCTGAGGTCCTTTGGAAGAGTGGTGTTTGTTCTTCTTCTTTTTCTTTAAGCCAGGGTTTCTCTGTAGTCCTGCCTGTCCTAGAACTCACTATGTAGACCAAACTGGCCTTGTATTTACAAAGACTCACCTGCTTCTGCCTCCCAAGCACTGGGATTAAAGGTGTGCTCCATTACCTTCCAGCTTCTGTGTGTTCTTGTTAATGGCTAAGCCATCTCTCCAGATTGTTTTTCAGAGATATTTGAAAGGGGAATTCAGGCTCAGTTGGTGGTAGGGACAGTGGCTACCCAGGGGATACTCATGAAGGAAGTGAAGCTACAGTTGGGTCTTGAGGTAGGGGTAGGATCTCAGCTGTGGAGAGGGAGTTACTGTCTGTTGAGGATTGTGTTCTTCTATGTAAAGGAGTTAAAAGTGTTTAAAATTGACTTCAATCACTATTCCTAGCCTCTAAAATTGTTTTGAGATAGTGTCTCATGTAGCTCAGTGTGTCCTGGAACTTATCATGTAGCCCAGGATGACTTTCTGCCTCCACTTTCTGAGTGCTGGGATCACAAGTTTGGTCTTCAAGACCAGGTTTGTGCAGTGCTGGGAGCCAAAGCCAGAGCTTCACTCTACCAACTGGGCTACATCCCCCAGCCCTTTAAAGACAGGAGACTTGAGATGGTGAAAGGTTGAGCAGTGTCCAAGATCTTTCAACAAGGAAAGCAGGATCCAATCAGCTGCACTCTCACACAGAGCTGTTTTGTGTGTCTCTGAGGGATGTGTGGTTTTCAGTTTTATGGAGAGGGCTGGGGGCCACCTCCAGTTGAGAGCAGGGACTCCTGGACAACTTTGGGATTTGGTTTGTATGATGTAAATGAGATAGAAATAGAAGTAGGGGCTTCATGGGACAAGCTGGGAGGTAAGTGTCAGACAAAGACCTGGCATACTCAAGAGAAAGTTGACACATATACTGGAACCTCGGTGGTCCTGTACACCACAGTCTATGGTTTTGAGACTAACTCCATTACTGTATGACACAAATTGTATCACCATAGCAGGAAAAGGGGTTCTGAAGGCAGACTGCTTGTATTCTAGTGTAGGACTGCCTGGTCCACATTGGGTGGTCCTGGGAAGACTCTTTAAGTTTTCCACACAACAGGATAAATAACAGGTTTTGATTAACATCATATTTCTGAGGAGCCCATAGGCTTACCCATACTCAGCACTGAGAATAAAGGCAGGCACAAATGCACTAACATCTTGGTGACTGTTGTGGTATAAAAACAACCTGAAAGGATGGATATCAAACTGTTAAATGATTCATCCTAGGGAATAAGATTCCTGCATATTTTGGTCCTCAACATTTCTTCTTATGTTGCTTAACACAAACAAATTATAATGTTTATAACATAAAAAGATAAAGGAAATAAAAGGATCACAGCAGCAGGTCTGTTTCAAAAGGGACTTTGTGTGTATTTTTTTTCCCTCCACTTCTGGCCTGCTAGAGGCACATGGGGGATGTGTGTCTCTGTGTCACTTGGAGAAATGTTAGGAACAGGTGGTAGAGCCAGGGTGACTCCGGAGGGTTGCCTCAGTCCTTGCTCACCCACATTGTCCTAGTCACCTGTGGCACCTGGTCACCCAGCCTCCTGGTCTAGGGAGGTTTTGAAAAGACTGTTGGCTCTGTTTTCTGGCAGCCAAATGGGGAGACATGGGGTGAGGTGGACAGCACCTGAGGCAAGTTTTCCTCTCCAAACTCTTGTACAAAAGTTAAGGGTGCACTAAGGATAACTTGATCCCCCATCCTGGCCTTACCCCATGTGTGGATGCACGGGTTGCTGGTCTGCATACAGAGGACCAATAGTTCTTAATATTCTATTCCAGGCTGGACTGTTTTGGTGCCCTGTTTGGGCTCTTGATCAGGAATGTGCTCCCATCATCTGGGTAGCTCTTCGACTCAGATGACTTTGGGACAAAGAAGAAAAGGTACAGTGGGAGAAAGCAGGCATGCTCTCTGGAAGAACTATAGCCTTAGCCTGCATGTTGGACTAGAGGGAAGCCAGCTTCCCTCTGGTGGAAGGGATGAAGGTTGGAAACTCATGTGTGTGTTTATGGGTCAAGGAACTGTTACTATCTAAACACCACTGCAAAGAATTGGCTCTTGATATTCTTTTGGGAGACAAAACTTGCCTCCTCCATCTTCCTCATCTGCTTCAGTGGCTCCTGACTCCACCCTGGTGAATGTGGGAGGATCAAAGATAGTATAATAATTCTGAGGGCTCCCTCCCCTTGCCTCTTCTCCTTTCCTATCCTCTCTTTTCCCCTCCCCTCTATTCCTCCCTCCTCTCCTCTCTTTTCCCTCTTCTTTCCCTGCTCTCTTTCTCCTCCCCTTCCCTCCCTTCCCTTCCCTTTCTTTCCCCTCCCTCTCTTCCCCCCTTTCTTTCTCTCTGAAATAAGATATCATGTAGACCAGGCTGGCCTCTAGCTTGCTCTGTAGGTAAGGATGATTTGAACTCCTGATTCTCCTGACTCTACCTCCTGAGTACTGGGATTACAGGGGTTTACCACTACCATGTTTTATTGGGTGCAGGGCATAGAACCCAGGGCCTTTTGCCTGTTAGATAGCTACTCTACCAGCTGAGCCACTTCTCCAGACCTCGGAAGGCTTTCTACAGTATAGTTGTCACTAAGGAAAGTTATATGATCATTTTTATTTCCTCAGTTTTGTCACCTGAGGGTGACATAAAATGGGGGAGAGGAGGGCATGTTAACTAGCCCCTGCATCTTTGGATTCCTGTGGGAATTGTAAGAGGAGGCACATGATGTCAACACAGGACCCAGCCTTCACTAAGTGCTTAGTAAATACCAGTGACTATTGTCGACTTGCTGTTGCTACCCAAGCTGAGATAGGACATCACAAGAGAGGCAGAGAGAAGGCTGAGGAAGAATTATCACTCAGCAGTATCAACCATCTGTGTAAAGTGTGTATGCTGCAAGCACCGGAGGAGATTCACTTTTCCCTACTCCTCCTCTCTCTGGGAAAATGTCAAACATGTTTGCAAAGATAGACACACAGTATGATTATTGCAAGACTGGTTCTGGTTGAAAAATAAAATAGCATAGCAATATGGAGGTGGCTAGGAAACATGGGGGGCCCATAACAATGATGGTCTGCAGTGAGTGAAGACCGGGGTGGAACTGTGTGCGAGGGCAGGCAAGGATGTCCAGGCTCTTGGACACATTACAAAACAGCAGAATTGCACTGGCAACATGGTTTCATGTATGATGGTATACTGAGTATGAAGCTTGACACTTACACACATATGTATATATGTATGTAAGATATATGAACAAAAATGACCAAGTAAGAAAACAGCTGAAGGGACCTAGAGGTCATTATCAGAAGGAATTTTAGTTCTCTCTCTCTCTCTCGCCTTCCCTTCCTCTCCCCTTCTCTTTTTCCTTTTCCTTCTTCTTTGTTGTTTTAGGACTGAAGAAAATACGATCTCACTCTATACCCCAGGCTGGCCTGGAACTCACTACGTAGTTCAGGCTGGCCTTGACTTCGTAGGAATCCTTCTGCCTCAGTTTTCTGAATGCTGGGATTACAGGCATTTCCTCTTGTGGTCCCTGGTAGAGAGAAAAGGCTGCTAGCTTGAAACCCACAACAACTCCCCAGGAATGTGGCTTTGAGAGATTAAACAGTCACTGTGGTGATTTATAAGCAAGGAATCTGGCTTCTCCCTAGGATTAGACTGTTTAAAAAAGAGAATGTGCACTTATATTACATGGTAAAAATGATGAAAAGGGGCCAGTGAGATGGCCCAGGTGGTAGACGTGCTTGCCACTTCGTGTGACAACTTGAGTTTGAGCCATGAGACCCACATGGTGAAAGGAGAGAACAGATTCTTGCAAATAGCTCTATGACCTCCACAGCCTGTGCTGTGGCATATGCATGTGTGCATACACACATGTATGCACAAAATAAATAAGTATAATTAATTTAAAAGCAATTAAGAGCAAGGGGAGAAATGTCTACCTGCTAAGAAGAATAAATAGTAAGGCTCTGTTAACTCCAAGGCCTGATAAGAAATTTCCAGTTCTCCTCTCCTAAGGTTCCCCCAGCTCCATCTCATTATGTAGACCATGTTAGTTTTTTTCTGTTTTTTTGTTTTTTTCGAGACAGGGCTTCTCTGTGTATCCATGGCTGTCCCGGACTCGCTTTGTAGACCAGGCTGGCATTGAACTCACAGAGGTCCGTCTGCCTCTGCAGGCCAGCTTTGAACTCATGTCCTTCTTTCTCAGTATCCCTAGTACTAGTATTACAGGCACACCTCACAGCACCTGGCTTTCGAAGAAGGGGAGGACAGCTACCAGCTTGATACCATCCTGGAGATGTGAACCAGTGTGGTGACTTAGCAGCTGGGGTTTGAACCTAGGCTTTACCTTGTGATTGTCAGCCAGGTTTCTTGTATCACCCAAAGGCTTGTCATGTTTCTCCTGTAAGCCTCACTTCTCTCAGCTCTGGAATGGGGGTAGGTACCACTGTCCTGTCTGTAACTGTTTTTTTTTTGTTTTTGTTTTTAAAGATGATTGGGTGATTGGACAGATTTCTGTGCAGACTGAAGGGCTACTGCAAGAGCAAGGCAGCTTGCCACAGTCCTTTGGAGATCGAGAGGGTTGAGAAGGGGTCACAAAGCAATAAACACACACTCTCAAGAGCCTGAGGAGCAGAGCAGTCACTCTCATGGGTATGATGTGGGCAGGTCAAAGGGGTGCAGAAGGAAGGACATGGTCCTGAGGTAAGCATGGTGGAGGGATGCTGCAGAGCCTTCCAGGGCCCTGGGAGTCCCAAGCAAGCTTCTAGTTAATGCCAGGTTGATAGTATCAGGTGCCTAGGAAGATGGGTGAGTGAGATTAAAAAAAACCCCGATTCTTCTGAGTCCCTTCTGATATCAGATCCACTCCTCTTTCAGTCCCCACAGCTGCTCACTGCTGTGTCCTAAGGCCTCTGGGGCCCAGATGCCATTCCCATCCATTGGGTGCCTCTCTCTGTCTGCATCCTCTCAGGGCACAGTTCTGGTGTGTGAGTGAGAACTGCTGGTGTACAGGGACTCAGGGACTGTATCGCCATCTCAGGGTGGACTGTCGCCCAGGACGGGAGCTGCCTTGACATGTGCTTATATTTAGGAGAGGGAGCCAGAACTTGCAAGCAACCAAGGGGGACACAGTTGCACCCCAGGACACACAGGCTTTGCAGACAGCACATGGAGAATAAGTCCAGGGAATTATGCCTGACTGATGATTTGTGGAGTCCTGTCCTCCTGTAAGCAAGGAGGATTTCACCTTCTTTATCTTTTCTTTTTTTATCTGCAAAGTGAAAGAACTTCTCCACATGTGGCCTCAGTCAGGATGACATAAGGCCTTGCTATGCCCATCTTCTATCCATGTTAGCCTCTGGGTCATGAGAGGGCTGGCAGAAAGACTGACTTTCAGGTCCCAGGCCTCTTGGCACTTGCTGTGGACCAGAAGCTTGAAAAGCTTCAACTTAAAGGCCTTCATGAGCAATTTGGTCCCTGGTCTCTTGTCCCATCCCGGGAAAGCTTGATTCTGTAGTCTGGTGGGGAATCTGTATTTCACTTTTAAAATGTTGCTACTTTGTGACACTAGGGACTCTATTCAGCACTCTTCCGCTGAGCCACTTTCCACCCCCAACTCCTTAATTTTTAAAATTATCTTTAATTGTGTTTGATTGACATACACAAAGTTGTACATTCTGAAGGGTTTGGAGATGTGTGGGTACTTGTGAGGTCATCTCCACCATCAATCCCCTAAGTCTCCATCACCTCCAGCACTGCCTGTTGTCTCTTCACATGTTATTATTAGTAATAAGAGCGCTTTATGTGAGCTCAAACCTCTCAGATTTCTGGAATCTGTCTCTTTGGCAAGCCCTTCTCAACTAGATTTGACAGTTCAGATTCTAGATCTGCTCAGAGCTCATGCTGCTTCAGACTCCTTAACTTGCAGGGGCAGCATGACCCCCTGGAGTGAACGGGTGGGAGCTCTGAGGATGGGATCAGGCTGGGGTGTCTTGTGGGCTTCCCTCATACTTGAGGCAAGAGAGAGGTCTGCCCACTTCATGACTGGGATTCGTTATTGTCAACAGCACCCCATTAAGACAGTAAACTCATTTAGTAACAGATCCTACAAAACAGTCAGAGTCAAAGGCTGAGAGTGGTAATCTAATTGTGCTGAATTAGCTTCAGACAGTATCAACTTCAGAAAGCCACAAAGGGATCTTTAAGACACCATTTCAAAAGCTTTGGTGCCCCAGGCACCCCTCCTAAGAGCTCACATTCCAAAGCCTGTGTGGCTAAACCCCCTCTCCCAGCATCCAGCCACTGTTCCCTTCTAACTGCCTTCTCAATGAAGTTGCTGGCACCCCGTCGTGTCTTTGGTTGTGTGTTAGGCTTAACAGGGAATGGGTTTGTGGGAGACAGCTGGAGTTCAGGGCAGAGAGACCACAAAAGCCAGGGACAGCAATGGTGCCTGTGGCTTTATTTGCAGACTGCTAAATTTTCTGCTATGGCCTTCTGGTGAATCCTGAAGCAATTTTCCTTTCTTAAATCCAGGATTTTATTTGGCTAAGGTGGCTTCTTTTTAATAATCCTTTGCCACATTGTGCGTGTAGGTTCATTGCCCAATTTAGTTATTATCTGATCTATTTTGAAGAATGAGAAAAATACCACTGAGTATATGCTCTTGGCCTGATTTAGAGCCCATAGATTTCAGGTGGCAGTTTAGGAGTCAGGACAAGAGGGTTTGTAAGCATTGTCAAGGTTGTCTCTGATATGCATTCTATTTATTCTTTTGCAAGAAATCACTCCCAAATTCACAATTTATAGAAGTGTGAATTTCTATATCCCCCTGACAGGTAGATTTCCAGTCCTTGCTTACATCCCTTTCTTGACCTCCATGACCACTGTGGCAGCTCCTGCACCACTCAATAGAGATTCTAGAAAGTTCTTAGTTTCTTCGAGCCAGAACTTCTATGTGCATTAAAAAGAAATCTGTTCTTCTCTTTAAATCTAATGCTTCCCAACGTGGAGGCTGTGCATATATCATAGGTACATACAATCCTAAGGAAGACTTGGAATCTACTTAAAGTGTTTTAAAGACTATAGCTAATTTTTTATAAACTTCTGCCAAAACTCTATGGGCTGACTAGGAAAAACCATAGGTCTTCAGAAGTGTTTCATTTTAGGTCAACACAGTACATTGCTTGTACTGTGGTAGTCAGTTTCTGACAGTTGTGTTTTCTTTTGACTAATAACAATGGGTGAAGAAACCAAGGATGGGTTCAGTAAACAACTTAAAAGATAGGCTTTATGGGTGAGGTCACAAATGTTAAACAGAGTCACTGACAGAAGGAAGAGAAACTTGGACTTTCTCAAATTATTTTTCAGATAAGACAGAGGTGGAACATCATGTCCTCTCACCACTCTGAACGTTTCTTGGCATAGGAAGGAAAGACATTTATAGTCTTTGTCAGTCCATCTTAGGGGAACTGTTCAGAGAGGGAAGTAGCTGGATGAAGTCCTCAATTCTTTCTGTCTGCTGAGGCTCTGAGTAGCTGGGAACAACTGTTTGTTGTTGTTATTTTGGTAATAGCTGAGATACGCCGCAATCACTTCGATGTAAACTGAACTATTATGGGGAGAGATTGGGAGAAGGCCATCACGAACAGGAGCAGCTAAAAATAATTTCTGAGAGTGGGATTGGTGGAGTCCTTTCATTTTAAAGGTAGGCAAAGTGACACCCAAGAGGGGTCACAGAGTCTTCTCAAGGTCATGCTGATGTAGTTAAATTCCAGTTCCCAGGTCTGTGTGGGAGCACACTTAAAACCCTGCAGAAGAACCTTCGAGATGGGCATGCAGGAGACAGTACCATCCATCTTAAACGTCACTTTGGCTTCTGCCAGCTGATAAAGGAAATAAGGTTAAGGAAATCCGTATCAGTGTGATGCCATCATGGGCTCTGTACCCAGACTGCCTGGGGGTGAGCACTACAGACCCTCTGGTGGAGGAGAAAAGTTTCCTCTCTGCAAGGATGGCGTGTGTCCCTGCAGGGTGGCTGGTTTTGAATGGGACACATCGTCACATGATTAGTTAATACCTGGCGAAAGACAGGGTAGCCACCAGGGTCAGTTAATCAAGAGCCTTTGAGCAAATAATAGGGCCCTGTCTTTGATAATGGGTTGCTCAGAGGCTGACTGGAACTTGCAAGGGTTGGATTTATCCATCTGAGTGTAAAATAGAGTCCCCACACAGGAGAAGCCTTGTTATGACTGTGCCGCAGGATGAGAGCAGAGTTGACTCTGGAAATCGGAATCTACGGACCGTACCGTAGCTGTTCCACTCTCTCCATTGCCCCACATAGCTGCGGTCTTTCATAAGACCATGTCAAAGATAAATTTCCCCTGTGTCTCTGGTAAGGTCATTCACAGTTTTTCAAAAGTGGAGATATTATGTGCAGATTTACAATTCCATTTATTGGCCTTGAGTTCCTGTCTAAACTACCCCTTGGGACTAAAAATATGACATTTCTTTCCCGTCCTTCGTAAGCCTCCAGAGGGGCAGGTGGATTGATTGACAATTTGGTTGTCCCGGATGCAGACTTGCCCCACAGGCTTAGTTCCTTAGGAAAAAGTCCTTGGGCCATTTCAGAAACTTCTAGATGCATTCTGCAGTATCCCAAAATACCGTGGGCAAGACTTGGGCAGAACACAGCTGTTACTAGGAAGAAAGAACAAGGTGGTTTGTCGGACCTCTTGGTAAGCTTGGGAACCTTTCCAAGGGGGCATTTCTCAGGAAAACACTCATTTATCTTCCCATAGTGATAGAGATATTAAACAATTTATTTACCATGTTCTTTCTTGTCCTAGAATTGACAGAAACATCTTCATTTCAAGGTTTTGATCAGCTCTCCTAGCAAGCAACTGATACACAGCGTCTAAAACCTCAGCACAAGGTGTCATCTACTAGGATGGGAAATGGAAGAGAATAAAGAAGTGATCTTCTGGGAAAATCATCCATGGTGAAGAGACTTGGTTCATGTCCTTCTGTATTTATTCTCTGCTGAAGTGCAAACTAGATCTCTTTCAGTTTCAGTGGGCGTGCTGTATATTCTACGAGGAGTTATTTCCTCAGGCAAACTTGATCTTTTCATTATTATGATTAGTCGATCAGGGCAGTTGATTAAAATTTTGTTTATTTTTATTGTCATTCGAAACATGGGCAATCCTGTCCCTTCTCACTGTACCCTGGGTTAGTTTGCAGTATCTGGAGACACTTTTGATTGTCATGATGAAGAAAAGTGATACTGGCACCAGACAGGCTGCTACAATGCACAGAGCAGACATCATGACAAAGAATTACAAAGATCAAAATGCCAATAGTGCAGAGGCTGAGAAGCCTCCTTATAGATCATGTCTGTCTGAGTCATTGAGAAGACAAGGAGCTGTTGGGGCTATACTAGTCTCGTCCTTGCTATAAACCTCTGTAAGGGCTCTGGGGATCAAAGACATGTTCCCTTTGGTTTAGAGGTGGGTTGAAAGGAATGTAGTTCCAATATTAAATAACTAAATAAAAACTGAATATTAGTTTTTAGCCCATGTGGATATAAGGCCCCAGCCTCCAAATAACACAAAATTTACTTTATTGGATCACAGGGTGTGAGTATTAAATTTAAGAATGTTAGGCTGTTTAACACGAGAGCAGGAACTCCAGTCAGATTGCTTATATGCATTTGTGGGGACACAGCTGGTGAGCCCTGCAGTGGTCCTGGTCTCCTAGGACTCCAGTGTGCCTTTGCAAGGCCTCCATTCACCCCCTTTATTAGGAGCACGTGAGGCTCCGGGGTCACTCACTTCAGTTGTTTTTGTTTGTTTTGCTGTCGATGTTGCTGTCTCACTGGTCGCGTGCACACATGCAGTGCAGCAGCGCCTCAGGTAGTGCCCTGGAGGGCCTCATCTCAAACAGGTGAGCGGCAAGCCTCACTTAATCTAAGAATGGCCTGGGTGCTGGGAATACACACTGGTTCATTCCAACCCTAAGTCTGTCCCTTGGAGGGAAGGAGTAGTTATTCTTGTGTAACCTGCAAAGGAGCTGCTTGCCTCTGTTTACCCTAAATTCTAAGGCTTTTTGTATGTCTTACCTAAAATTTGAAAGATGAAAATGTTAGAGATAGAAATGCTGTTGGTTAATCCCCTTGTGACCCCTTTAGCTTCATCTTTCTGGGAAATTGTGAAGCAATTTCCTGAAGTTCCTCCTGAAATGAAGCAGCCATACCCCTGCTTTGATATGACAGTGCTGCAGCGCCAGCGTGGTCTGGAGCTCTCTAGTCATGCCTCTTGTTTTCTCACAAACACAGCAAGTCCCCTGTCAAGTCCATTGCTGCTCCCATGTGCCTTCACCCATAGAGGGGAAGGGAGACACAGTGAGACTCTCTGACAGGCCACCATCAGTTCACTTGAGGAATTAACACGGCAGAATCTCAGCCTTATCTAAGTGATCACAATGCGGACCTTTTAGACCGAGCCTCCCTTTTGTGAAAGCTCATGTCTGGGAGAGAAAAAAAAAATCAAGGATTGCATCAAGAAAAAGAAGTAGGGGTGGCTGGAGTGATAAGACTCTTCTTTCCCTCAATCTCATGAAGTAGATAAATCTCACAAGATCCTGGAATGTTGGACTTAAAAAATACTTGGCTATTTATATTCTAAGCTATGGTTGGGACAGGGGCATGCTAAAGAATTATTTTAAGAGAATATTAAAATATTTGGCAGTGGATAACCATGGGAAGGGAGGGGTTGTATTTTCTTCATCATCTCAAGAGAAAAAAACCACAAAGAGAGGCTCAAATTCAGAAATTATCACTCAGGAGAGGAGGCCTCATTCATATCACCAACCAGTGGATTAATCAAACCAGCTACTCTTTGCAGTGTAATGAAATCACATGTGTTGTTTTATGATTAGAGAGGAGCTTATTTGTTGTCATTTAGTTTGTTAGAACAACTGGAGTGGTTTTTTTCAAATGCCTATTAACTCCCTACAGTGGTAAAACATGAGAGGCAGACACGCTAGAACGAGGAAGATTAACGATCTCTGCAGAGCTGGGAAGAATATTTTTCAATTCATATAGATGGAATTTATCATCACCACCTCTGAAGATGGCATGATTTGCCCACTTACAAAAGGCCCGTTTCAATACTTCCTAAAGATGTGATTTTTCACTTTTCACTTTGGACTAGCACAAGAATGCCAAGCCTGTAAATAGAGAATTAGGAGTCAGTACGTTGATGTGGGGAGCCCAGTTATGGCTGCAGGGATGGGCATTCATTCATAGATAAGGACTGTCCTTTGAAGTAATGGAAGGGTCTGCTCTTACAGAGTTTGGAAAGAAACGTGTATCAGGGAGGATGGAGTCAAAGTTTAAAAGGAAAACATTTTCCAGTCTCTATTCTTAGGTAGGCCTGATCTTCATTTAAGTTAGGGCTTTGCAAGCTGAGTTCATAACTGCGTTATTGCCTAGCTCGAAACCACAGGAACCCCTGACCCCCGGAGGAAAAACAACAAAAAGAGAGAATGCTCTGTTTTGTGCCCAGCCAGTCCAACTGCAACGTTCCGCGTCACCGCTAGTTGTCACTTCGCTCCCAGACGGGAGACCCGGGGTTCCAGCACTGCGGTTTGAGAGAATGCGGTCCCAATTAAACTAAAAAAAAAAACAACTCGTAAAGCTCCCCTTTAAGTCATCAGCCGAGTGAAGGGTAACGAGCAGCGGGGCTAGGGGTTCAGTTTCGGGAGGAATACAGCAGGCAGACAGACAGACAGCTTGCAAACAACAGGCAAACCGCTGCCAGAGCAGCCACTGTCTGGGACCTACACGCACCAGCCAGACACCCTGCGGGTGGTGGTTGGGGGAGGAGGGGAATGGAAGAGCCTTCAGCACACAGCACCCCCTCCCCAACTGATGAGGCCGCAGCAGAGTGAGCCTCTCTACTCCGCCCGAACCCTTTTGCACCATAAAGATAGTCATGGACAGTATAGAAAATCGCATACCTGAAGAATACAATGGTCTCCCAAAGGTAGAATCGCAGAGTGTTGAAGCTGTACATCTTCCAGATTCTTGTGCTGTAAAGTCCACGAGTTATGGGGTTGCAAAAAAGGTTTCAGATGGGCACTCACGAAGCCAGAGTGTGCCCCTGGGGAAAATAATCCAGATGTTTAAGGGAGCTGGGGAGTAGAGAGGGACGAGGTGGCAGTGCTGGGGGAGAATTGCAGCCAGGAGGCATAGGTACCGCGGACAGCGGCGGCCGTGAACGTTCAGCACCGTGGAGAGCGTCCAGCCAG
Organism: Lophiomys imhausi; assembly: GCA_907164525.1. Classification (NCBI taxonomy): domain Eukaryota; kingdom Metazoa; phylum Chordata; class Mammalia; order Rodentia; family Muridae; genus Lophiomys; species Lophiomys imhausi. The sequence continues at coordinate 6,196,000 of CAJQZJ010032020.1, forward strand.
GCTGCGGGCGGGAAGAGCGCTGCTGATGCTCAACTCGCTGGAGGCTCCCTGCGGCTCTGGGAGGCACGTTTGGGGGTGGGTATATTTTCTTCTTTTCTTTCTTCTTCTTTTCTTTTCTTTTTTTTTTTTTTACCCTTGTTTTTCTGTAGAGATGGCCAGCTTTATGCAAGGAAGAAATCTGTGGGGATCAGAGCCCTGGCTTCGGATCCTTAGACCTGGCTGGCATCTTCTTTCTGGCCCTGGGCTGGCCCGAGGGGTTTTAGGGGTGGGGGTGGGGGGTGGAGCAGGTGACCGTGTTGGCTTCAGTTAGATGTCGGAGAGTGTGCCAGGCTGGCGTATCGCGACCGAGTCCCGGAATCTCGTTCCCCTGCCTCCGTTCCTGTCTGCTGTCGCCTTGCAGTCCGTGTTCTCTGGTCCCCGCCGAATAAGTTGGGATCGCTGCAGGAAATGTGTCCCATTGCTTGGGGCTGCAGGAGCAAGAGAGCCCACCACAACTTTCAGCGGCTGCTGGGGTCCATGGCTTGCCAACAAGGCTCAGGGGCCCAAGCTTTCAGAGGCATCTCCTCGTATTTCTAAGCTTGCCCATCTTCTTCTGGCCAGACTCCCTCAGACCTTCAGACTTTCTTACTGCATTAATTTAACAAACTGGCAGCGTAGAGGATTGGGGAGGGGGGAGGCTAGGGCTGATGGGAGGGTGTGGAGAGGGGAAAATGGGGGGAAAACTCCTTAGAAGCTTCAAACCCTCCCACTCGAGGTGTTCATTGGCCCGCAGCTGCGAAAACCATATCTTCTCTCCTGGTTTGGCCAATTGTGTGTCAGGCTCTAGGGTTGAGTTTAACCCTTGGAGTGCTGGCAGAGACCAGCCTCCTGTGCTTTTCAGGCCCCAGTGTCTTTACATGTCTTCTGTAGTTCCAGAGAGGTCATGGAGTTTTTGAATCTTTTAACATCTTAACTTTGATCTTTTTTTTTTTTAAAGAAAATAGTTGTATGTAAGTAAAACACCATGAGCCTCCAGATGTCCTGGGGGCGGGGATGGGGGTGGGGGGCTCAGCTTATCATTTTTAAAGGGTCACCTGGAACGAGATTCCTCAATTTCTTTAGAGTGTCGAAGGTATAATATTTGAATCCAAAAGACTAAAGAGAAAAAAAAAAAAAAGGTCTGGTGGGTAGAGTAAGTCTCCTTCCCGGGTTGTTGTGGTAAGGAAATTCAGGAAAAAGTCTTAGTTTCTCGATATCAAAAAAACAAAAACAAAAACAAAAACAAAAAAAAAAAACAAAAAAAGAAGAAAAGAAAATCTTAATTTAAGATAACATCTTTGAATGCCATATTCTGCAGATCTCTTGGGGTATTTGAAGATGCCCTATCCATCTCTTGTATTTAGATAAGCAAATGTTGCTTGTCTCTTAGCAACTTGATTACTGGGTAGTTTAGAGAATATCTGTGATAGACTGTCATAGTAGCTAACAAAGTGACATGTTTGCATGACTAGGAGTTTGTTTTACTTAACTATCCTAGACCGTTTTAGACGGTTGGTATCAAGAGGCCAGAGCTTCACATTTTATTTTTAAGTATCTCTAGGTATGATACCATTAGGAAGCGTTACCTTTAATTTTGTATCAATATACAAAGATCTATTCAATTGTGGTTAAATATACTCTTAATTATGTATCAATATACAAAGATCAATGCCTATGTAGCCCAATACAATCTTAATATTACGTCCATATACAAGGGTCAATACCATTGTGGCCAACTGTAATCTTAATTTTGTATCAATATACAAAATCACTACCGATGTAATCCAATACAATCTTATTTTTGCACAATAAACAATGGTCAATACCACTTTAGCCTAATAAACTACTAATTTTGTATCAATATACAAAGGTATAAGGGCATATTCAATAATCTGCCCCTTCTTCTTGGACCTTCCTGTGCTATGTCTATATCTCATTTTTCTCAATCCTATGTACTCCTACATAGGAGAGGAAGAAGGATACAGAAAAGGAAAAGTAGGAAGTCCCTGGGGCTAACCTCCAAAACCCATTAAACAGGACCATTTATCAGCTTGTAATCTCTTCCCTTAAATATTGGAGTTTTCAGTTATCCTTCAAATAACCAAAAAGAAGGGTGGAGAAACACCTTCCCCACCTTCTGGGCATGGGACATCGCTCTCTTAAAGTGACTTCCTGCTGATTTGGGTCGTAGTAGACCTGTTTGGGGCCCGAACTCAAATGGAGAAAATGGTTAAAAATGTTAGTACAATCCTGTTATTTTCAGTCCTTCTGTTCTCAGCTGTTTAGATGACCTAAGGGGTTTGTAGGCAGAAGCTGATCTTGCAGGCTTCACTGAGGTTCCGGCTGGGGCATTGTGTAGAGCTGAACGGTCCCAGCGACATTGGATTGCCGTGGTGGTTGCAGGCCCCCGATGGAGACAGCTATTAAGGAAGTCTGCCAGGCGGAATCAACTGGGTCACTCGTCCTCCTTGGTGCCTGATTCTGCTCTCTGCTGAGGTTTCCGCTGTCCAGCCATCCCCGGGCTCCCCTAATGGACGCTTCGGTTCTCCTGGAAAGATAAGAACAGAGCCCTGCCCCAATCCCAACCCTGGGACAATTGCCCTCTTTTTTTTTGATATCAAGACATATCAGCGCCTGACAGCACCCCCTATTCTACTCCAAGTAGAAGATAAGCATCGAAGAACCTCCACTGTATGATGGTTGAATTAGTGGCAAGCCTATCTCTTGGCATGAAAAAACCCCTTGCACCAACTGCAGACAGACTGCTGTCCAAAAAGGACAAAACTTGGTAGCAGGGAAGTCGACAGCCTAACTCTGCCAAGACAGGGTAGGTAAGTCCTTCATAATCCCTGCTCTACAACAAATGTCTGTCATAGAAACAGGACCCAAAGGCTGAAGACTGATGCAGGAATGTATGGAGAGAAAATGGGAACTGTCCAGGCAGTCATTGGTATGTCCTTTCTTAGTTTTGGAAGCTGCAGGCCCTGCACTTCCTATATAAGCAGATATATTTATCCCTCTCAGGTCTCTGAGGTGGTTGAAGAATAGACAGCTAGAGTCTCATAGTTAAATTTTGAGCTGTTTAGGAATCAAGAGGGTGTTATAGATCTAAGAAGATACTCTTAAAAGTGTGTTGCAAGTTAATATGAATGTTGAGTCAGATATAGACCTTTAAACTCATGGAGATGGTTAGATAGTAGAATGTTAAAGTCAGGGGCCAAATATGTATAAACTGGACATTGGGAAGGTATACTGGGCCATTTAACTCTCATAAATGTGGCATATTTATATCTGTTGTTTTGTATAATACTTACTGTTATAAGAGAAGGAACCATCTGTTGGACTGAAAGGGGAAACTTCTGGGGGGAAGAGGGTGGAAGGGCGGGATAGGGAGGGGTTTGTGACTGAGATGTAACTTGAAGAAAAAAAAATAAAGTATTTATAAAAAAAAGTCTTAGTTTCTAGGGTCAAAGGGGAGCTTACGTGTCTGGTCCTTTAGAGAGAGACAGAAGGCACATTCTCCATCTGAACAGAGGATGTTTGATTCACATCATACAGGTTGGGGAAACTGGGCTCCAAATTGATGGCAGAGCCAAGGAGTGCATGCATGTGTCTTGTTCCTATGGCCCATTCTACCCCCATTTTCCTTCACCTGCCTTCCTCTGTTTCTCTGCTTTATCCGACTCTCAGAAATGAGATATCATTTCACCGTTGAGCTCATCTGGGGAGGTGGAATTAATCAGATTTTCTCCCAGGGAGGGGACTTTAGTGGATTAATAGCCTCTGCAGAATTTTCTGTCCCACTGGAACTCACTGGGACTCTGGGGGCTCTCCCTTCCAATGCTTCCTAGAGAGGGCAGGACTTGCATTTACCCAGCGTATTCAGGAATTCCTTACTTGGGGCAATAGTTTTCTGTACCAGTTCAGATCTTTTCCCAAGTGAAGCTTCCTTTCCCAGTTCAGGACCAGACCAGCAGATTCTCATTCTCCTGTACTGCAGAAGCATGTGCTAGAGAGACTCTTTCATGGCTTTCCTACACCAGGGTTTCCAAAATGTTGTCAATAGTGACTGAAAAGGAGATTTGCTGTTGATGATGGGTGCTCTTGAGTCTGATGCAAATGTCTGTGTAGATATACCATATTGAATACATGCATGTAAATATGTAGCATATATAATCAAAAGTTGGCCATTATTAGCACACCATGAGACACCCCACATGGCCTCATTGCTTTTGAGTCATATCTTGAGGTATCTCGACCAAGTCCCGAAATCTTGTTCCCCTGCCTCTGTTCCCTGTCTGCTGTCGCCTTGCAGTCTGTGTGTTCCGTGATCTTCACTGAATAAGTTGGGATCGCTGGAGGAAATATGTCCCATTGTGGGCTGCAGGAATGAGAGCCCACCATAACTTTCAGTGGCCTGAGGTATGACTCGAAAGCAATATCATTGCTTTCATATCATTGTCTTTGCTCATGGGTTTGTGTGTGTGCATGCATGTGCTCTTGAAACTGAACTTATATTTTCTTCCCTTTCTCTTTCTCTTTTATCAGACAGTTGCCCTGGCTGATAGAGATTTGGAACTAGACATGTAGATCAAGCTGGCCTCAAATTCACAGTTTCTGCCTTCTGAGTGTGGGGACCAAAACCAAACACTGCTATGCCTGGCCTAATAAGTCTGTGTACTCCCATGTCCATAATCTATTTTTGATTTGTGTTCTGTATTAATTCTGAAGTGAAGAATGTAGGAGTTAGATAAATTAGATTTAGAAAATATATAGGAGTTTCTGATACTGTCTCTTAATTCGGGGCCTGAAGAGCATTATCAGCATGAAGTCAGGAAAAACAGGAAAGACTTAATAGACTGAAAAACAAGGTTGAAGTCAGGAAAAACAGGAAAGACTCAATAGACTTGAAGAAACAAAGTATCTGGCCTGACATTGTTTTCAGCTGCTAAGTGGGCGGAGCCCAAATTAAGCTGAAACAGAATTCCTCCTATTTAATGACAGTGCATGGAGCCCAGAAGAAGAGGCCCTGATGCTAGAGAGCTCCAAGAGTCCTGCTGAAAGAAGGGCTGGCCATTGATGGCCAGCTCTCTCCCTGAAGCAGAAAGAAGCTGGTGAGCAAAGAAAGCCTGAGCAAGACACCAAAAGGCCAAGGACTAAACCCTGTGGCTCAGCTTTTGCCTAGAGGGGTTTGATCTGTCCGAACAGTGGCCTAAAAGAAACTGTGCCTGGCTTTAAGGACTGAGGCAGAGCATCTGAGTTCCTGATTCAAAAGAAGTAAGTTGGCCTGCAGATGGCTGGGATCTCCCACAGAGAAGAAAGCATGAAGCCTTATTTAAGGTGAGACTGCAATAACCAACTTACCCTGACGAACCTGCATCTGAGAGATCCAGAAAAAGGACTGCTAAGTGCGTTAAAGAATCTACAACAAAGACTGTGTTCCTGACGACTGAGGACCTGCCCCAGAGACTGTATCATTCTAAAAGGTTATGAAAGTAGTTGTTATAATTATCAATAGGTTTAGTGGATAGGTTAAAGGGGTTGTAGGATTAGCTTCAGGAGAAGTACTACCTAGCCCCCCCATCCCCCCCCCAGAAAAAAAAAAAGAGGGCAACTGTCCTAGGGTTGGGATTGGGGCAGGGCTCTGTTCTTATCGTTCCAGGAGAATCGAAGTGTCCATTAGGGGAGCCTGGGGACGGCGGACAGCGGAATCCTCAGCAGAGAGCAGAATCAGGCACCAAGGAGGATGAGTGACCCAGTTGATTCTGCCTGGCAGACTTCCTCAATAGCTGTCTTCATCGGGGGCCTGCAACCACCACTGCAATCCAGTGTCGCTGGGACCGTTCAGCTCTACACAATGCCCCGCCGGAACCTCAGTGAAGCCTGCAAGATCAGCTTCTGCCTACAAACCCCTTAGGTCATCTAAACAGCTGAGAACAGAAGGACTGAACATAAAAGGATTGTACTAACATTTTTAAACATTTTTCCCATTTGGGTTGGGGCCCCAAACAGGTCTACTACGACCCAAATCAGCAGGAAGTCACTTTAAGAGAGCGACGTCCCATGCCCAGAGGGTGGGGAGGGTGTTTCTCCGCCCTTCTTTTTGGTTATTTGAAGGTTAACTGAAAACTCTGTTATGTAGGGGAAGAGACTACAAGCTGATAAATGATCCTGTCTTAATGGGTTTTGGAGGTTAGCCCCAGGGAATTCCTACTTTTCCTTTTCTGTATCCTTCTTCCTCTCCTATGTAGGAGTGCATGGGCTTGAGAAAAATGAGATATAGTCATAGCACAGGAAGGTCCAAGAAGAAGGGTCAGATTATTGAATATGCCCTTATACCTTTGTATATTGATACAAAATTAGTAGGTTATTTGGCTAAAGTGGTATTGACCATTGTTTATTGTGCAAAAATAAGATTGTATTGGATTACATCGGTATTGATCTTTGTATATTGATACAAAATTAAGATTATAGTTGGCCACAATGGTATTGACCCTTGCATATGGATGTAATATTAAGATTATATTGGGCTACATAGGCATTGATCTTGGTATATTGATACATAATTAAGAGTATATTTAACCACAATTGAATTGATCTTTGTATATTGATACAAATTTAAAGATAATGCTTCCCAATGGTATCATACCTAGAGATACTTAAAAATAAAATGTGAAGCTCTGACCTCTTGATACCAACCGTCTAAAATGGTCTAGGATAGTTAAAACAAACTCCTAGTCATGCAAACATGTCACTTTGTTAGCTACTATGACAGTCTATCACAGATATTCTCTAAACTACCCAGTAATCAAGTTGCTAAGAGACAAGCAACATTTGCTTATCTAAATACAAGAGATCGTTAGGGCATCTTCAAAAACCCCTAGAGATCTGCAGAATATGGCATTCAAAGATGTTATCTTAAATCAAGATTTTTTTTGATATCGAGACATATCAGCGCCTGACAGCACCCCCTATTCTACTCCAAGTAGAAGATAAGCATCGAAGAACCTCCACTGTAAGATGGTTGAACTAGTGGCAAGCCTTTCTCTTGGCATGAAAAAACCCCTTGCACCAACTGCAGACAGACTGCTGTCCAAAAAGGACAAAACTTGGTAGCAGGGAAGTCGACAGCCTAACTCTGCCAAGACAGGGTAGGTAAGTCCTTCATAATCCCTGCTCTACAACAAATGTCTGTCAGAGAAACAGGACCCAAAGCCTGAAGATTGATGCTGGAATGTATGGAGAGAAAATGGGAACTGTCCAGGCAGTTATTGGTATGTTCTTTCTTAGTTTTGGAAGCTGCAGGCTCTGCACTTCCTATATAAGCAAATATATTTATCCCTCTCAGGTCTCTGAGGTGGTTGAAGAATAGACAGATAGAATCTTATAGTTAAATTTTGAACTGTTTAGGAATCAAGAGGGTGTTATAGATCTAAGAAGATACTCTTAAAAGTGTGTTGCAAGATAGCAAGAATGTTGAGTCACACATAGACCTTTAAACTCATGGAGTTGGGTAGATAGTAGAATGTTAAAGTCAGGGGCCAAATAGGTATAAACTGAACATTGGGAAGGTATACTGGGCCAATTTACTCTCATAAATGTGGCATATTTATATCTATTGTTTTGTATAATACTTACTGTTATAAGAGAAGGAACCAGCTGTTGGACTGAAAGGGGAAACCTCTGGAGGGAAGAGGGGGGAAGGGCGGGTTAGGAAGGGGGAATAGGGAGGGGTTTGTTACTGAGATGTAACTTGAAGAAAAAAAAATAAAGTATTTAAAAAAAAAGGGGTTGTAGGAATTAATAGGATTAATAGTTAAGAAATTGTTGGTGTTTGTTATAAGTGAATTTAGTAATAAATAAATAAATAAGCGTTAAATAATAATTTAAAAGTTCGGTTACAGAAGAATCTATTTACATTTGTATATTTTTGTTTGCAATTGATTTCTGTCCACATAGGTATATATATAAATATATATATGTGTGTATGTGTCACATATATGCATCAATATGTGTTAGTGTGGTGCCCTAGAGACATTAAAACAAGTAACAAGTTGGGAACTGTATCCTTGCCTCATCTGGCTAGGAAACAGTCGCACAGTCAGATATAAATGCAATGTCTAGCACTTTCTTTTACTCCTCCCATAATGGAAGTGTGTGTGTGTGTGTGTGTGTGTGTGTGTGTGTGTGTGTGTGTGTGTGTGTGTTGATGGTGATTGTGAATATTTCCAAGCTTGTGGGCTATGCAATAGAAGAACATGACTATGGCACAAAAGAGGGGCACTTGTGTTCTGTTTGCTCTAAGGCTGACTTGTCAGTCCACTGACATGAATTGAGTATGTCCTAAGCACGGGACAAATGGTGATCTGAACTCCTAGGATGTGGAGCTGCTTCAGGGACTATCGAGAAAAGCCAGTTAAGAGTCTTTACAATTTGTTAACTTTTTCAAAGAACCAACTCTTTGGGTGATTTTGTGTATTATTATTTTTTATTCTCAATTTCATTAATTTCTTCCCTAGCATCAACTGATGTGATGATGTGAAAGTAAAAATTTCTGTGCAGCCAAGGAAACAATCAGCAGAGTTAACAGACAGTCCATAGAATGGTAGAAAATCTTTACCATTTATGCTCCAGATAAGAGGCTACTATCTAGGGGCAAGCCTTTTTCTTGGCATGAAAAAACCCCTTGCACCAACTGCAGACAGACTGCTGTCCAAAAAGGACAAAACTTGGTAGCAGGGAAGTCGACAGCCTAACTCTGCCAAGACAGGGTAGGTAAGTCCTTCATAATCCCTGCTCTACAACAAATGTCTGTCAGAGAAACAGGACCCAAAGGCTGAAGATTGATGCTGGAATGTATGGAGAGAAAATGGGAACTGTCCAGGCAGTTACTGGTATGTTCTTTCTTAGTTTTGGAAGCTGCAGGCTCTGCACTTCCTATATAAGCAAATATATTTATCCCTCTCAGGTCTCTGAGGTGGTTGAAGAATAGACAGATAGAATCTTATAGTTAAATTTTGAACTGTTTAGGAATCAAGAGGGTGTTATAGATCTAAGAAGATACTCTTAAAAGTGTGTTGAAAGATAGTATGAATGTTGAGTCACATATAGACCTTTAAACTCATGGAGTTGGGTAGATAGTAGAATGTTAAAGTCAGGGGCCAAATAGGTATAAACTGAACATTGGGAAGGTATACTGGGCCAATTTAATCTCATAAATGTGGCATAATTATATCTATTGTTTTGTATAATACTTACTGTTATAAGAGAAGGAACCAGCTGTTGGACTGAAAGGGGAAACCTCTGGAGGGAAGAGGGTGGAAGGGCGGGTTGGGAAGGGGGAATAGGGAGGGGTTTGTTACTGAGATGTAACTTGAAGAAAAAAAAAATAAAGTATTTATAAAAAAAAAAATAAAAGGTAGGAAGAAAAAAAAAAGAGGCTACTATCTAGAATCTACAAAGAATTGCAGAAAATAAATCCTAAGGAAATAAAACTACCAATCAACAGATAAGTGAATAACTGACTAGGTGGTTTTCAAAAAGAGAAACACAAATAGCCAATAACTTTTAAAAGTACTGAATATCCCTAGCTGCCCAGGAAATGCAAATTAAAGCTATTTTGAGATAATACCTTACTCCAATCAGAATGGCTATTATCAACAAACCTTACAACAAGTGTTGGAAAAGATGTGGAAAGAAAAGAACCCTTATTCACACTTGTTGGGGTGTGAATTAATTGTGGAAATCACTTCAGAGATTTTTCAAAAATTAAAACTAGAACTATCATGTGACTCAGATATTTCACTCTTGGACATTTTCCCAGAGAATTTCATACCCTACCATGAAGATATTTGTACTCCCGTGTTTATTGATGCTTTATTCACTATAGAAAAGAATTGGAATCAACCTACTTGCCCATTAACAGATGAATAGATAATGAAAAATTGGCATATATATGACAATTCAATATATATTTCAATATATATATGGTTGCTCACTGACTGCCATATGTTAGCTATACCATATATGTACTCACACACATGTATCTCTCCCCACACAAAATAAAAGAATAAAAATGTAATACCATTTTATTTATTTATTTATTTATTTATTTATTTTTTTGGTTTTTCGAGACAGGGTTTCTCTGTTTAACAGCTCTGGCTGTCCTGGACTCGCTTTGTAGACCAGGCTGGCCTCGAACTTGCAAAGATCCGCCTACCTCTGCCTCCCAAGTGCTGGGATTAAAGGCGTGCGCCACCACCGCCTGGCTCGTAATACCATTTTAAAAGAAGAAGAAAGTTAAGGGGTACACAGTGACATGCACATTTATACATATATATATACACACATACATATATATGATACACATACACATATATGAAAATGGATGGACGGGATGTATAGTATTAAACAAGGACACATAATCTCAGAAAGGAAAAAATGTGTTCTCTATCATATACAGAATATAGCAAAAGTATATGTGTATATGCAGATAAATGTACATGTGGATGTAGTAGAACACATAGAAGAGAGAGTGATAAAAGGCCAAATATAAGGGGATGAAGAATGAGCAAATGAATGCAGGTAATGGACATGAATTATGAAAAAGAATATAAAACTAATTGTTTATTTAGTTCTAACTCTGTCATGGAGAATGTTGTTTTGTTTTTGGTGGCAGATAAGTACATAAAATATATTGATACTGAAAGTATAAAATTGAATGTGAAGCTTCACAGCTTCCATCTCAAATGCTGATTCTAACTATATATAAGTTCATAAAGTTTATAGACTTTGGGTCTGGCTAACTTTGGTGTGTGATGTTTTTTATTTATTTGCATTTTTAAAATAATAAGATTTATAAAATTAAAAGCAGATAGAGACTAGTGAGGAAAGTACCCAGTAGTTGCAACTTTACACTTTAAAAAAAGATTTATTTTTATTTTCAATTATATGTATATATGTGTCTGTCTGTGGTTGTGGGCACGTGAGAGGAGGTGCTCATGGACACTCAAAAAGGCTGTCCGATCACCCAGATCTGGAGTCGTAGATAGTTGTGAGTCACCCATTATGGGAGATGGAACCTGAACTCAGGTCATATGGCACAGCAGTAAGTGCACTTAATGGGTGAACCATCTCTTCTGTTCCAACTCCATACTTTTTAGTTGTACACCTCAACTATTTCTCATGTATCTAGATCTTTCTGTTCCTTTGTAGTTCACTCATGAAGATAAACAACCAAGGGTTTGGTCATGGATTTATGACTTTATTTTAGCCTTGGATAAATAACTAAACTTCTCCAGGCTTATGTCTAAGGAGGGATGTAAGACCCATGTTCCACACCTCAGGGAATTGCACAGAAAGAATGGCAATTAGTCTTGATCTTACTGTAACTAACTATGCTATAAAGTCAAAGTCTGCATAGGATGGAGCATACTGACTTCAATGAATGGCCCATTTCTGCTCATAGCTATACTGCAGAACCTACTGTAAAGTATAATTATAATACTTGACTTGTCCCTTACAGGCACCAGTAGATAGATTAGAAACTTACTAACTATGGCTAAATTTTGACACATAGTGATACTTACTTTGTTATAAGAAATGATTGATTACTACATGCATACAGGAAGTAAACTTAAAGCACTGGGGATAGAACAGGGAACAAAGTAGAGATCCCTGCTCTACCATGGTGCATCTTCTAGTGGAGGGAAATAGGCCAGTGCGCTGGCCTCAGCAGGTGGGGGTGCTTGTCACTAAACTTGATGACCTGAGTTCAATCCACTGGGTAGAAAGAGAGAACTGCCTCCTGAAAGTTGTCATCTGACCATCCAAAAATTGTTCACCACCATGTATGAGCTACACCATGTGTGTACCCATACACGCACACCTCTCCCAACCCTAAATAAAAGAATAAAAATGTAATACGACTTTAAAAGAAGAAAGCTAAGGAGTAGCTTTAAATGGAGATGTGCTTTTATACGAGACAGCCAGATCAGGGGATGCTCTGAAGGAGGACATGGTGAGCAGCTGTTGAAAGAAGTGGGGATCAAGACAGAGGAGGGTTTTCTAGGCAAGAACAAAAGCTTCAGGGAGACAGAGGGAGGGGGAATAATTAGAGAGTGCAGGCCCCTCGTCCAGCATGCCTGAGAGGAGGAGAGGTAGAGAGGCAGAGAGGCCTTGAGGCTGGATTGCTTCCAGTCACTGAGGCTTAGCATCACCTCCAAGGTACCTTAAGGACTGGGTTTTACTTAAGTGAGTTAGGGAGCCATTGGAGGGATTTCTGACTACTGTGATGTGTGTGCCATCCACTCCTGTGTTTTTGTGTGTTTGTGTGATTTATGTGTGTCCATGTAAACCAGTGCATGAGAAACTCATTAGGAACTGCTGAAAATATTCTTAGTGACTGGTCTTTTGTTCAAGTGTTTGTGTACAGAAGGGAAAAATTAATCCAGAGAGATCAGTCAACTTCCCCTTAGACCAGTAGCAGTCAGAAGAAGAACACAGGGATCTTAATTATAGCGGAAAAGTCTTTCCACTGCTTTTTGTTCCAAATAAGAGGAAGGACACAGAAAGAGGATCAAGACAATCTAGAAGGGAAGGGCTTCCACCTGGATTATTAACTATATACAGATAAACACCATATATTTAGAAAATGCACCTAATACCCTTACTGTAGCAAGCAGCTTAGGTTAGCCTGGCTTACCTTAAGCACATGCAGAACTCTTACATTCACCTACAAATGGGCTACATCATCAAGCACAATGCTCATTTGATTGTAGTCTGTCTATGCACACGCACACATACACACACACACAGCATAGGAGGGGCTCAGTAAATATTTCTTGCAGAAATGAATAAGTAAATGAAAGAAAAATAGAAAGTTTCAGGCAGAGGGCTTGAAGAGAAGGAAAGGAAACAAGCGTGCCAATGGGGTGAGCTTTACCATTGTGTAACCCTGGTGTTAACAGAGCGGGGAGCTGGCTGCTGCTACACTGCTCTGACAGGCATCAGTTATGCTCTTAATAAAATGTGAGACAGAACAGGGCCTAGAAAGGAGGTCCAGGGGTTAAGAGCGCTTCCTGCTTTTACAGTAGACCTGGGTTCAGTCTTATCACTCACATTCTGTGGCTCACAACCACCTGTATCTCTAGCTCCAGAGGATCTGATGCCCCTTTTGTCCCCTGAGTGCACCTGCATGAACTGGGGCACACAGACAAGCAGGCACACATACGTATGCATTTATGTGCATATAAAAAAACAAGCATGGAGGTGGGTGACTTTAATCCCAACACTTGGGAAGTAGAAGTAGATGAATCTCTGAGTTTGATGCCAGCCTGGCCTACACAGTGAGTTTCATGTTAGCCATGGCTACCAAGTGAGACCTTGTCTAAAAAATAAAGTGACCCTAGGACTCCTTGGAAAAACTAAGTGGCACCCGGTCTCTCTGTCCTGAGGAGCAAACCCTTACAGTACTACCCAGGGTACTGATTAGGTTCTCACAGCCAGGAGAGTACAGTGACTGACTTGTCTAACCCTCAGAACTTGAGTCTACAGGGACGCATCTGAACCCTGCACTTCAAGGCCTAGAGTGAATGAAGAGAAGGGAGGAAATGAATGCCTGCTATCAATGCTGATCAGACCCCGGCTTCCTGCCCCAGCAGCTTGACATCCGCATGAGACCCTGCATTATCTCCAGAGACCTCATTTCCATGCTTCCCTCAGCTGCCTCTCTCCTTCCTTCTCAGCCCGGCTTTGGCTCTTATTTCATCTTTGTTCAGCCAGTTCTTGCTTAGCCTCTCATCTCTTAGAGCTTCCTCAAGGACTTTGCATACTACGGAGGCTTGGCAGAGGATACTTTTTTTCTTCCCCTGAGACTGTTCTTTTACTTGGTTCATTTATTTATTTATTTATTTTAAAAATCTTGTATGTATTCAGTTTCAGCTGTGTGTGACACTGTATTGAGTTTGTTCTCTCTTTAACCAGTGTTTACTGAGGGTTTTTTTTTTTTGTTTTTGGTTCATGCCAGGAACTGTGTAAAATGGTAGCAGAAGAGCAATATATACTTTTATTTTTCAAGTGTTCATCCACTTGAAAAGACGAGGGACCAAATGAGACACTTGCAGTTCATATTCTAATACACTTGAGTGTAGCAACATAGTAATACTTGAACAGGAGGTATACCTGGATACCGACACAGGAGGACTATGAGTTCAAGGCTAGCCTGGGCTACTGTATTAGTTCTTTCTCTTGTCATTCTGTCTAGGTACCTGAAAAGAACTAACCTAGGAGAGGAAGGGATTCTTCTGACATACAGTTTAAGAAGGGATATGGTCCATCATGGTGGGAAGGTGTGGCCCAGGCTGCTCCATGGCAACAGGGCTGTGAGGCTTTTTGTTCATATCTTGGCGGGACTGGAAACAGAGACGGGGTGCTGGTACTGAGCTGACACTCTCTTCTTGTCTTTCCATTCTTAACCATGGATGGTGTTGCCTACATCCAGGGTAGGTCTTTTCTCCTCAACTAATCCTCTCCAGAAAGTGCACACCCAAAGTGCAGTTCATTAATATAATCAGCGTTTCTTGGTGTGTGTATGGAGATAGGGTTTCAATATGTAGGTCAGCTTGACCTGGAAAACTTGGCCTTGGACTCATAGAGATTGCTTGCCTGTGAGTGCCAAGTACTAGGTGTGCAGGTGTGAGCAGCAAGTGCTCTTACCACCGGGCAATCTTTCCGCCCTAAAGTATCATCATCATCATCATCATCATCATCATCAACATCATCATCATCATCATGCTGGGGTTTAGAACTTAGTGTTTGAAACATGCAAGACTACACTGAGCTACACTCCAGCCTTTCTTTTTGTTCTTTATTAGTGTCTATGCAAGGTTCATATTACAGATTAGAGAGAAGTCTTGGTGGTTAAGAGAACTGTTGCTTTTCCAGAGTAAATTCAGTTCCCAGCACCCGTGTCTGCTAGCTCATAATCACCTGTAATTCCAGCTCTAGAGAATACAACACCCTTTCTTGGACTTTTATGCATGCGGAGTACACTCATATGCACATTAAAAAAAAAAAGGACTGGTGTCATATCATCTTCAAATGTTTACAAGTGTCCACAGGTAAAATTCTTAGGATGTGTAGGTTTCTCTGTGGAAGACTTTCATTTTCAGGCTGTTTTTTTGTTTTTGTTTTTGTTGTTGTTAGGTAAGGGGTCATTCTAATTTCATCTTTTCTAAGAACTGTCTTAACAAGCAGTGTATTTCTAGGTATCCATCCATTTCATCTAAATGCTTAATTTTATTTGAAAATCCTCTGATTTTGTTAGTATGTAGACTTGTGACATCTTTCTTATTTGTCATGCTGGTGCCATGTGCTCTCTCCTTTTTTTAGATAGTTCTAGGACAGCAGTTATTAGCAGTTCTAGATAACTCTAGGAGAGTTAGTCACTTCAAACCATAAACTTTAATTTTTCCCAAATTATAAATTTGTTTTCTGTTGCACTTTGGAGTCTCTTACCTTGTTCATTTTGTGGGGTTTAATTTACTTATCTCTCTTCTGGATTCTTGGGATGAATAGCTGCATATTTGACATTAAAGCCTTTTAATTTCCTATTTAATTGTTAAATATTTAAGACTTTGAATTTCCCCTAAGCTTTATATCCTAAAAGTTATGGTAAGTTACATTAAAACTATTTTCTTTTTTTAAATTGTTTTCCCCCAACATTTATTTATTTATTCAAGTTACATCTCAATCACAGCCCCTTCCCTCCTCCCTTCCCAGTCCCATCCTCCTACCCCCTTCTCCCTCTCCCTCCTATCCTCTTTTTTTTTTTTAAATTTAAGGTGTATCTTCCCCCCCTCCAAGTCCAATAAAAGGCTCTTTTTCTTATAACAATAAGTACAATACAAAGCAATAAGAACAACTAGGCAACATTTATGAAAAATTAAAGGTGTAACATACATTCCCAATATCCAGTCTATATGTATTTGGCAATTGATAATATTCTATTATCTATCTATTTAGACGAGTTTAAAGTTCTATACCCAACTCAGTTTCCATCCTAACTTGCATTATCAACTTAAAAACATCTTCTTAGACTTAGAACAGTCTTTTAATTCCTAAACAACTTAAAACTTAACTGTGAGACTCTAGCTATTTAGTCTTCAACCACATCAGAGACCTGAGAAGGATAAATATATCTGAATATACAGGAAGTGCAGAGCAAGCAGCTTCCAAAACTAAGAAATGTCAGAAAACTGGCTGCCTGGACAGTCCCCAACTTCTCTCCATACATTAGAGCATCTATCTTCAGCCTGTTGGCCCAGTATCTCTGACAGACACTAATTGTGAATCAGGAATTATGATGGGCTTTCCCACCCTGTCTTGGCAGAGCTAGGCCATTGACTTACTTACTTCCAAGTTTTGTCCTTTTCAGACATCATTCTGTCTACAGTTGAAGCCAGGGCTTTTTCTTGCCCAGTGGCTAGCTTGCCACTCGTGCAGCCATCTCCAAATGGAGATTCTTCAATGATCATTTAAAAAATTTATGAGACAAGGTTTCTCACTGAATATACTATTGCTTACTGATTGACTAGGCTAGCCAGCCGATGATGAAATCTAGGGGCCCAGCACTGCGGTTATAGATCTGTGCTACAACACTCAGCTTTGATGGGGGTTCTGGGGATCTGAACTCAGGTACTTATGTTTTAGAAACAGTCACTTTACCAATTATACCATCTCCTCAGCATCTTGTTAGTTAATGTTATTAGTTAATGGATGTAGTTTGCTCATATTCAGTTCTACTTTATGTGGTACCTTATTCTTTGGTCTTCAGAGATATTTTCTTCCTCCCTCCCTCCCTCCCTCCCTCCCTCCCTCCCTCCCTCCCTCCCTTCCTTCCTTTTCTGAGGGGTGATTGCAACATCACCCATATGGCTTTGTAAAACCTTATTTCTTTGTCTTTTTTCTTTTTTTGAGAACAGTATGTAACCAAGTATGACCTCACATTTTTGATCCTCTTGCTTCCAGCTCCTAAGTTGCTGGGATGCCAGGTGTGCACCAACTTCCTAGTTTATGTGCTCTGATGGAACCCAAGGCTTCCTGCATGTGGGCAAATACTTCACCAACCAAGCTACATATCCAATCCTCTTCAGATTCTTTTCTTCAAGTCTCCAGTTTTATCACGCCTCTTGGGATAAGTTCAAAGTGTGCTGTTTGAAAATGTAACTCCATTGTTTCCTGGTGTATACCTTATCTTGAAAAAATTTGCAGTGAGCTTTATCTGATCTTTGGAAGTCATTAATCTTTAGTTTTCCTGGTTCTTTTGTTTTGACCTATAACTAATTTTATGAGAGGTAGCCAGGTTCTGTGTGCTTTATAGTGCCCTACCTGGGACTCGCCCAGCTTTGTGGGCATGGGTCTTGATGTATTTTCTTAATGGCTTTTTTTCACTTCCTTTCCTTCGCTCTGGCCTCTCCATCTGGGACTGAACTCAGGTCCTAGGCAAGAGCAGCAAGTGCTCTTAACCACTGACCCATCCCTCACTTCTACTGTTATACTTAATCCATAGTTTGTTCTTCAAGCAGTGGTGACAATAAGTTTTTCCTCCTCTTCCTCCTCCTTTTTGGTGTGTGCATTCTCGTGTGTGAATGTCGGTGTGTTCATGCCATTGTGCATGTGTGGAAGTCAAGGGGTCATTTTAAGTGTCACACTTCATCTTTAACATTGTTTGAGATGGGGTCTCTTTGTTGACTTTCTATGGCCTATTCTAGGGCAGCTCTCCTACAAGCTTCCAGAGATTCTCCCATCCCTGTCCCCACCACAAGCCATTTCATCACAGGCGCACTGGAACTACAGACACAAGGTGTTATGCTTTACATGGATTCTGGGAATTCAAACTCAGGGCCTCATTCTCTTGAAGAAAGAGCTTTTACTCACTGAGCCATCTCCCAGTCACAAGAGTAACATTTAAACATTCTATTTTAACATTTTCAATGAGCCTCCTGTGTACACAGAATGAAACACAGCTGATCACACATATCCACATGATTGGGACTGTCCCTCTTTCTGACTGTACCTTTGTCACTCTGTACAAAGCTACGGATCTTCACTCACTTTTGTTTGAGTCCAGATATTTATGGCAGGTTCTTTTCAGTGTGCAGATCTCAGATAAAATATGACCTCTCTTCTGACCACTCTTCATGAAGGGACTGTTCCCAGCTGCCACCATTTGTTGTTTTCTTTTTCTTCATAATGATTGCCCTTACTTAACGTTTTTTTTTTTTTTGTGAACTTACACATTTCTTTTGTATTTTAAAATATAAACAGCACAGTAATAGGCATTGTGTTTCTCAGATTTATTATTCATTTATTTCCTGCTGCTGTGATAAATTGCCTCAACAAAAGCAACTTAAGAGAGAAGGGTTCATGTGGCTCACAGTTCCAGATAACAATCCATCACAACAGGGAAGTCACAACAACAGGAAGTTGAGAGAACCGGTCATGTTAAGTCCACAGTCAAGAGCAGAGGACAATGAATGAATGTATGCATGCTAGTGCTCAACTTGCCCCCTGCATTTTGCATAGCCCAGGATCCTTTGCTCAGGGAGTGGTCCTACCCACAGTTAAGATGAGTCTGCCCACATTAGTTAATTTAATGACAGAACTTCTCAGAGGCTGATGTTAATGTAGGCAATCCCTCATTGGAGCTCCTTTCTCTGTTGGATCTAGGGTGTGAAGTTGACAAAGCATCACTCTGTGGCTATAGGAGATCATAAACACACCAAGCATTAAGTGGATGAAGGAAATCTCACACGATGTACTTTCTATGCTGCCTAAGCTGTGCTTCATGACTCTGATCAAAATGACCCTATAGCAAAGAGCCCTGTTGTGCCTTATTTATAGAGGAACAGTGTTGAAGGTGCAGAGAGACTAGTTTCCTTCAGTTATAGCAGGAAAGTGGTGGATGTGAAGGTTCAACCCCACCCTCAACCTCTGATGTCAGGCTTGTGAATATTTTGTTATAATTGATTAGGTTTTCTCTCAGATATTTTCAAGGGGCCTCTTCTATTCAATGCAAGAATAGCATCATGTAAAATGTGTTGGTGTGTGAGTGTAATATCAGTGCTTGAGAGGCTGAGTCAGGAGGGTTGTGAATTTAATGCTAGCCTGGGCTACAAGGTAAGACCTGCCAGAAGAATGATTTCCTTGTTAGCAAAAAGTGGCTTTCACCATGTCCCTAATTATAGTTTGTTTGGAAGGGATTTGAGGAGGAGACATAGCTGTTCTTTTTGCTTACTCAGAATACATGTTCTTCTGGGACTCCCACTGGGGTTCTCCCTGAGTGGCGCCTCTTCCTTTCTCACTGTCACTCCACATGGCCTGTGTGGTATGATGGCCACAGTGCTCTGTGCTGTGAGGGAGGAACTGATCTGGGCTGGAGTTTGAGGGTGTGGTCCATCATGATGGAAACTGCTTGGCTACAGGTGGAAGCCACAGCTGTGGTGACAAGATTGTGAGGCTGCTGGCTCACATGTGGATGTACTGGAAAGCAAAGAAAGTGGGTATCGTGACACTCATTCATTTTTTAACTCTTCTTTCCCATTTAGCCTTAGACTCTGGTGTATGAGACAATGCCACTCTCATCCTGTGGAGGGTCTTTCTCCAGAGGCAAGCCTTTCTAGAAATTTCCTCACAGACACACACACATGGTATACACCACTAGTACCCTAGACATTTCTTAATCAAATCAAGTTTATAATACAAATTAACTACCACATGTAAAGTTAGTCAGAGATTCCAGGATAGGAGGGCATAGGGCCATCAATCGATACACTCCAGCTTCTAACAGGTGCTTAGTTAGGAATGAACTCAGGATGCTAATCTCTTCAATAATTTAATTGTGAATCTTTCACTGGAAAGAGACTCAAGTTAAAATGTTTCCCTTTTTGCTATTTCTTTTTCGACCATAGACTGGCCTCAAGCTCACTGTCTTCCAGCTTCAGCTCCTGGGTGCTGAGATTGTAGGCAAGTACCACCACATCCATCTCCTTCATTATTTTTTTTAATGTTTATTTATTACTTCAGGTTATATCTCCATCACAGTGCCCTCTTTCCACTCCTCCCAGTGCCGCCCTCCCACTCTCTACCCCCTATCCTTTCCATCCCACTCCTCTGGAGTGGAGTGTCCCTACATATCAGTCCCCTGCCCCAGTTCAGCAGTCATATGAGGGCCAAGAGCCTCCTCACACACTGGGGGCCTACAAGGCAGCACCACTAGGGCAAAGTGTCTCATTGACAGAAAACAAAGTATGTTCCTGTTCCCTTTGGTGCATTCTTAACTCATAGAATATGCACACAGGAGAACCCAATACACCCTGCTCCATAATCAAAACAAAATAAAAAAAGAAGCCAATACTGAGGAAGTGAGAACCTAGAGCTGGTGAGGGTCAGACTCCTCACAGTGTTCTTCTGCAAGTGCCTATTTCTAGCTGGTCTCAAAGCATCATCTTCCTCGGCCTTTTCAGTTAAATGGACCAACTAATTTACCTTGTGCTCAAGCCAACTTTAGTCAGATTTTCTTTCCTGTTACATTGTAAAGAGTCCCGATTCATACATACTCCATAAAGGCTGGCTGGCGATTGATTGACTGCGGGTATAGACTTTTGCCTAATCACCCATCTGTATGACCCCAACCTTCAAGGCCCAGTACAGGTGACACAAGACATTCCCTTCATGCAAAGTAATTTCATGCCTAGACACCTGGGCACTTACTCCTATGCTAAAGGGGGGCCCTCTGAAGCCCTGGTATCTGGGTCCTACCTCCAGTATCTGAGGTTAAGGCAGAGAGCTAAGGCATGCCCAGTGAGGAAGGAGGGCAAGTTCCTCTGGCCTCAGACTAGTTTACTAAATCAAGAAGACAGCTGGGACTGATAATCGGTCCCGTATGGTAGCTGACTTCCTGCCTAATTAGAAGCATAGGGTGTTCTGAATGACCTTGAAGAAGACTTCCCACCGACCCCCCTCCAAGCTCTCTGCTGTGCTTTTCTGTC
Organism: Lophiomys imhausi; assembly: GCA_907164525.1. Classification (NCBI taxonomy): domain Eukaryota; kingdom Metazoa; phylum Chordata; class Mammalia; order Rodentia; family Muridae; genus Lophiomys; species Lophiomys imhausi. Next base: position 6,217,068 of record CAJQZJ010032020.1, read on the forward strand.
TCTGGTGTCTCAGTGGAGAGAAAGAGCCCAGCGGAGGGAGCTGCTGATGCTTGGATGTCAATTAAGCAGAAGTGAGGCTAACAGGGAGACATCCTGCCGTACAAGATCCCACATGGCCAGAGCTGCTGAGAGGTGAGGGTAGTATCTTCTAGGGAAACTGAGGCACGTGTCACTGATGGTAAGAAAGCAGATACTGAGTTGTTGAGTCACAATCTGGGACTTGGGAGGAGACGTCAGAGCTGGTTCAAGTCTCTCAGGATAGATCAGGCTCCCTTCCTACTCACAAACAGCGTGCAGAATCCCTTTGGTGTAGTTGGCCTCTGTTGCTCTTGGAATCAAATCTTTTATATTTGGGAAGTAAGTCCATACTCATTTGTTATGCACAAGGCAGTGGGGGCAAATTACGTGTGTGTAGGATTTTGAGGTCAAATTCGGGCTTTCCTACTTGCTAGTTGGTGACCTGGGAAAAGTTATTTACCACCTCCGAACCTTTTGTTGTCCTATGTATAAGAAGGCGGTGACAGTACCACCTACCTCATTAAGCTATGAAGTTTAAAACACTTAGCACAGCCACAGAGAAATATGTGAATGTTGTCTCCACCCCAACTTTTTATGCTTGACAGTCCTTGGTCTGTGTGCTGGCTAGTTTTATGTTAACTTGACCAAAGCTAGAGTCATTAGAGAGGAGGGAGCTTTAATTGAGAAAATGCCTCTCAAAGATAGGGCTGCAGGCAAGCCTGCAGAACGTTTTCTTAATTGGTGATTGATGGGAGGAGAACCCAGCCTATTGTGTGTGGTGCCATCCTGGGCTGATGGTCCTGGGGTCTATAAGAAAGCAGGCTGAGCAAGCCATGAGGAGCAAGCCAGTAAGAAGCATTCCTCCATGGGTTCTCCATCAGCTCCTGCCTCCAGGCCCCTGTCGTGCATGAGTTCCTGTCCTGACTACTTTTGATGATGAGGGTGTGTAAGATATATAGTATATATGAATAAACTTTTCTTTCCCAAGTTTCTTCGGCCATGGTATTTTGTCACAGCACTAGTAACCCTAACAAAGACAGTCTGTGTCCTGCATTTCTTTGGGACTGCTTTAGTTAGTCCTTCCTGGTAGCAGCACCAGCTTCCAGCTGGAGAGGTCAGGGCAGGTGCCCCTGAGATCCCAAAGCCTATAGCAGAGTTGACAGCTAACTGAGACTTGGGATCTGAGCCATCAAGGCCTCTGGCTACTTCCCAAAGCCAACAATATTAGATAAAAAACACAGTATCCTCTCTCTAGTCTCTTCTGGGGTCCTGACTGCTGTGCTCATTAAACTCAGTTTTCTCCAAATTTCAGACAGTGTTTTTAAAGCTTAGAGCCAAACATGGGTCTCCCAAAGGGCTGGATGCAGTTTCTTCAGTTTTCTCCCAAATCCCTGACCTGAATTTCTAGCAGCTGGGTTATTAGTTCGTCAACAAAACATGTACCCAAGGGATAGAAAATCCATTCTTGTCCTCTGGTCATTTAGGAAATATCAAGAAGAGAGAGAGAGAGAGAGAGAGAGAGAGAGAGAGAGAGAGAGAGAGAGTTCCAGCACACCTGGGAGCAGAGTCACATCCAGAACCATGCCCTGTCCTACAGGTTTTGACATTTAATAAGAGTACGATCCCATGTACTCTGAAACTCTCTTCTGTTCACTATTATTCTCCATGTAGTCATCAAGGAGACATTGTAATCAATTTTAGTTAGTGTTCTAAGTGATGGGTTTCATGTCTCTTGACCATATTTACCCCCAAATACCTTATCCTGCAACTGCATTTACATGCACAACCCATTCCCCCATATACCTGATCAAAAATAACAGAAACAAATCTTTAGAAAAGCTACCCTCAACACTTCTGTAATTACTTTCAAAGCTCTTTCTCAGGAGTCCTTTTGAAGTCCCTCAGTGATACAAGCTCGGGAATGTGGACTTCTGGATTCTGCTTCCAGCCTGGCGGCTTACCTAATGTCTAACAGTGAGGGACACAGCAAGCCAGAGCATACTGCATGCTGTCTCAGTCATGTGATGTCCAGCTTGGCTTTTTTCCAGTATATCTCTATATCATCTATCTATCTATCTATCTATCTATCTATCTATCTATCTATCTATC
>CAJQZJ010032020.1:6224195-6237419 GCA_907164525.1 Lophiomys imhausi
TGCCTCCCAAGTGCTGGGATTAAAGGCGTGCGCCACCACCGCCCGGCAATATTTCCATTTTCTGATGTCCTCTTCACTTTCTTTCTTCAAGGACTTGAAGTTCTTGTCATACAGGTCTTTCACTTGCTTGATTAGAGTTACCCTCATATATTTTATATTGTTTGTGGCTATTGTGATGTGAAGGGTGTTGATTCCCTAGTTTCTCTCTCAGCCCATTTATTTTTTGTATAAAGAAGGGCTTCCAATTTTTTTGAGTAAATTTTGTATCCAGCCACCTTGCTGAAGTTGTTTATCAGTTGTATTAGTTCTCTTGTGGAATTTTTGGGGTCACTTATGTATACTATCATATCATTTGTAAATAGGGATAATTTGACTTCTTCCTTTCCAATTTGTGTTCCCTTGATCTCCTTTAGTTGTCTTATTGCTCTGGCTAGGACTTCAAATACTATATTGAAGAGATATGGTGAAAGTGGACATCCTTGTCTTGTCCCTGAGTTTAGAGGAAATGCTTCAAGTTTCTCTCCATTTAATTTGATGTTGGCTACTGGCTTGCTGTATATCGCCTTTATTATTTCTAGGTATGGTCCTTGTATGCCCATTCTCTCCAGGACTTTTAGCATGAAGGGGTGTTGGATTTTGTCAAATGCTTTTTCAGCATTTAGCGAGATGATCATGTGGTTTTTTTTCTTTCAGCTTGTTTATATGATAGATTATGTCAATGGATTTTCTTTTTTTTTTTAAAGATTTATTTATTATGTATACAGTGTTCTGTCTGCAGGTATATCTGCAGGCCAGAAGAGGGCACCAGATTTCATTATGGATGGTTGTGAGCCACCATGTGGTTGCTGGGAATTGAACTCATGACCTCTGGAAGAGCAGCCTGTGCTCTTAACCGCTGAGCCATCTCTCCAGCCAAGTCAATGGATTTTCATATGTTGAACCACCCCTGCATTCCTGGGATGAAGCCTAATTGATCATGGTGTATGATGAGGTTTTGAATATGGTTTTCCAGTATTTTATTATGTATTTTGCATCTATGTTCATGAGGGAGATTGGTCTGATGTTCTCTTTCTTTGTTGGGTCTTTGTGTGGTTTAGGGATCAGGGTGACTGTGGCCTCATAGAATGAGTTTGGCAGTGTTCTTTTTGTTTTTATATTGTGGAAGAGTTTGAAGAATATTGGTATTAGCTCTTCTTTGAAGGTCTGGTATAATTCTGTGCTAAAACCATCTGGTCCTGGGCTTTGTTTGGTTGGGAGATTTTTAATGACTGTTTCTATTTCCTTTACAGGTTATAGGACTGTTTAATTTGTTAACCTGATCTTGATTTAACTTTGGTAGGTGGAATCTATCAAGAAAATTGTCCATTTCACTCAGGTTTTCAAATTTTGTGGAGTAAAGATCTTTGAAATAAGACCTAAAGATTCTCTGGATTTGTCTTTGTCTTGTTATTTCTCCCTTTTCATTTCTTTTTTTCCTTTTGTTTTTGTTTATTTATTGCCTTAAGTTACATCTCCATCACAGTGCCCTCATTCCACCCCTCCCTTTTCATTTCTGATTTTACTGATTTGGGTATTTTCCCTCTGCCTTCTTGTCAGTTTGGCTAAGGGTTTGTCTATTTTGTTGATTTTCTCAAAGAACCACCTCTTGGTTTTGTTGACTCTTTGTATTGTTCTTTTTGTTTCTAAGTTTTTGATTTCCTGCCTTCTGCTCCTTTTGGGAGTGTTTGCTTCTTTTTTTCTAGCTCTTCCAGTTCTGCTGTTAAGTTGCTAATTTAAGGTGTCACAATTTTCTTCTTGAAGGTACTTATAGCTATGAACTTTCCTTGTAGCACTGCTTTTATTGTGTCCCATATGTTTGGGTATGTTGTGCCTTCATTTTCGTTGGATTTTAAGAAGTTTTTAATTTCCTTCTTTATTTGTTTTCTGACCCAGTGGTCATTGAGTAGAGAGTTGTTCAGTTTCCATGAATGTGTAGGGTTTTTGTTATTTCTCTTGTTGTTGAAGTCCAGCTTTAATCCATGGTGGTCTAATAAGACACAAGGGGTTATTTCATTTTTTTTTTGTATCTTTTGAGGATTGTTTTGTGTCTGACTATATGGTCAGTTTTGGAGAAGGTTCTGTATGGTGCTGAAAAGAAGGTGTATTCTTTTGTGTTGGGGTAAAACATTCTGTAGATATCTGTTAGGTCCATTTAATTCATGACCTCTGTTAGTTTAATTATTTCTCTGATTTCTGTCTCAGTGACCTGTCCATCATTGTGAGTGGGGTGTTGAAATCTCCCACTACTAAAAGCCGGGCGGTGGTGGCGCACGCCTTTAATCCCAGCACTTGGGAGGCAGAGGCAGGCGGATCTTTGCGAGTTCGAGGCCAGCCTGGTCTACAAAGCGAGTCCAGGACAGCCAGAGCTGTTAAACAGAGAAACCCTGTCTCGAAAAACTAAAAAAAAAAAAAAAAAAAAAAAAAAAAAAAAAAAAAAAAAAAAAAAGAAATCTCCCACTACTAATGTGTGGAAATCAATGTGTGGTTTAAGTTTTAGAAAAATTTCTTTTACAAATGTGGGTGCCCTTGTATTTGGGGCATAGATATTCAGTATTGAGATGTCAACTTGATGAATTTTTCCTTTAACAGGTATGTAGTGCCCTTCCCTATCTTTTTTTATTAACATCAGTTGAAAGTCTATTTTTTTGACATGAGGATGGCTACTCCGGCTTGCTACCTGGGACCCTTTGCTTAGAAAAGCTTTTCCCAGCCCTTTACTCTGAGGTACAGTCTATCTTTGATAGTGAGATGTGTTTCTTGTATGCAGCAAAATGACGAGTCTTGTTTATGGATACATTCTGTAAGCCTGTGTTTTTTTATTGGGGAGTTGAGTCCATTGATGTTGAGGTATATTAATGACCAAAGGTTGTTATTTCCTGTTATTTTGAGGTAGGTGTTGGTTGTGCGTTTCTTTTGGTTTAGCTGCAGTAGAGTTTTTTGCTTTCTGTTTTCTTGGGTGTAGATATCTTCTCTGAGTTGGAATTTTCCTTCCAGGATCTTCTGTAGATCTGGGTTTGTGGATAGATACTGTTTAAATTTGGTTTTGTCATGGAATATCTTGTTTTCTCTGTCTATGTTGATAGAAAATTTTGCTGAGTATAGTAGTCTGGGTCGGCACCTATGTTCTCTCAGGGCTTGTAGGACATCTGTCCAAGCCCTTCTGGCTTTTAAAGTTTCTGAGGAGAAGTCAGGTGCAATTCTGATGGGTCTGTCATTATATGTTACTTGACCTTTTTCTGTTACAGTTTTTAGCTTTTAATATTCTTTCTTTGTTCTGTACATGTGGAGTTTCAATTGTTTTGTGGTGAGAGGAATTTCTTTGTGTTTGGATTTCTGTATGCCTCTTGGAATTTTATCAGCATCTCTTTGAGTTTGAGAAGTTTTCTTCTATGATTTTGTTGAAGATGTTTCCTGGACCTTGGAGTCAGGAGTCTTCTCTTCATTCTGTGCCTATAATTCTTAAGTTCTGTCTTTTCATTGAGGATTTTTATCCCTCTCCAGAATTCATGTGCTGGAGCTGGCTAAGTCACACTCCTGCTTGCTCATGAGGCACATATTGATTACACCTGTGGACTAAGTGAAGCAGCCCCCCCCCCCGATTACATAAAAACATTCTCATAACTGGTTTTTAAAAAATAAACAAAACTTTTAACCACTAAGGACTGATTATTTTGTTCCATTTTTAATTTTTTGCATCTAATACCTCTTACCTCACTGTTTTCTGCTATATTCTTGTTTTTCCTTTACTGGTAATTAAGAACCATCCCTTTGAGCACCAGCCCTGCCTTTTGTCTGCTATGTGGTGGTGTTGGCTAGGAAAAGATGCCCTCCCGTCCCTTTTGCTCTCACCATCATTGGACGATAGGAGATCTTGTCCAGAAGGGGTCACAAGAGCAGAAGAGCTGTCCCTGCCCCTCACATTCTGCAGTACTCAGGAGAGCAGGCCCTGCACCTTTCCATACTAGAACTGGCCATGCAAGTGGGGGTTGCAGGTCCAGAACCAGGGCATTGAGTTGGCCCACCCCAACATCTACCCCATGGATGAAATGCTAGAGTGCAAGAAGAGGCCAGTTCCAAAACCCAGGACTGCAGGATCTCCATGACACAGGACAGTTGCAGCATATCTGAGAAGAGTTCCAGTACTGATGGAATAGCTGAAACCAGGGGCCTCATACCAGAGCAAGGAGTCATTATAATGAACATTTGCAAGCAGAATGTGTGGACAAAGGGGAATATTGTGGGACACACTGAGATACACTGCAGCTTTCACAATGAGTTGTTATTTTTTTATGCTGGGACAGATTGCAAGGGTAGAGGGTGGATCTGGGAGGGAGGTGGGAGATGGGAAGGAACAGGGAGTTTGCTGTGAAATTCACAAAATAAAATTTTTTTCAATAAAAAAAGAACCATCCCTTTAACTCTTCAGCCTCCCCTTTTTCTTTTGAATATCTCCATATTGGCCACTGGAACAAACTCCACTACCCAGTGAGTCTCTCCTCAAGAACAAATAGAACTTCAGGAACTAGCTCATATCCAAAACAATCAGAGCACCCCTACCCCTGAGTCTTTTGGATCTCTATGTTAGGAGAGCTCCCATAACTCCTCTGTGCCTTTCCCAGGTAGGACTAGCTGTAGTTGTGAAAGGGATGTTTGCATAAAAGTTCAAATATGGCAGAGACCCTGGCTGAAAGGAGCAGAGGAAATCACTGGCTGTTTACTGAGCACGTCCTACGTGCTGAGGGGTTTTATGTTCACTTTCTCTCTTAGCTCTTGTTTCGGGTGCCATATACAGTACTCTGACAAAAGCAACTTAATGGGGAAAGGTCTGGTACTGGCTCACAGCTGAAGCTCATAGTCCATGCACTGAATGCTTCTCAGTACTCTGCTCACTTTCTCTGTTTTGTGCATTCTGGAATGCCCTGCTTAGGGAATAGTCCTGACCACAGTCAAGATGGGTCTTTCCACATCCACTAACACAATCAAGACAACCTACAACAGGCTGTGGGGAGGGGGAGGTGGAGGGAGGGAAGTGAGGGGTGAGTCTTCCAGGTGATTCCAGATTCCATCAAGTTTCCAATTAACATTAACAATCACTGTGTCTCATTGGGTTCTGTAAGCACTGTGAAAGAAGGAGATGAAGTTACCCCCATTTAAGAGACTGGAAAGTGGATTGAGTTTGAAGCCACTTGGCCCAAATCTCCCAGTAAGAAAATGATGGTGATGAGATTGGTCTCCACCCAGGGCTTGTCAGGAGCAGTCAGGTGTAACTATAATCCTATATAGTCACTCTTTTACAGTGAATAGTTTCTCCAGCTGAATACCCTGTTCCCACTGTCATACGGTTCCTCGTGCAGTATCTGTGACACTCCTCTCCAGCTGTCTGTGCTGTCTTTTATTTCCTCAGCTAGACTCTGAGTCCAAGAAATGCAGAGATCTTGACTTTCTGCTCTTTGCCATACTGTACCTTTTGCTCAGGACTGGTACTGAGAGGGGGCTGCAAGTGTTTATGAACAAATGAATGATGGAGCTTAATGAGTGTGAATACCACTCGGAGCACTCCTGTGGAATCCAGGGGGAGGAGAATGATGTACATCTCACGAGCCACAAATTCCTCTCCCACTAGCAAAGCCTTGGGAAAAGAAAGAGATGGGGAAGTGGGAGAGTCAGAGCATTCATTTAAGTTGGAAAAACAAGGCAGCAAGATTTATTATTTAATTTGAGAAAGACGTAGGAAAGAAGTTGCCCGCCATGTATTTCTTTCCAATTAATCCAGCGTTTCTCCAATTTTAGCTTTTCATATCTCATCTTAATGGCCTCATATCTGAGATCAAGCTCTAATATGATTTACCTAATATTTTCCTTAAAAACAGCCCGCCTTTCAAAACGTGTATTTATTGTGAAAGGAATCTTAATAACGCCCTGATAAACATGAAGCCATTATCACTTGCTTTAAAATGTGGGTGATATGAAAATAGGTGAAGCAATAACGGAAAAAGTAATTACACTTCAGAAGATTACCATTTGGCCGCTAAGGGACTTGAGTCAGGGTCAGTTTTGTTATCTAAGAAAGATAACCAAGAAATGACACAACTGTGTGTGTGAGTGTGTGTGTGTGTGTGTGTGTGTGTGTGTGTGCTGAAGAGCTCTTGCTGCTTTTATGTAGTACCTAAGTTAGGTTCCCAGCACTCACATCAGGCAATTTGTAGTAACTCTAGTTTCTCATGGCATCTGATGGGCTCTTCTTGCCTCAGGCACATGAACACACATGTACATACATACATGCATGGATATACATGCATAAATTAAAATAAAAAATCTTTGAAATATGGCAGAGCAATGGGTCTGTATGTTTGTGTGTGTGTGTGGGTGTGCATATGTGCGTGTACTTGTGTATATGTGTGCACATGCATGTGGAGACAGAGAACTACCTCATGCGTCATTGTTTAGGCACTGCCCACTTTGTATTTTGACACATGGTTTCTTTTTGTTCTAGAACTGGCCATGTTATACTAGACGGGCTGACCAGCAGGCCTTAGGATCTACCTGTGTCTGCCTCCCAGGCACTGGGATTACAAGTGCATACCTTCTTGAGGTGGATGCTGGGGTTGGACTCAGGTCCTTTACCAATTGAGGCCTCTCCCAAGCCCCTTGTATTAGACTCACTGCTACCACACTGCATTATAATCAGAGGCATTTGGAACTAGTGGTGCCACTAAATGACTCATCACTCTGCATTCTCTCTCTCTCTCTCTCTCTCTCTCTCTCTTACACACACACACACACACACACACACACACACACACACACAGTTACGTCAGTGTTGTATTGATTAGGAGGCACTCCACCAGTGGATGTGGCCCTTGTCTCTTCTTCATAGTGACATCTTAGACTAGTAAAAGTAACCCTCCTCCTAAACACCCAGGATGTTTCTGCTTCTTCCTGCCTTCCCCCACAGCCTCATTCTCACAGGCTGCTCTTTGTGTGCTCAGGCCCGGATGTCCTAAGCCAGCTCTGTTCCCAGTCTTAGGGGGCTCAACCCTGGCCAAGCTAGAGACTTCTGAGGTGAGCATTACTCCTAGGGGAGCAGGTAAAGTAAGCCCATCTGGGAACCTCGGAAAACAAGCAAACCTACTTGAAGTCACCTTTTCAGCCCAGAACATTTTATTCTGGTGAAATCTTTTTCCTGCCCCAATTCACTCACTGCAAAACTAACATAATTTATCTTGGATGCGGACATCAGCTTGATGTTGGCTTTTTTTGTTTTTTTTTTGGCTTGACTAAGAGCTAAGCTCAAATCACTTGAATTAAAAGAGGAGAAAAGCCTGCACCATGTTGCCAATTTGCAATCTGGAAATAAAAATTAAAGTGCATATTACCACAAAGATCGAAAAGAAAGATGAGAGAGAGGACTCCCCATCTGAGGTTTCTTCACCCTGTTTCTGTTGCAGTCATAGACAAGTTTGGGTTTGTGTTAGATCAGGAGACCTTAGGGTTCTGGATGCTCTCCAGTGCAAGGGAATGCACTTGGAGTCAGACAGGGGAGAGAGGGTAGGCCTGTAGCCCCTCACTGTTATTTCCACAATAACTCAGGAGACAAGAAAGGTAAGCTTCCTTCTGCAGGCCAGAAATATCTCCAAGGTCACACACCTCCTCTGAATAGCAGAGTGAGGGTTGGACGGAACCACCCTGATGCTAACACTATGCTACATTCTTTATGGCTTCCCTGAAGGACTGAAGTTTGGAGGTGACTCTGAGGCCTCTATTTCATGTTCTCTCCACATAGAACTGGCCACAGGGTCCCCAGAAGATTGGGCCTCCTTCTGAACTCATTATCCTGGAAAATCGCCCCATTACACAGAAGGACATTAAAGGAGAGCTGCAGAGAAAGTAACCTCTCTTGGGTTTGGGAAGATGGCTCAGTTGATAAAAATACTCATCACATAAGCACGAGAGCCTGAGTTCTGATTCCTCACTGTTCATGTAAAAGCCAGCCTGGGCAGATAGCTTGTATTATTTCAGAGCTGAGGAGACACAAACAGGATGGTCCCTGGTGTCTGAAGCTTGCTGGCCAGTCTTAAGAGTGGAACTAGTGAGTTCCATGCTCAGTGTGAGAACTTGCCTCAAGACACAAGGGTGGTCAGACTCAGAAGGATGCACATGGCATCTATTCACTTATAATTGGATTTTAGCCATATAATACAGGATAACTACACTACAACCAATGCACTAAAAGGAACAGGAACATAGACTTTGTTACCTGTCCACGAGACACTTTACCCTATTGGTGCTGCCTTGCAGACCCCCAGTGTGTGAGGAGGCTCTTGGCCCTCATATGACTGCTGAACTGGGGTGGGGGACTGATATGTAGGGACACTCCACTCTGGAGGAGTGGGATGGAAGGGATAGGGGGTAGAGGGTGGGAGGGCAGGACTGGGAGGGGTGGAAAGAGGACACTGTGATGGAGATGTAACCTGAAGTAATAAATAAACATAAAACCAAAACCAAAACCAAACCAAACAAAAAAGAAACAAGGGTGGTTGACAAGGATGTCTGATGCTCACCTCTGTCCTCCATGTGACACACATGTGCACCCCAGAAAACAAAACAAAACAAAAGAAATAACCTGTTTTCTCCTTTCCTCATTATCTCTTTGGAAATCTCACCAAAGACCTTTGAAGTGGAGGTCCCTTTCTCAACTTCTGTTCACAGAAATGACAAAAGCAGCCGTTTCTTTCCTTTTGTACAAATATAGACAAGAGAAGGTAGCTTTTCTTCCATTCAAGAACAAGTGTCTATTCCTGCCCTTCAGGGCTCAAGGAACATCCTGGAAAGTGAAGGTTTGGGAGCAGAAAGATTGCAAGAGCAGGGGATGGGACATGGCATGGTTGTTGTATCCATGAACTCACAGCAACAGTGGCCACCAAGGACCTGCACAAGACTGAGCCCACCAGCATTGCATCATGGGCAAGGGAGGGGTCCATAAGGTCCTGGCCCTGGAGCAGTGGCTCTCACCCTTTCTAATGCTTCAACCCTTAATACAGTTCCTCATGTTGTGGTGACTCCCAACTATAAAATTGTTTTTGTTGCAACTTCATAACTGTAATTTTGCTACTGATAATAAATATTTGTGTTTTCTAGTGGTCTTAGGTGACTTCTGTGAGAAGGTTGTTTAACCACCAAAGGGGTCATGACTCACAGGTTGAGAACCTCTGCCCTAAAGTCTATATTCCACACTTTCCTGCTTCCTGGCTTAAAAAAATTTTTTAAACCCATGAATGAGGAAATCATTCATTATAAAGCAGATAGAAGACTCCAAGGTGATTTATTCAGGCCAAGCAGGGTCAAAGGCCTGTGTAGGCCAGGCCAATGGTACTCCCTCCCCAGGAAGGACAAACAGCTTGGCCAAGACCTCAAGAAATTGCAGAGCCTTATTAAAGGCTGTGCGCCTGTGATGCATTTGTCTGTAGGGCTGGGAACATGCTGGGATAGAATCAGATGGCTGGGGTTTCCCAGGCTGCCTGTCCAGTGAGTAATGGTCTCTTGTCAGCAGCTGCTGGGTGCTACTGAGGATGCTTCTGATAAAGAGAGGCTAAAGCCAGGATGTGTGTGTGTACATGCTTGTATGTGTGTGTGTATTCTTTTATAACTTCATACATGTGTATAATATTCTTTGACCAAAGAATTCTTCTTCTTCTTCTTCTTCTTCTTCTTCTTCTTCTTCTTCTTCTTCCTCTTCTTCTTCTTTCTTCTTCCTCTTCCTCTTCCTCTTTCTCCTCCTCCTCCTCCTCTTCCTTTTTCTTCTCCTCTTTCCATCCCATCAAATCTCTCCTTTTCCCCAAGCCTCCCTCCTACTTTCATGGCCTTTTTTGTAACCTACTGCATTTAATTAGGGGTTGGGGTTATTTGCTCTAGTGGCAGCCATGAACTAACACATAAACAGCTGAGGAATATGACTTCCCTCCCCGCAATTGTCTGTAGATCATCTGAAAGGGCTGGGGCCTTAAGAACTCCTTCCCTGTCCGTGATGCCATACTGGTGGGCTCAGTTTTGTGCAGGTCTTGGGTGTCCAGTACTGCTCTAAGTTCATGGGTGCAACAGCCATGCCATATTGGGAAGACAGTGTTTTAGAGTAGTACTTATTCCCATCACTCCGTTCTGACATTCTTTCTGACCCCTCTTCTGTGATGTTCCCTGAGCTTTGAAAGGGTGGAAGAGATGTTTCATTGAGGGCTGAGCACCAAACAATTACTCGTTCTTAACACTTTGGCCAGGCATGAGTCTCTGCACTTACTGTCACCTACAACGAAGAGAAGCTGCTCTGACCAAGGTTGACAAGAAGCACTAATCTATGTGTATAAATACAAATGTTTAGAGAGCAGTTTAGTATCAAGTTCATAGCTCTCCTTCCAAGGCCTATGACCTCCTCAGCTATGGGCTTTTGTGCTGGTTTACAATATCAGATATGAATGGAGCAGAACTCAAGTCCAAGCAGAAAGTGGTTGGTTACCCGCTTAGCCCTTTTGTCACTGTTGTACCAATGGGCATATTTTGCCAGGCATATTGATATTGTGATTTACAGAGTTCACAGCTTGGAGAGACCAGCGCTGACTTTTCTCTCCCAGCAGCCTGCTAGAAGTCTTGATAAAGATTTTCTTTTGTGTGGGCCTTCATTTCATTTTGCTAAAGGGGAACTGTTAGTACGAGATCTTTCAGTTCCCTGGAAAGAAGGACACCAATAGATCTTTAATCCTTGTTGGAACTTTACTACCCATGTCCCTGGGTGGATGGGCACAGAGGCCACCCATCTTCTGCCATGAGGAGGGAGCAGGCAGTGTTTCTCTCCTGGGGCTCGCCCACACCTTTTCCCTGCAGCCTGGTTATTTGCCACTCTTTTATCTATTCACTGTCCCTGGTCATGGCTTCTAACTTCACTTCTTGAGTATCAGCCATGCCATTTCAGACACTGGTTGGATGCCTCAAGCTCTGTCACACCTGGAGCACTGGGAATCATTTCCTGGTGCATTGGTTCTACTAATTTCAAGGCAATCTTTTAGGATCCCATTATTTGCACACTGAAGGGTGGTTATGAACCCCTGTGAAAGTAGCCCAAGTTCCTAACTTCTGGGGTATACTTCCATCACCCTGAGTACATGTTTTTGTAGCCTACATATGAGTAAGGGATGCTGATGTGGTCTGAGTGTTCTCTCCAAATCCTCATGCTGAAACTATTCTTCAATGTGAGAATATTAAATTTATGGTGTTTAGAGATTAAGTCATGGGGGTTCTGTTCTCACTAATGGGTTTGGTGCCCTTACAGAGCTTCAGTGAGGGTATGGGGCTTCCCCATGTAGGGACAGCTAGAGGACATCATCATTGAGACAGAAAACCCGTCTCATCAAACTATGAGTCTATCATTGCCTTGATCTTGGACTTCCCACCCTCCAGAGCCATAAGGCATACATTTCTGTTGTTTATGAATGACCCCATCATCCATGGCATTTAGTTAGCAACTCAGAGGTGCTGAGACAGGTGAATGACTTTGAGTTTTGGTGGGTTGAAGGACAGCTTTAGTTGTTCCTGATCATATTTGGGGGTAACTGTGGAGAGGTTAAAGACTAGGGGTTAAAGACTGACCTGGGTTGGAATCCTGCCTTTGTTTCTCACTGACTGAAGTGTTCTGAAGTAACGATCTAACCTCAAGTCTCAGTTCCTCACCTGGGGGTAAATACATATGATTTATGTCAATTATGTCAATGGGGAGGTCACCCTGGCCTCCTCATTTGTTCCCTCTCATCCCTCTCCTTGTCCTTACTTCTGTTGCTTTCTGGGAGAAGGGGCTCTCTGGAACTCTCCCATGGGCACAATGTCAAGGAGCTGGTCCCATATAGGGCTGCTGAAACAAGGGGAAACAGTGGCTCTGTAATGGGATGGCAGGCGGCCTGTGAGAGTCTCACTCTGTATTTGTTGTTAAACCCTCCCGGCTTTATGCTGGTGACTTTGTGAAGAGCTTAGCACCACTGTCCTCGACCTGTCAGCTATACACATCCGGCTTACATGAGCCACTTCCACATCATTACATCTGCGTACCCCGAGATTCAGCTCATTGTTCTTTAGACAGCAGGGCAAGAGAACGGAAGTGGGGCTGGGCGCTGGGCAAAGTGGTGGAGTGCTTACCTTGCACGCACAAGGACCTGAACTCGACCCTCTGCCGCCCCAAGCCCACATAACAAAGCCAGGTCTCGGGAAATACACGTGCAGTTTCATTGCAGAGGAGGCAGAGACGGGCAGATCTCTCCGGTTCTCTGGTCAGCAACTTAGTCTAATCAGTGTGCTTGGCTTGGGGACAGTAAGAGATTCTTGTCTCAAAAAACAAAGTGCAGAGGGTCCAGAGAGATGGTTTAGCACTTAAGTGCACTGGCTGTTTTGCCAGAAGACCTGGGTTTGATTTCATCACTCATATGGCAGTTCACAACTGTCTGTAAGTCCAGTTCCAGGGGACCCAACACCCTCTTCTGGCCTCTAGGAGGCGCCAGGAATGCACACGGCACACAGACATACATACAGGCAAAACAGCCATACACATAAAATAAGACAATTAAGACAAAAAGAAAAGGAGCAGAACGACTGAGGAATGAGAGCTGAGATTGATCTCTGGTATCTTCATGCATGTGTGCACACATGTGCACTTGTATACACATGCACACAGAGATGGGGAAGAGAGAGCTAGCAAGTGAGCCATGAGATTAACCTCTGGTATCCGATTGCCTGCATGCACACATGTGCACTTGTACCCAGGAGGGGCAGGTAGGGGAAGCACGGGGGAAGGAGGAGGAGAGGGAGAGGGAGGGAAAGAGAGAAGAACATAAGAAAGAACATGAGTAATTTTTCCAATGTCATCCAGTGGCTGGGATAGAATCTAGCCTGAGCCCACTCCCCACACAGGGAGTGGGGTGAAAAATGTCAGGGCAAGTGAATATTTCCACATGAGAAAAAGGGGAATTTGTTTCATAGGGAGGTTAATTTTCTTTAGATTGTTTTGACTGTTTACTCCACAAGAGTCCCCTTATAGATCTTGTTTGTGTAGCATCCTGCAGATTGACTGTTTCTTATGGTTCTTTTACAAATGATGAAAGATTAAACACACACACACACACACACACACACACACACACACACACACACACA
>CAJQZJ010032020.1:6240607-6277067 GCA_907164525.1 Lophiomys imhausi
TGTGTGTGTGTGTGTGTGTGTGTGTGTGTGTGTGTGTGTGTGTGTGTAGGGCACAGGTATGCTGGACATGTTGAAGTCAGGTTGTCGTCTTCCACCATGTAGATCTGAGGACTTGAACTCAGGTTGTCAGGCTTGGCAGCAGTCACCTTTACTTCCTGAGTCATCTCAGTGGCCTGTAGTGGAATCATTTTGAAAACCACTGGACTTGGTGGTGGTTGAGAGTCTCCACATTCTAACATTCAGTGATTCTGAGTCTGAGTCTTTTCATCCAGACACAGACCTACATCCTAAGCAGCCTCTTTCAAAGAACAGAGGCTGAGAATTCTGTCAGGGACTCCCCTCCCACCACCAGAAGAGCTAATCTCAACACCTGACATTGGTTATGGGTGAGGTGGGACTTCCTGAATTGTACATAGAAAAGCATAGTCTGAACTGGAAATGCACAAACTCTTTTCTAGTAATTGTTTCCAATAGCATTTAGGTTATTTAGGAGCCATTTGTATTACATCAGGTATTACGAGCCACTCGAACCTATTTAAGTATACGGAAGGATACAAATGGTTTATGCAAATCCTATGCCATTTTATTTTTAAAAATACTTAAAAATTTTTTTATTTCAAGTGTTTTGGTTTATTGCCTGCTTTTTTTCATAGCATAGATTAAAATCACATACAATTAAAAACGTTTATTTTTATGCATGTGAGTGTTTTGCCTGCACGATTTTTATGCGTGCTGTGTGTGTATAGTGTCTGAGAAGGTCAAAAGTGGGCATTAGAATCCCTGGAACTGGGGTTGCAGAGAGTTGTGAGCTGCCATGTGGGTGCTGAGAATAGAACCTGGATTCTCTGGAAGAACAGCCAGTGCTCTTAGCTGCTGAGCTGTCTCCCCAACCCCCCTTTTCATAATTTTATTATTATATATTTATAGTATGTGACAGTGGGTTTCATTGTGACATTGTTATTCATGTAGAGAATGTTATTGATTATGTCTGTCCTCATTAACTCACCCTCTTTCTCATCATCTCTAGTCTTCTTCCTCACCCCAACTCTCCCCTTTCTACTTTCATGTCACTGTTTTTCTAGATCTACCAAAAGACTTTCAATCTAATAATTTAGCAAGGTAGCTGGGTATCAACACATACCAATAATGAACCTGCTGAGAAAAGAACTGGAAAAGTAAAGGCATTTACAATAGCTCCCCCAAAAGAATAAAACACCCAGAAATACACTTAAACCAACAAAGAGGAGAGCTTCTGTAATGCAAGGTGTAAAACACCAAGGAGAGACTTAAGAACACGCTAGAGTGTTCTTTAGTGAAGAACAGGCTAAGGATGGAGGGAATCCCATGTTTTTGGATTGGCAGAATTAATATGGCCCAATGGGCATATTACTGAAAATGATTCAGATTCAGTTCAACCTCCACTGAAATTAATAATGACATTCTTGACAGAAACAGAAAATATAACTCTGAATTTTACAGAAAAACACAAAAGTCCTCGAGTGGAAAAACAATCCCAAGTAAAAGAGCAGTTCTGGAGGCACCACAATATCTCATTTCAAGTTACTCTATAGTGATATAGTAATAAAAGGGTAAAGTCTCTCCATCCTTGCTGGAATGCTGACTGGTTTGATCTTGTGCAGGTAACACAGCTGCCATGAGTTCACGAGGGCAATAGTCACTTATGTCCCCAAGATAGCATTGGACAACACTCTTCCTCACTTCTGGCTCTTACACTCTTTCTGTCCCTCCTCTGTGATATTTCTTGGGAGATTTATATTGATGCACCAGTCTCATTGCTTGTTATTGACACGACGTTTAGGTTGTTTTCAGTTCTTCTTGGTTCAGTTTTGGTGGGTCATATATAATGTAACGTTGACCCATTTCTTCTGGGAAAAATGTCAAATTTGTTGATGTATGAAGTTTTAAAATATTGACCAGTGCTTTTCTACGTTTCAGTGGTAAGTGTTGTAATATCTCCTTTCAGTATTTTAGTGATATCTGCTGTAATATCCTCCTTTTCAAGTCTAACTATTTGATTCTTCTCTCTTTTGGTCAGTTTGACTAAAGATTAGTCACTATCATTCATTTTTTTCAAAGGTTTAACTCTTTGTTTCACTGATCTTTGTAGTGTCATTCTGCATTTTAATTATTTACTTTTAGTCCTGGTATTTGTTTTTATTGTTTTTAAAATATTTATTTATTACTTCAAGTTACATTTCCATCACAGTGTCCTCTTCCTATCCCTGGTATTTTTTTTTAAATTTCTTTCTTTCTTTCTTATAGTTTTGAATTAGGCTTGATCTTGTTTTTCTAAGGCCCTAGAGTGTATCATTAGGTTATTTACTTGAGACCTCTCTCTCTCTCTCTCTCACTCTCTGTCTCTCTCTCTCTCTCTCTGTCTCTCACTCTCTCTCTCTGTCTCTCTCTCTCTGTCTCTCTCTCTCTCTGTCTCTCTCTCTCTGTCTCTCTCTCTCTCTCAGGCACTCATAGCTCTAAAAATTCACTCAGATTTATTTTTGTTGTACCTCTCAAATTCTGCTATTTCTGTTTTCATTTGATTCTAGAAAATTTAACTTCATCTTTGATTTCTTTAATATTCTAGGGATTATTTAATATTGTATTTTTTCAATCTCTATGTGTCTGTGCAGTTTCCCTTGTTCTGAATTTCTAGTTTTTATTCTGTTATGATCTGATGAAATGCAAAAAAATCATCTTATTTTTCCCATTTATTAAAATTTACCTTGTGTTATAAATGTGATCTATTTTATGAACTGTTGAAAAGAGCATTCAGTTGGGTAAAATACTCAATTCATCTCTGTTAAACTCATTTGATCTACAATGTAGTTTAATTTGATGTTTCTTTGTTGACTCCCCTCCACCAATAGCTTATCATTTGTTGAGCTGGCATAGTGGAATCACCTAGGGCTATTATTATCTTGGGCCAAACTGTCCCTTTATGTCCAGAGCCTTTGTATTTTACATTTGTGCAGAATGGCATTTGTTGTATGCATTTTTGTGCACCCGTTAAAATGTGCAGTGGTCCTCTTCATCTATTCTCTTTCATTTTGATTTGAAGTCTGGTTTGTGATACATGAGTACAGCTGCTGTGTTTGGATTAAGTTTTCATAAAATATCATTCTTCACACTCTCACCTGTAGTTTCTGTGTCTTTGCTGGTGAGAAGTGTTTCTTGCAAGCTGCAAAGAACTGGTTTAAAAATTTTTAGTTTTAATCTGTGTGTGTGTTTGTGTTTGTGTATGTGTGTGTGTATATACATGTGTGCAGGTGCTCATGGAGGCCAGAAGGGGGTGTTGGATCTCCCAGAGCTGGTGTTACAGTCATTTGTGAGAAACCCTATGTGGGTGTAGGGAACTGAACTCTGGTCCTCTGGTAGAGCAATAAATATTCTTTTTTCAATTGAAAAAATTTATTTTGTGAATTTCACATCATGCACCCTGTTCCCTCCCATTTCCCACCTCCCCCCCAGACCTACCCTTCACCCTTGCAATCTGTCCCAGCATAAAAAATGTCCCAGCTCATTGTGGAAAGCTGCATTTTGTCTCAGTATGTCCCACAATATTCCCCTTTGTCCACACATTCTGCTTGCAAATGTTTATTGTAATGATTCGTTGGTCTGGTACGAGGCCACTGGTCTCTGCTACTCCATCAGTACTGGAACTCCTCCCAGATATGCTGTAACTATCCTGTGTCATGGAGATCCTGAAGTCCTGGGTTGTGGAACTGACCTCTTCTTGCACTCCAGCAAAAAGATGTTGCTGGGGAGGGTAGATGTTGGGGTGGGCCAACTCAAATGCCCTGGTTCTGGACCTGCAACCACCACTTGCATAGCTAGTTCTACCATGGAAAGGTGCCAGGCCTGCTCTCCTGAGTGCTGCAGCATGTGAGGAGCAGGGACAGTTCTCCTGCTCTTGTGACCCCATCTGGGCCAGATCTACTGTTGGCCAATGGTGGTGAGGGCAAAAAAGAGGGGAGGGCATCTCTCCCTAGCCTACACCACTACATAGCAGACCAAAGGCAGGGGTGGCACCCCCACATTCACTCCCTCAGGGCTGGCTCACTCACAACCCCCATATCCAGGACCAGCTGTAGTGTGCTATCCTGGCAGGGTGCAAAGCCTGCTCTCCTGAGTGCTGCATCATGTGAGGGGCAGGAACAGCTCTCCTGCTTTGTGACCCCATCTTGACCAGATCTCCTGGTGCTGGTCTTGTAGTCATCTCAGGTTACTGCATGGCACCAAAGTGGAGTTGATATCCACCTTGGTTCTTTGGTCTTCTTTCAGAACACTGAATGTAGATAAAGCCTCTCTTTTCTCTGCCACCTACTGATGCACATGTAACATAGCAATTACATCTGCTATGCCTCTAGGGGCAGGGCAATAAATATTCTTAACCACGAAATTTTCTCTCCAGCCACTTGATTTGGTTTTCAAAATCCAGTTAGTTAACCTGTGTCTTTAAATGAATAATTAAGGTCATTTATACTGAAGGCTACACTTAAAAGGTGTGCACTACTTCCTGACATTTTGTTATTGTTGTAATGTTTATCTTTTTCCTTGTTGTAATTTTAGCAGTGTTTCCTCTTTTCTGTATACTTTTGATTATTTATTTATCTTTATTTTATTTTAATATAAGGTCTCATGTAGCTCAGGCTAGCTTCACACTTGCTATGTTGGAGACTAGCCTTGAACTCCTGATATTCCTGCCTCCACCTCAATAGTGTAGGCATTACAAAGGTATACCGTTGTGCCAAGAGTTTCCTGTTCTTGTGGTGTGTGTGTGTGTGTGTGTGTGTGTGTGTGTGTGTGTGTGTGTGTGTGCATCTTCTCTGTCCAGCATTTATTCAAGTATCTTCTGCCATGCTGTCTTATGTGCACAATTCTTTTGTGTACAAGTCTGTAATCATCTTGGAAGATCTTTATTTCTTCATTGGTTCTGAAAAGTAACTGTTGAGTCTAGTAATTTAGTTTGGTGATTATTTTCATTTAGATCCTAAAATTTTTTCCTTTATTTTTTATTTCTTCAAGTTACATCTCAATCGCAGTCCCCTCCCTATTCCCCCTCCAGTCCCACCCTCGACCCCCCATTCTCTTCCCTTATTTTTTCTTTTAAGTTTAAGGTATATCTTATTTCCCCCTACAGTTTCCCCTTTCAGTCCAACAAATGGCTCTTTCTCTTATAATAATAAATACAATACAAAACAACAGAGGTAATTAGGCCACAGTTATGAGGGTTATATGGCTTAGCGTACATTCCCAATGTCCAGTCCATATGTATTTGGTACTTGACTTTAACATTCTACTATCTAACCATCTCCATGAGTTTAAAGTTCTATATCTGACTCAACATTCATACTAACTTGCAACACAATTTTAAAAGTATCTTCTTAGATCTATAACACTCTATTGACTCCTAAACAACTCAAAATTTAATTATGAGACTCTAGCTATCTGTTCTTCAACCACCTCAGAGACCTGAGAGGGATAAATATATCTGATTTTATAGGAAGTACAGGGCCTGCAGCTTCCAAAACTAAGAAATGACATACCAGTGGCTGCCTGGACAGTTCCCATTTTCTCTCCATACATTACAGCATCGATCTTCAGTCAGTTGGTCCCGTTTCTCTGACAGACATTGATTGTAGAGCAGGGGTTATGAAGGACTTACCTACCCTGTCTTGGCAGAGCTAGGCTGTCGACTTACCTGCTTCCAGGTTTTGTCTTTTTTTGGACAGCAGTCTGTCTACAGTTGGAGCAAGGGGCTTTTCCTACCAAGAGATAGGCTTGCGAATAATTCAATCATCTCCCACTGGAGATTCTTCGATGCTCATCTTCTACTTGGAGGAGAATAGGGGGTGCTGTCAGGAGTTGATATGTCTTGATATAAAAAAAATCTAAAGTTATGAAAACATCTTTGAATGCCATATTCTGCAGATCTCTTGAGGTTTTTGAAGAGGCCCTATCTATCTCTTACATTAGGGTAAGCAGATGTTGCTTGTCTCGTAGCAGGTTTATTTCTGATTAGCTTAGAAAGTAACTATAATAGGCTGTCATAGTACCTAACAGAATGACCGGCTTGCATAACCATTAGTTTGCATTTCTTAATTATCCTAAACAGTTTATGACAATTAGTAATAAAAGGCCGAAACATCACATTTCATTTTTTCTTTACCTCCTAACCCTTCCATCCCATTTCTCTGGGGTGGGGTGTCCTTATATAACAGTCCCTCATCTCAGTTGAGAGGTCGTATGAGGGCCAAGAGCCTCCTCATTCATTGGGGGTCTACGAAACAGTACCATCAGTGAAAAGTGTCTCGTTGCCCAGGAGAGAGAACTACTAAACAAACAAACCAATAAGCAGACAATAGATAAAAAAGACTAAAAAATAGAAAAAAATATAAAAAATATATAAAAAATAAATAAAAAATAAAAATTAAAAATAAAAAGTCTATGTTCAAGTTCCCTTTGGTGTGTTAGTTGTAGTATTGATACCTTCTACTATATAGCTAAAATCCTACTATAAGTGAATAGATGCCATATGCGTCCTTCTGAGTCTGGGTTAGCTCACTCAGGATGAGCTTTTCTAATTCCATCCATTTGGCTGCAAATTGCATAATTTCATTGTTCCTAATAGCTGAATAGTATTCCATTGTGTAGATGTACCACAGTTTTTTAACCCATTCTTCAGTTGAGGGACATCTGGGTTGTTTCCAGTTTCTACCTATTACAAATAAGGCTGCTATAAACATAGATGAGGAAACTTCCTTATGATTCCATGAAGAGGCATTTGGGTATATACCCAGAAGTGGTATGGCTGGGTCCTGAGGCAGAGCTATTCAAAGTTTTCTAAGATATCGCCAGACAGACCTCCATAGTGGTTGCACAAGCCTGCATTCCCACCAGCAATGGAGTAGGGTACCCCTTTCCCCACACCCTCGCCAGCATGTGCTGTCATTTGAGTTTTTGATCTTAGCCATTATGACAGGTGTGAGATGGAATCTCAGAGTCATCTTGAGTTGCATTTCTCTCATGATTAAGGATGTTGAGCATTTCTTCAAGTGTCTCTCAGCCATTAGGGATTCCTCCTTTGTGAATTCTCTATTTAGCTCTGTCACCCATTTTTTGATTGGATTATTTGGTTTCTTGGCATTTAATTTCTTGAGTTCTTTGTAGATTTTGGATATTAGCCCTCTATCAGATTTGGGGTTGGTGAAGATTTTCTCCCAGTCTGTAGGCTGCCGTTTTGTTCAAATAACAGTGTCTTTTGCCTTACAGAAGCTTTTCAGTTTCATTAGGTCCCATTTATTGATTGTTGATCTCAAGTCCTGAGCTGTTGGTGTTCTGTTCAGGAAGTTGTCGCCTGTGCCAATTAGTTCGAGGGTTTCTCCCACTTTTTCTTCTAGTAGATTTAGTGTGACCAGCCTTATGTTAAGGTCTTTGATCCACTTGGACTTAAGTTTTGTACAAGGTGATAAGTATGGGTCTAATTTTATTCTTTTACAAGTGGACATCCAGTTGGACCAGCACCATTTGTTGAAGATGCTGTCCTTCTTCCATTGTGCCGTTTTGGCTTCTTTGTCAAAAATTAGGTGGCCATAAGTGTGTGGGTCTATTTCTGGATCTTCAATTCGATTCCATTGATCTACTGGTCTGTTTCTATACCAGTACCATGCTGTTTTTATTAGTATTGCTCTGTAGTACAGCTTGAAATCTGGGATGGTGATACCTCCAGATGTTTTTTTTATTGTACAGGATTGATTTAGCTATTCTGGGCTTTTTGTTGTTCCATATGAAATTGAGAATAGCTCTTTCCAAGTCTATAAAAAATTGTGTTGGTATTTTGATAGGAATTGCATTGAATCTATATATTGCTTTTGGTAGGATGGCCATTTTTATTATGTTGATCCTACCCATCCATGAGTATGGGAGATCTTTCCGTCTTCTAAAGGCCTCTTCCATTTCTTTCTTCAAGGGCTTGAAGTTCTTGTTGTACAGGTCCTTTACTCTTGGTTAGAGTTATCCCCAGGTATTTTATGTTGTTTGTGGCTATTGTGAAGGGGGTTGTTTCCCTTATTTCTTTCTCAGCCCATTTGTTTGTTGTATAAAGAAGGGCTTCAGATTTTTTTGAATTAATTTTGTATCCAGCCACTTTGCTGAAGGTGTTTATCAGCTGTAAGAGTTCTCTGGTGGAATTTTTGGTTGCTTATGTATACTATCATATCATCTGCATATAGGGATAATTTGACTTCTTTGTTTCTGATGTTTATCCCCTTGATCTCCTTTAGTTGTCTTATTGATCTAGCAAGAACTTCAAGTACTATATTGAAGAGATATGGTGAAAGTGGACATCCTTGTCTTGTCCCTGAGTTTAGAGGAAATGCTTCAAGTTTCTCTCCATTTATTTTGATGTTGGCCACTGGCCTACTGTATATTGCCTTTATTATTTCTAGGTACGGTCCTTGTATGCCCGTTCTCTTCAGAACTTTTAGCATGAAGGGGTGTTGGATTTTGTCAAATGCTTTTTCTGCATCTAGCGAGATTATCATATGGTTTTTTTCTTTCATCTTGTTTATATGGTGAATGACGTTGATAGACTTTCGTATATTGAACCATCCCTGCATTCCTGGGATGAAGCCTACTTGATAATGGTGTATGATACTTTTGATGTGTTCTTGAATTCAGTTTGCTAGTATTGTATTAAGTATTTTTGCATCTATGTTCATGAGGGAGATTGGTCTGAAGTTCTCTTTCTTTGTTGGTCTTTGTGTGGTTTAGGAATCAGGGTGACTGTGGCCTCATAGAATGAGTTTGGCAATGTTCTTTTCAGATTCTATTTTGTGAAAGAGTTTGAAAAGTATTGGTGTTAGCTCCTCTTTGAAGGTCCGGTAGAATTCCGTGCTAAAGCCATCTGGCCCTGTGCTTTTTTTTGGTTGGGAGATTTTTAATGACTGTTTCTATTTCCTTATGGGTTATAGGGCTGTTTAATCTGTTTATCTGATCTTGATTTAGCTTCGGTAGGTGGAATCTATCAAGAAAATTGTCCATTTCACTTAAGTTTTCAAATTTGGTGGAGTATAGATTTTTAAAGTAGAATCCAAATATTCTGTGGATTTCCTCAATGTCTGTTGTTATTTCTCCCTTTTCATTTCTGATTTTGTTGATTTGTGTTTTTTCCCTCTGTCTTTTAGTTAATTTGGCTAAGGGTCTGTCTATTTTGTTGATTTTCTCGAAGAACTAACTCTTGGTTTCATTGATTCTTTGTATAGTTCTTTTTGTTTCTACGTTGTTGATTTCAGCTGTAAGTTTGATGATCTCCTGCCTTCTGCTCCTCTTGGGAGTGTTTGCTTCTTTTTTTTCCAATTCACCCAGTTTAGCTGTTAATTCGCTAATATGAGCTGTCACAATTTTCTTTTTGAAGGCACTTAATGCTATGAACTTTCCTCGTAGCACAGCTTTCATTGTGTCCCATAGGTTTGGGTATGTTGTGTCTTCATTTTCATTGGATTTTAAGAAGTCTTTGATTTCCTTCTTTATTTCTTCCCTGACCCAGTGGTCCTCTAGTAAAGAGTGTTCAATTTCCATGTGAGTGTAGACTCTGTGTTGATTCTTTTGCTATTGAAGTCCAGCTTTATTCCATGGTGGTCTGATAAGATACAAGGGGTTGTTTCAATTTTCTTATATCTGTTGAGGCTATCTTTGTGTCCAACTATATGTTCGATTTTGGACAAGGTTCCATGAGGTGCTGAGAAGAAGGTGTATTCTTTTGTGTTTGGGTGAAACGTTCTGTAGATATCTGTTAGGTTCATTTGGTTCATGATCTCTGTTAGACTCATTATTTCTCTGTTTGGTTTCTGTCTTGATGATCTGTCCATAGTTGTGAGTGGGGTGTTGAAGTCTCCCACTATTAAAGTGTTTGGATGGATGTGCAATTTAAGTTTTAGAAGCATTTCTTTTATAAATGTAGGTGCCTTTGTATTCGGGGCATAGATGTTCAATATTGAGATTTCCTCTTGGTGTATATTTCCTTTAATGAGTATGTAATGCCCTTCTCTGTCTTTTTTTTTTATTAACTTCAATCGGAAATCTCTTTTGTTTGATATTAGGGTGGCTACTCCAGCTTATTTCCTGGGTCCATTTGCTTAGAAAACCTTTTCCCAGCCCTTTACTCTGAGATAGTGTTTATTTTCAATAGTGAGGTGTGTTTCTTGTATACAGCAAAAAGATGGGTCTTGTTTACGGATCCAGTCTGTAAGTCTATGTCTTTTTATTGGCGAGTTGAGTCCATTGATGTTGATGGATATTAGTGACCAGGGGTTGTTATTTCCCATTATTTTCGTATAGCTGGCTGTCTTGCGTTTCTTTTTGTTTAGTTGCTGTGGAGGTTTCTATGTCCTCTGTTTTCTTGGTTGTAGTTATCTTCTCTGTGTTGGAATTTTCCTTCTAGGATCTTCTGTAGGGCTGGGTTTGTCAGGAAATATTGTTTGAATTTGATTTTCTCATGGAATATCTTGTTTTCTCCTTCTATTTGATAGAGAGTTTTGCTGGGTATAGTAGTCTGGCTGGGCACCTATGTTCTCTCAGGGCTTGTAGGACATCCATCCAGGCCCTTCTAGCTTTTAAAGTTTCTGAGGAGAAGTCAGCTGTGATTCTGATGGGTCTGTCATTGTATGTGACTTGGCCTTTTTCTCTTACAGCTTTTAATATCCTTTCTTTGTTCTCTACATTTGGAGTTTCTATTATTATGTGGCGAGAGGAGTTTCTTTTCTGATCTAATCTGTTTGGTGTTCTGTAAGCCTCTTGGATTTTTACTGGCATCTCTTTCTTTAGGTTTGGGAAGTTTTCTTCTATGATTTTGTTGAAGATATTTCCTGGACCATGAAGTCGGGAGTCTTCTCTTTCCTCTATGCCTATAATTCTTAGGTTCTGTCTTTTCATTGAGTCCTTGATTTCTTGGATGTTGTGGGTAAGAGATTTTTTAGCTTTCTCATTTTCTTTGGATGTTGTAATGATTTCTTCCATCGAATCTTCCATGCCTGAGATCCTGTCTTCCATCTCTTGCATCCTATTTTTCATACTCACATCCATAGTTCCTGTTCTCTTCTCTTGATTCTCCATTTCCTCTTTTAACCCTGACTGTGTTTTCTTTATTGTTTCCATTTCTATTTTCATGTCTTGAATGGTAGTGTTCGTTTTGTACATTTCCTTCTCCAGTTTGCTTGTTTTTGCCTGGAGATCCTTTATTGCTTTATCCTTTTCGTGTTCAAACTGAGTCACCTTGGCTTTGAGCTCTTTAATGGTGTTATTCGTTGTTTTGAATTGTAAAATTGTGGCTTCTTTAAATTCCTTTGTAGTTTTAAGTTCTTCTTGAAGGGACTCTATCACTTTCCATAATGTAGAATTGTCATCATTTTCATGTGTTTCAGTTGTGGTGAGGTGGTTTGGGCTGGA
Organism: Lophiomys imhausi; assembly: GCA_907164525.1. Classification (NCBI taxonomy): domain Eukaryota; kingdom Metazoa; phylum Chordata; class Mammalia; order Rodentia; family Muridae; genus Lophiomys; species Lophiomys imhausi. Next base: position 6,252,071 of record CAJQZJ010032020.1, read on the forward strand.
CGGAATAGCGTTGCTTTCTTTTGTTGGAAACATTTCGCTCTGTTTTTTTTTTTTTTTGGTCTGGGACCTCTGGCCATGTGGAATTTTTTTGCTGTCTTTTGGACTTGGGTCCAAAGGGGGACTTTGGTGTAGGAGTAGCATTGCCTTACTCCACCCCATAAGGTGAGTCATTCAGCCACGCCTCCCAGGTGGAGACCTAACTAATCCATGTGGTGGAGCTGTGTATAAGTAAGCTCTGGTTCCCCACCAGAAGGGCCCATACTAGTACAAAAGTCCGATATATGACAGTTTCAGATATCTCGCAGTTTGCCCTGGGGTTGGTTCCTGTAGCGGGTAAATCTGCAGTTCAGCTCCAGTAGCCTTGCCACTCCCGCAGCTTGTAAACTGGTCAGTTTCATCACAGACTGCGATCTGTGGTCTGAAGGCACTTTGCAGTGGAGCTGCGCTCACTTCCAAGGGTCAGAACCTTTGGCAGATAGTTGGATCATCTGTGTGAGACCTGGGAATTCCCAGCAGGGTGAGGATTATCTCTGCTTGGGTTCTGAATCTGCCTGCTGGGTATTAGGTTGGAACTTACCAGGAGTCTCTCCTGCTGGGGGATGGGTGATCCCAATTCCCGGGTCCAGCGGCTTCCTTGAGTGTCCGAGAGTGGGAAGGAGCATCCTGCCCAGGGATCTCCAGTGGTCCCTGGGTAGCTGGGTGAAATTTAGAAGGGGTCATGCCCTTTGTACAGCATCCTACAACACTTTCCACCTTGTGACTGTTAACCCCGAAATCAAAATACGTCCTTGCAGGCTGCCACCATCTTGGATCCCCCCTAGATCCTAAAATATTTTACTGCAAATTCTTTTGTTCTTTAGTGTTTCTCTTGAAAAGCTGCTGTCCCAAGTTTGCTTTTTAAACTCTCCAGCACTTCTTCCTCACAGCCTTTGTCATTCTTTTTTTTTGTCCTATAATCTTAGCATTTTAAATAGTATTTGGCCAGTGTTTCTTTTCTAGTAAGTCTATTTGAAATTCTAGATGCCTTCTGCATCAGGATGTCTGCATTTTTTTTCTCCCCAAATTTGGGGTCAATTTCTACTGCTATTTCACTGGGCATATTTTATATACTTTTTATTGAACCCTTCACACATATCTTGAGCCACAAACATGGATGTTTAGCTGTTTGATCATGTCCCACAAATACTGTGTATTCACTGGGCATGTTTTATATACTCTTTTTTGAACCCTTAACACATATTTTGAGCCACAAACGTGGATGTTTGGTTGTTTGATCATGTCCCACAAATTCTGTATATTCTTCATTTTTTTTTGTTTAATTATAGGTATATGTTTGTGTCTATGCATGTGAGTGGAGGTGCTTGAGGAGGTCAGAAGAGGGTGTTAGATCCCCTGAAGTTGGAGTTATACACTTGACATGGGCACTGGAAACCACACTCAGGTCCTTTGGAAGAGCAGAAGTGTTATTCACTGCAGAGCTCTCTCTGCAACCATGTCTTATTTTTCTTTAGGTCTCCTGCATCTTCTACTACATCAGGCTTCTGTATGTACGAAATATTCTCTTGATGAGACCATGCTGAATATTTTATGTGACTTATTGAACTTTTATTTCTGAGATTTCTATTGGGCTCTTTGTCAAGATCTCTGGCTTCTCTCTCTGTCTCTGTCTCTCCTTCTCTCCCTCTCTGTCTGTCTGTCTGTCTGTCTCTCTCTCTCTCTCTCTCTCTAAATTGATTTCATTGAAATTCTGCCTTGTCTTCTTTAATTTGTTCAGTTGTTTTTCTTTATTTCTCTTGAATTAATTGATTTTTTTAGACAATTCTTTTGAACTCCCTATTCTCTACTGGATCTACTTCAATGACCAGCGAGCTTGTTGCCAGAGAATTATGAATGTTTTGATTAGTCTTGATGCATTTTTTGCATATTTCCTGTGTTTCTGTGTTGAGATTGGTGGTTCTGTGGGGGCAAGTATCTCTTTTTTTTTTTTTTTGTTTTTTTTTCGAGACAGGGTTTCTCTGTTTAACAGCTCTGGCTGTCCTGGACTCACTTTGTAGACCAGGCTGGCCTCGAACTCGCAAAGATCCGCCTGCCTCTGCCTCCCAAGTGCTGGGATTAAAGGCGTGCGCCACCACAGCCCGGCGGGCAAGTATCTCTTATGCTTTATGTGAAAGCCTTTTTGGGGACCAGCGTTCTCTTAGGAAGGTTTTCTGGCCTACACACTGCTTCGGAGCAGTGACTATCCAAAAAAAAAAAATATATATAAAAAGCTGCTCTGTTACTTTCTTATTTGTAATTAGTGTATTTCAACAGTACAAACTGCCAGGAACTGGAGCATCCTGGATTTTGTGTGAGTCTTCTGCAGACATAACACTTCCAGCAGATGGGCAGCTGCATTGTAGACAGTGGTATTTGTGTGCTATGGCCTCTCTGTTTACTCCTGTAGTCATTGATAAAGGATACGGAATCAACATGGAAACCATTTTGTAGCAGCCCATTGTAGGTGTAGGGGCCACAGTTCTTTTCTTCTCTCTGCTGTAGCTGTAGGGTTAGAAGTATAGCAGTGCGTTTTTAGACACCTCCTAGCCACGACTCATCGGATCCTGGTTACCAGCTGAGCATTTTTAAAAAATCTTCTCTGTTCTTTGAGTTAAAGCATTCACTGCAGTTTGAACAGGAACAAGCTGAATGTTGAGCAAGATGGATTGACTATAAGCTGGGCTGAGTGTAGATTAACAACAGAGCATCTACACCACTTTCTCAAATTCTGTTGAGAAAGGAGGAAACAGTTGTCAGTAATAGTGCCAAATAGCAAGCAAGGCACAGAAATTAAGTAAAAAGTAATATTGCTGGGCGTGGTGACACACACCTTTAATCCCAGCACTCGAGAGGCAAGGGCAGGTGGATCTCTGTGAGTTTAAGGCCAGCCTGGCCTACAAAGCGAGTCTAGGACAGCCAGGGCTGTTACACAGAGAAACCCTGTGTGGAAAAAACAAAGTAACATTAACCTATGATATGCGCAAACTTAGTAACACTAGTACAAGATTGGTCAGAACAAAAGTAACATAAACAAAAAGCTTTTAAAAAATTAAGAGAGAAGAATGATGGGAAATAAGTTAAAATATTGAATAGTTAAAAGGGGAAACAAGAAATGGTGATAAGTGGAGAGCATTCAGAGAGGGAGAATGAATAATGAAGAGGAAAAAAATATGATCCTATAAAAACAGGAGAAAAAAATAAAGGTACATGAACCACTTAGCAAATGTAAAGGAAAAGTCTTAAAAAGGAAAAGAAGTGGGCTGGAGAGATGGCTCAACGCTAAGAGTACCATTGCACTTGCAGAGGACCACAGCTCAGTTCTCAGCACCCATGCCAGATAGCGCACAACCACTTATAGCTCCAGCTGCAGGGCATTTGATGCCCTCTTTAGGTCTCGGCAGGCACTGCACTCTTGTGCACATACTGATATGCAAACAGAAACACACAAAAATAAAAAAGTAAACCTAAAAAGAAAAGAATGAAAGAAAAAAGAAAACATTGTATCCACTGGGGCCATTCTGAGGACAAGTGTGCATCTCTTTACCCCTTCCTAGTTTCCTTTCTTTCTGATTTTGGGGCATAAGCAAAGGTGATGATAATCATACCTCCATTTTGTGCTTTTTACTCACCTGTGGGTCAGTGGGAGTGCTCTGTGGGGTCAGACTGGTTGGCAAAGCTTCATCTCTCTGCTCATACAGAATCAAAACTCTTTTAACTGGAGTTTATTTCTGACAGATTAGCTTCTTGCACTCAGGATTCTCTGGCATGAGCTCAACTCTGTGTCAGGATCCTTGGGGCCCTGGTGATGCTCACCTAGAGACCAGGGGTGGAAGCTGTCCTGGGTTGGGAAGGATACAGGCTTTGCATTGCCCAAGAATGTGGCTCTCTGAGGCCAGGTCCCTATTTGCATCTGTGAAATAGTCTACCTCTCTTCAGTCATTCACCTAAGCTGTCAGGCTTCTATGTGTTTTGAGACAGGGTTGCATGTAGTTCAGGTTGGCCTCAAACTCTCCATAGTATAGGATGACCTTCACCCATCTATCCATCCTCTGCCTTTACCTCTTGAATGCTGGGAGTTCAGGCTTGCATTGCCACACACTGCTCATTTGGTGTTAACCTTGTGAGCAGCTGTTCTCTGCTCGTTTTTATCCCACATGGTAGAGAAGCTAGAAAGGCTGAGTGCGTCTGTTGATCCACAAAAACCCACAACCCTTATCTCAAAGGGGTAATTATTCTGGATCAAATATGAGTGACCATGGCTTGGGAACATAGGTTACATGACCCCACATGGTAGCATTTTCATGAGGTTTTTTATAATAACAGAACAAAGAAAGTCATGAATCAAGACACCTTTCAAATATCAGAAAGGCAGATTACAGCCAAGCAGAGAAAACACAGCTATAAGCCTTAGCTGTTATTTACAGCATTCTCAGCCCTTTGATTGGTAGAAATTAGGGTATGTTAAGTTAATACATTCCAAAAGATTTTTAAAAATCTGCAGGCCACAGGATGTTAGGTGTGTCACAGATGTGGACAAGGAATGGCTGGCTGTTTAGTAGGCTAATGATAGGTCATGATAAATTATAATTAGACTCTTGCCCGGCAACATCTCAGCTTCTCCATAGCACCAAAGTTCTGATCACTCTATCAGCTTTTACAGATACAGTTTCTTTCCAGAATGTCTCATTTATACTTCCAAACTTGCTGTCTCAAGACCTCTGCTCCCATGCTGTTCAGTGTGGAGGGTGTGAGCAGCTGCAGAGGCTCCTGGAACCAGCTCTTCATGGATTCAAGGAGACAGCTGTATACGACAAGGTGGAGTAGAGTCAGTGCTGTGAACAAAGAGGATTACGTTAGTGAATATACTGACAAAGCTCAACAGTGGGTCTGGTTTATTTATTATTGATGAAAGACACACATGTGTACATATTTATATACACATATACATAAATACATTATATATATTTTACATGACATGTCAGCTCCTGACAGCACCCCCTATATTACTCCAAGTAGAAGATGAGCATCGAAGAATCTCCAGTGGGAGATGATTGAATTGGTGGTAAGCCATTCTCTTGGCAAGAAAAACCACTTGCTTCAACTGTAGACAGACTTCTGCCCAAAAAGGACAAAACTTGGAAGCAGATAAGTTGACAGCCTAGCTCTGCCAAGACAGGGTAGGTAAGTCCTTCATAATTCCTGCTCTACAACCAATGTCTGTCAGAGAAATGGGGCCAAATGGCTGAAGATTGATGCTGTAATGTATGGAGAGAAAATGGGAACTGTCCAGGCAGCCACTGGTATGTCATTTTTTAGTTTTGGAAGCTGCAGGCCCTGCACTTCCTATATAATCAGATATATTTATCCCTCTCAGGTCTCTGAGGTGGTTGAAGAATAGATAGCTAGAGTCTCATAGTTAAATTTTGAGTTGTTTAGGAATCAAGAGGGTGTTCTGGATCTAAGAAGATATTTTTAAAATTATGAGGCAAGTTAGTATGAAAGCTGAGTTAGATATAGAACTTTAAACTCATGGAGATGGTTAGATAGTAGAATGTTAAAGTCAGGTGCCAAATACATATGGACTGGACATTGGGAATGTATGCTAAGCCATATAACTCTTATAATCGTGGCCTATTTATTTCTGTTGTTTTGTATTGTATTTATAGTTATAAGAAAAAGAACCATTATTTGGACTGAAAGGGAGAACTGTTGGGGGGAAAAATAAATACCTTAAACTAAAAAAAAAAAAAAAAGAAGGGAAGAGGATGGGGGGTTGAGGGGGAGGAGGGTGGAAGGGTGGGACTGGAGGGGGAGAGTAGGGAGGGGATTGTGATTGAGATGTAACTTGAAGAAATAAAAAATAAATTATTAAAAAAAAAAAACAACCAACCTAACTAGGAAACCCTCTAGACAACTGTGAAGACAGAATTTTATTTAATAAAAAATGACTTTTTCCCCTTGAAAAAAAAAATCAGTGACTCCTGTAATCCCAGCACTGTGGAAGTGGAGAGAGGCAGATCTCCAGGGTTCACTGACCAGCTTGGTCCACAAACCTAGCCTGTTTGGACAGCTCAAGGTTCAGTGGGAGATACTGTCTCAAAAAGTAAGGTGGACAGTGTCTGAAAAACAACACCTGAGGTACTCTGCACGTTTCTGCATGCACATGCATGTCCTCCCCCATATGAACACACATAGACAGACACAAGAAGTGTGTGAATTATATTTATTTATACATAAATGATGCATGTTGAACGTACAGCTACGAGATGTACTGTCTGTTTGCTCTTGACCATCAGGCATGCCACTCCCTGTCATTGCACATCCTTCCCAGGACTATGTAGGGTTGTCTGGGTGTGGAACCAGGAACCACTGGTTCCTGGACTTACTCACAGGATCTGGGCATTGGCAGGGCAGGCACCTAGAATGGATCTCCCAGTTGTCCCCACTTCCAAAGGAACATAGGCTCTCAGGTCCCAGGCAAGCTTTCAGGGCTGAGTGGGACCTTCAAGCAGGAAAGAGTTTCTGGCTTCTTTTATGGGGACCTCCAGGCCAGAGCATTTCTACAAAGTCTTTGTCCTGGCAGCATTAAGTGTAGCTGGTATTTTTTTGGGGGGGTGTCAAAACAGAAAATACTATGGATTAGTAAAAGCTGCAGGGATGAGTTGGTTGGTGTGGGTTATCCCAAAGCTGAGGCTGGGATTGGTCTCAGCTGTGACTTGATATGACCCCAGGGCAGCTTCTTGGAAGAGGAACCACTGTTGCTATAGCTGTACATGGAGTGCATCAGAGGGGAGGACTGTCACCCCACTTTGGGCTCTGAACAACTGGGACTGGCCTTGGCAGTTGTTCCACCTGATGGCCAGAGTGTCTCTCGGGCACTGTACTTTAGTGGCTCCTAGTTGGTATCCTCTATTAGGATATAAACTAAGGATCTCCGAAAGGAGGGAAGACAGCATCATTCATTGCTCTACCACCTGTAGTGCCTTTCTAGTGGGGGAAAGAGGTGCTACCTGGGACTTTGGGACATTATCATTGTGCATGTCTTCGAACCAACTTGGCCATCTGATTAATATATGTCAGTTTGTCCAAATGACAGAGCTCCATGGACCATGGTTTGAGAGTTTCCCCATTGAGAATTTGAGTATATATGGCAAAAAGAAGCAGGCTGTGGTAGAAACAGGATGCTCCAGGTTTTGCATTCTAGGCTAGTCTCTTTCCTAAGTGTGCTTTGAGATTGTGTGCTGTCATTTCTTTACGCCTCAGTTCCCCTACTTGTGCAGTGGGGTCTCTGATGGCTATTACTGATTTCTGGGAGCTTAGAGGAGAGCAGGGAGATACTAACAGTAACCTGCTTTGTTAGACGCTCTCTAAGGGTTCTTACAACTCTATCTTTTCACAGTGTGAGAAGAGGGGCTGTACTGTCTCATCACAGCATCATGACCTAGGTGGTTCACTCCATTTCAATAGAAAGAGGAGCAAAGTCAGACCCAAGTGATTAAGTCAGACCCAGTCCAGAGAGCAGCACCTGGGCTGGAGTCTTAGTGTGGGTCACCAAATTCCCTGTCTCCTAGTCTTATTTTCACCCTTGGATGGGTGACTTAGCAGATCTGCACCCCTAGACTGCACTCTACTGCATGGTCTGCACAGAAATTAGATGGTGAATTTTCTAAAATGAAACAGTCATAGACCAGGTGAATTCAATGTTCCTGCTAAGCCAACCATCTGAAAAATCACCATCTCCCTGTGCTGCCCTCTAGGACACTTTCGTCATCTCAGAAGAGCAGAGAGATGTCTAGTTTTCATTCAACCGTCCTGTTGCCTCCCCTGACGATTGTGGCTCTTGCATGCTCTTGTTTTCTATGGATTTTAGTTAGCAGACAAATGATTTTCATCAGCAGACAAAATTATGGGTCTCATTATGACATCATCATACAGGTATGTCATTGTACATTATCCGTGTTTGTTTCCTACCACTTCCTCCCCCCAAGAGTTCTTCCTTACCTCAAATAGTCTTCTTTGTGCTTTCATGCCACCTCCCCGCTCACTCCCCCACACCACACAACCCCCACTACATACCCATGCAGCCCTCCTCTTGCACACAACCCCCACAACATACCCATACAGCCCTCCTCTTGCACACAACCCCCACAACATACCCATACAGCCCTCCTCTTGCACACAGTTAAACTTGGACTCGGTGTTTGAGGTTAACGTGCCATCCTTTGTTTCTCTCTTCTCTCCATTATGCTCCCTTGTTTCTCATTCACTTTAAAACAGTTATTTTCACCCTCAGATGGGTGACTCAGCAGGAACGTTGAATTTGCATGGCCTATGGCCTGTGACTGCCACCTTTTATAAAATGCACCATCTAATGGCCATGCAGACCAAGCAGCAGAGTGCACAGAGTCACAGGCTAGGAGGCAGGAAGTCTGGTGATGTATATTGACAGTCTAGCCCAGCTTCTGCCCTTTGGATTTTTTATTTTCTTTCTTTTTTGTTTTTAAGATTAGAAATGTGTGTATGTGTGTGTATGTATACTTGTGTGTACATGTGAGTGTAGTACTTACGGAACCCAGATGAGGATATCAGATTCCCTGGCATTGAAGTTACAGGCAGTTGTGAGCTTTATGACATGGGTGCTGAGAATCAAATATTGATCTTATGCAAGAGCATAAGTGTTCTTAACTGCTGATCCATCTTTCTTGCACCCTTTTTTCAAACAATATGTAAAATTATATATACCAATGTATTATATCTATACCGCTATTTATCATATCTATATATAACCTATCAGTCTATCTACATCTATCTACATATATCATATACATACAGGCTGAAATCTAGACTTCACATATGAGAGAAGGCATGCAGTGTTTTGTCTTCCTGGTTTATTTTCCTTGACATGATATCAACTTCCATCCATTTTCCTGCAAATAGCGTAATTTAACTCTCCTTTGTGACCAAGTAAAAAACTCTACTGTGTATATACCACCTTTTCTTTATCCTCTCATTTGTTGATAGGTATCTGGGCTGTTTCCCTATCTTGTTGGCAATGATCAATGCTGTGATGAACACGGATTGGCAGGTGTCGAGCAGTTCCTTGTCTCTTCTGTTTCAGGGCTCTGGGATGCCTGTGACAGTCTGTGAAGGAAGCAAGTTAAGTGGAGAGGACTCGGCTGCCCATAAGACCAACCCAAGAAGCCTTGAGTTTTGTGGCCTTTGTGTTTTGGTAGATCTAATGTGAGCTTAGATCATCAGAGCTGAGCTTGAGTGCACCTCTGACACTTACAGGAGAGTGTCAAGGGACTTGCAACACCTTGGTCAGGCCACCAAACTCCCCTGTGCCTCAGTTTCCTCACCTGGGAACAAGAGACAAACAAAACTTGTGGGATTGTTACAGGGTTCAGATAATTAGACTGCCTGGTATGGATATTAGAGTTGCTGGTCAAAATGGCATTTAAAAAATTGTTGATGTGAAAGCATGTCGTAAACTAGGGCTGAGGGCTTTGAGGTTGCTGATCATGTTGTGTGTTAGTGGTGGTCTGTTCTTTGTTCTCCACTTTGAACCCCTTGGCTACCATGCACCCTCTGGTGATGGGTTTCAAATCATGGGTGGTCAATGGGAATATTTTTATTGTCTCTTCCTTATTAATTTAGCTCCTCTCCTCAAACTGATGGATATTTTTTTGCTTGCTGAGCAGAAGTTCACGATTATCCCTCCCTGACTCACTCCAGCCACCAACCTGAATGATATTCCCTTGGTATTGGGTAAGAGGAGGTGGTCTAATGACGGGGTGAGTCCTGCTTGGAAATTCATCTTCCTTGTATTTTTAACCTTTTCTTTAGGTTCCTGATTTATCCCTTCTCACCTAGGTCAGACAAAGATCGAAGAGAAGTGACAGGGAGTGAAGGTGATAGAATTTTAGAGCCAGAGGGACTTTCACTGACCTGGAGTTTTTGGCCAGGGATTTGGTTCGGGGGTTTCTGAGTCCCAGGCTGTTTAAGAGCACCCGAAAGCTGCTGGATGTGGCTCCTCTCACTGCCCCAGCTGCTTGTAGTATTCAATGGTTGCAACAGACTGCCACTTGTCCCCCACCGTCTAGCCTGAGTTGGACAAATGTTCAACTTCAGCAAAGCTCAAACCTATAAGTTGCCTGTGTGATGATAATTTTCCTTTCCTCACAAGTGTTAGAGGAAGCAGAGTGTATTATACACAAAGCAATAACTAATCAGCTCACACCTAGTAGGTGCAGAATTAATTTACAGTTGATACTGTTGAAAGTGTTTGTTTGCCAGTGTTGGGGGTGAACTCCCACATGTGGGGAAGTGCTCTGCAACCGAGCTGCAACCCCAGTGCATTGCTGAGAGTTTTATTCCTCTGAGCACTTTCCCATGCTGGGCACGTGCTGAGCCCTGCAGCCCTGGGGGTTGAGAGCATCATATATAATGTTTATTTACCCATTCCTGTCTTATTTGTTGTCTCCCCAGCCTCACATATTTCCTACAGGAATTAACACCGAAAACCTTGAAACTGGGCTATTTCTGAAAGCAGAGATTCCTCCATGTTGGATACACGCACAGCATGAGGTGGGGCTTGGAAGCTGTGAGGAGTCAAGAAGAGAAGGATGGGTTACTATGGGCCACGGGGAGATTTCAACAAAATGTGTCGCACACTACTGTTTTTGGTGTTCCCCAGAGGAAATGCGATGTTATCCGAAGACATTTTGGGTTGTCATAGTTGGGAGGATGGGTGAGCCTGTTACTGGCATTGGTAGGGACCAGGAATGCTGCTACACACCATAAAGTGTTCAGGGTACTCCACACCAGAGCTGTGCTACATGGCATTAGGGGTGCTTTCTGTCTTGGCTTCACATCTGCCCTGCAGTTTGGTGTTTGGTTTTCATAAGAAACTATAGAGGAGGAGGAGAAGGAGCCAAAGGGGAAGAAAGAGGAAGGCAGCTGATATTTAATTGTGTGATGGGGCCCCTTCTGTGGCCGCCATTGTATGAGGAAGGCAGGTTTCATCTGCATGAGAAGTTGGGGCTCCTGAACTATTCTGTGGAGTACTGTAGGCTTACCAGGGGAGAAAGAGTGGAAAATGGACACTTCCAGCCATAACACTGAAGTGACTTTATCTTTCTGCTCCTTGGTTCTCATGTCCATCCAGGGATAATGATAGAAATCCATCTCATTGAGTTGCCACAAGGTCAGAGGAATGGGGCAAGCATGGGGAGACCACCATACAATAATGTCCATTGCTAGGGGAGGAACGAGACTGCTGTGTATGTGCCATTTTCTTGTCTTTTATTACACTTCTATAGACTACTTAGTTCTGTAGGCAAGGCAGGTAGAACTGGCTACATTCTTATGGCACGAAGCCATGTTTCATGGTTTGGAGGACAGAAATGAGCTCATGTTAGACTGGTGGTGAGCGTTGATGGAGAGACCATCCTAATTCTTTTCATGTTCTTCAGCTGGTGTCCCTACCTGACTCTGCAGAGTTCCCGGCCCCTCTAGCTTTTGTCGTCACTGCCCTTCTGTGTCACCCAGGCCTGTCCCAAGCTTGTTCTTGTTGTCACCTGATCAAAAAGACTTTTATCTTTCATGATGTGGACAAGGACTTTTGGGAAAAGACAGAGTCATTGAAGGTTTACACATAAGCAGATCACATGGAACAGTTTGTCTCCCATGATTGTTTATGGTGTATGTTTTATGTATGTGTGCATGTGTGTATATATGTGTGTACACACGAGAGCAGAGGCCAACTTCAGCTGATGTTCCTTAGTAACTGTCCACCTTGTTTTTGAGACGGAGGCTCTCATCAGCCTAGGTATTGCCTACTAGGCTAGGCTGGCAGGCTAGCAAGCCTCCAGGAACTTGCCTGTCACTGCCTCCCCAATGCTGGGATTACAAGCATGAAATTCTATGCCTGCTTTTTTTCCCCTAATGTGGGTTCTAATTCTTGTTCTCATGAGTGCAAGACATAATACACCTCACCAACTGAATTCTCTCCCCAGACAGTGTGTGTGTGCGTGTGTGTGTGTGTGGTTTCAGCCAAGCTATGATGAGTTCTGTTGTCTTTCATTTGGAGTAGGGATGAGATGTGGCTGGCAGGATGAGAGAAACAAATGCCAATGTTCTCAGGATATCAGCTTTGGAGTGAGGTGTGAAAATAGTTGAATCTTGATCCCATTCTTGGTTCTTTCTTTCTGGACCATATGAAATGTTGGATCTGGCTGCATGGAGGCTTCCTACCCAAGGGCCACAGGTGCTGAGTGATGGGCATTCTCAGCCACAATCTCCTTTCTCTCTTTGGGCACAGTGCTTTTGCCGTCGTTCCCCATCTGATTTGGGGCTTCTCCCCTCACATATGCTTCCTTCATTATGTAATTTCCAGATCCCATCACCTAGAGTCTCCAGCCTCAGCTTATCCTAATTTACTCAGTTAAAAAATGTTATCAAGTGTCTTTTGTGTCCTGAGCGGGTGCTGGAATGGAGTGTCAAGGAGACCCAACATGAGGTGAACCATACTTCAGCTCTGTCACGTACCTCTGGGCAACTTCCAGCAAGCTGTTAAACCATTCTGACTGCATGAGGTTGTGGGGCAGAGATTGATGGACCACTGGGGTTATTAGTAACTAACAACAACAAGAGCAATTATAAGCAGGCAGATAGACTCACTCTATCTCTGTACACTATGTGCATTGAGGAACTGTGAGAAGCAACGGGATGGCAATGCTCAGGTACCTGGTTGTGAAGGTTGGAATCATGAAAGTTTAAGAAAGCAACTTTGGAGTAGATGTGCAAGGCAACTAAGAGATAGCCTGGAGACATGGCTGAATGTGGAAGACAGTAGTCAAGGCTGAGGGAACAGCATCAGCAGAGGGCTTTGGGCCTGCAGCCAGTGGTCAGCACTTAGCTAGCAGTGGGCCATGGAACCAGAGGGTGGTATGGTGTGACTGACTTCACAGGTCATGTGAAGGGGACTTGGATCTTCTGAGAGCAATATGCAGCTACACTACAGGGCTTCAGGTGGGAATATGTCAAGGGTTTGTCTTTTAAGACCATCGTGGCTGACCCCTGGCTTCTGAGTCTGTGAGAGTCTATGACATCACTGCCTCTTTTTCCCATGTGTTGGTGCTGGAGATCGAACCCAGGACCTTGTGGATGGGAAGCATGCACCTTTTCCACTGAGCCGTACCCACAGCCCCAGCGCTTCTCTTAAATCCTCCTCAGTAGCATCAGCTGAGATAGTCCTGGCTCTTCACATAGCTTTAAAAAACCAACAGATTCTGTCCACATTCTCATCCCATAAGGCTCCACTTCCACTTGCTGATCTTCAAGCCCCACAAGGAATTACACAATAAAGGCTTAAAGTATTATCCCACACAGAAGAACAAAAATCTTCTAGGCTGGAAAGCGTTTGATTACAAGAGCGCACGGGCTACAGTTGCACAATACCAGGCATAATAACACGTTGGATGGGGCAACTCAGGGCTGCTCAGGGGAGGGAGTTCTTCAAGCAGGAGAAGGGGCAGTCAGGGCACCCCAAGACAATCCTAGCCGCCTGCTCTCCAGCTGCAACCATCTAAGACACAGGCTACAGCAGGACCCTTGAGCCAAGTAGACTCTCTTGGCTGACTCCTCTTTCCACAGAGGTTCCTGTCCCATGGCTTGTGTCTCTGCCACTCTTTATCCACAGACTGAAATAACAGGGTGAGAGTTGACAGACTGGGAGTGACCTGCTGACATTAGAGTGACAGATCAAATAATTTATTTTCTTCTAAATCCGGATTAAGCTGTGTAGCTCCCGGGACCTATTTTTGTGCCCAACAGCTTTGTTCTCTGTGTGTGTGTGTGTGTGTGTGTGTGTGTGTGTGTGTGTGTGTGTGTGCACGTACATACATAAACACAACATATATGCAAAGAGATGTGCACAAACACATGCACTAACACATCAGTAAGGGCACCCCATCCTTATAATGTACCCAGTTAACCTATATAGCCCCCCACACATGACTTTTCCAGCTTTGTTGAGGTTTGGCTTACCAAGTGGTATAGATTTGGGTTATATATGTACATATATGCATGTATACACAGATCATGAGATGGCAGCAGCCCTCAGGCTAGTTAGTATACCATCTTCTTGCCCAGGGGATTTCTTCCATGACGAGAATACTCAGGAGACCCCCCCCCACCCTGAGCAAATCTTAAGGACACTGATCAGTGCTGTGAAGCACATTAGAATCCAGAACTTATCCCTGTTTTCATGACTAAAGCTTCCTGTCCTTTGCTGTCCTCTCCCTATACGGTCCACACCCCTAGGTCCCCACATCCACCCTTCTACCCTCTGCTCATATATTTGTCATTCTGTGCCATACTTCCATACTTATTTCACAATGGGATATTCATGCTCACTCATGCCATCACACATGGCAGAGTGTTCTTTAGTTAGGACTGAATACCATTCCATTCTGCATATATATATATATATATATATGGCATGAGCCATCAGATTTCTCTAGATAGGAGCTTATTGATCCAGTTGTCTGTGGGCAGAATATTTTAGGTTTCCATATTGTAATAGTTTTAATATTACATCAAATAATGCATTACAGCTATTACTATGTTAATAGTTGTCACCTCAACTCAACCTAGAATCAACTGGGAAAAGAGTCTCAATGAGGAATCATCTAGATTAGATAGATGGCCTGTGGGTGTGTCTCTGAGGGGGTTTCATAACCGGGTTAATTGGGGTGGTAAATTCATGGGCTGGGTCCTGAGTTATGTATGAGCAGTACAAGTGAGCTGAGGATTAAGCATGCATGCTCTCGTTCTCTCTTTGCCCTTAACTGTGGATGTGATGTGACAGCTACTACAGTCTCCCACCACCATGATTTCCCCGCAATGATAGACGGTAGCCTGGAACTGTGAACCAAAATAAATCCTTTCTCCCCTGAGTGGCTCTTTATCAGGGCATTTTATCCTAGTGGCAATGAATAGAGCTAGATCCCATTCCAAGTCTACTGTGACCAACACTGTTGTGAACACAGGAACAAAAACATTGCCTTCAGACTTAATTTTGTGAATAAACACACCGAGAAGTGGGGTGTCTGGATTCCAGGATAGTCCTGCTTTTAATTTTGTGAGAACCTCTTTGCCATCTGCAACAGCTGTGCAGTTCCCACTCCTGCTGTGAGGGTGTGAACCCCAACACCACTTACTAGGAGCCTCTCTTTGACAATAGTTACCCTGTAACAGGAGCCTGTCCACTCCCTGGTGGCCCTGGTCCTGGCTTTCCTGGGGGTTGGAGAGGGCATTTTCTCACCCTCCACTCTCTCTTGGGTCCTAACTTATAACAGAGTGGTGTAGGTACGAGAGCAGTAGGGCCCTCAGAAGTGCAGATGTTCACCAGACTGGGATTCAAATCTAGTCAAGTAGACAATGAAAATCCACCATCACAAGTGGGCGAATGAGAAGCTTGCTCAAGGAGAGTATGTGATCATTCATTTATTCATTAATGTGGAAATTTTCCTGGCAACCTACACGGTACCAGGCAGTGTGCTGGATCTTGGAAACATACACAGGTCAGTGTAGCAGGGAGAGGTAGGCATGAGGTCCTTGGGAGAGCCCCTTCCAGTTACCTTGAAATAACAACAACAAAAAAGAATGCCATTATCTGGTTCCTGAGATAGTTTGCTAACAACCCAGGCCAGGCTGTGGGGTTGCTGACAACTCTATACTTCCTCAGGTGGAATCCTTGGCTCAGAAGCGAGGGAGTGGAAATCTTTTTTTTTTTTTTTTTTTTAACTTGGCAAAGAGTGTTTATTTATTTATATATATATATTTTAATGTTTATTCACTACTTCAAGCCACCTCTCCTTCACAGAGCCCCCCCTCCACTCCTCCTAGTCCCTCCCTCCCACCCACCCATCCTACTCCTCCAGAGTGGGGTGTCCCTACACATCAGTCCCACACCTCAGTTCAGCAGTCACATGAGGGCCAAGAGGCTCCTCATATACTTGGGGCCTACATGGCAGCACCACTAGGGCAAAGTGTCTCATCAACAAAGTCTATGTTCCTGTTCCTTTTGGTGTATTGGTTGTACAATAGTTATCCTGTACTATATGGCTAAAATCCAATAATAAGTGAATAGATGCCATGTGTATCCTTCTGAGTCTGGATTAGTTCATTCAGGATGACCTTCCCTAGTTCTATCTATTTGGGTGCAAATTGCATGATTTTGTTGTTTCTGATAGCTGAGTAGTATTCCATTGTGTAGATGTACCACAGTTTTTTTTTATCCATTCCTTGGTTGAGGGACATCTGGGTTGTTTCCAGTTTCTAGCTATTACAAATAAGGCTGCTATGAACATAGATGAGGAGATGTCTGTGTGGTTTGGTGAAGAATCATTTGTATGTATACCCAGAAGTGGTATGTCTGGGTCTTGAGGTAGAGCTATTCCAAGTTTCTAAGATAATGCCAGACTGATTTCCATAGTGGTTTTACAAGTTTGCACTCCCACCAGCAATGGAGGAGTGCTCCCCTTTCTTCACAACCTCACCAGCATGTGCTGTCATTAGAATTTTTGATCTTCGCCATTCTGACAGGTGTGAGATGGAATCTCAGAGTCATCTTGAGTTGCATTTCTCTGATGATTAAGGATGTTGAGCTTTTCTTCAGGTGTCTCTTGGCCATTAGAGACTCCTCTTTTGTGAATTCTTGATTTAGCTCTGTTTTTCATTTTTTTAAAAATTGAATTATTTGGTTTCTTGGTGCTTAATTTCTTGAGTTCTTTATAAATTTTGGATATTAGCTCTCTGTCTGATGTGGGGTTGATAAAGATCTTTTTCCAAGCTGTAGGTTGAGGCAGTGGAAATCTTAATTAGAATCTTTTTTCTTAATTTCCATGGGTAAGCTTTTCAGGCATGGACATTGATTTTTAAAGGATAAATAAATCTTCATGCTTAACTTTACTTTTACACAATGTCCCTCTGTTTCAATTTGATGGGAACAATGTCCCATTTATTACCTTTGCTAAAGGTCAGAAGGAGGGTGCATCCAAGTCTGAAGATGGACGCAGCAGGGGCAGGGCCTGCACTTCCTTTTCATCTGTCCCTCATATTGTCCTTCCTGACTTCCTCCTTCTGTTCTGCCCTCTCCTTCTTCCATCTCTCCTCCCTCACAGGCAGGGGTTCAGGACAGACTGTTGTATGATATGCTTGTTTTACCATCTCATGCAGCAGACAGGTGAACGCACAATCACAGGAAAATGTGAGAGAGATCTGATGGAAGAAGTTGACGTGGGCACTTGGAACAGACACTGGACCTTATCTAGAACTGGGAAAAGCTTCTTGGAGCGGGGGCATTGACCTTGAGAGCTGGGGGTGAACAAAGGAAGTGTGAAAGCAGAGGCTAGTGGGTGAAGGGAAGGGGAGAGTCAGGGTGGGGCACTGGTCTGGGGGGGCAGTGTGTTCAAAGACCTAGAACTCAGGAGATGTGGTTGGTTGGGATGCTGAGAAGAGGTCAGGTTGGGATGAGATACAGAGCTGGAGAGAGGAAGTTTGGGGTGAGGGACAGCAAATACCCTCTCACTATGCATGACCTGTTAGTCCCTTTAAATGGGTTGGACTTAATCTTGGGTAAGGAGGGTCATGACTGATAAAATGTGTTAAGGTATGGAGTGACATGAACAGACTTAATAATGGTATGATCACTGGTGTTTCCAGGATGAAGGCAACGGAAGGAGTAAGGGGCTGTTTTCAGGGCTTAGGTAGAGTTAGCACTGGCCTGCCATCCCACTGATAGCTCAGAGCAGAGTGTGTGCTCCTATAGGCTTGGCTGTGCAGTACCTACCGCCACTTTGCCTCTGCCAGAGCACAAAGCCTGCTTCTCTCAGTGGCCTAGAAGTTCATTTCAGCCCACACTGGAAGGAGGATCCTTGCCCCATGTTTCTGTAGGGTGACTGGTAACCCCCAAAGCCAGATGCTGCTGAGGAGGAGTTTGAAATGTGCAGGCTGTCTTCAGGATGATGATTTGACCTGAAAAAAGAGTAAATAACTTCCTGTGACCTTGGGTCATTCTAGAGGAGGTGCCAGGTGATTCAGGAAGATCCTTTGCTTCTAACCTCCTTCCCTTGTCACCGTGCACATACCAAACATCCTACCACTGAGGGCTTGGACAAAACATACGTGTGCCTGAAAATCCACTGTTAGGTTGAGGGTTAGTGGGTTCTCTTGCATTGTGCGTGTGCACGCACTGTCCTTTAAGGTGTAGGGGCTGATTGTGCTACACCTTCAGCCATGGGATTGCCTCGTGTTTTCTCCCACTGAGCTACAGTCCTCATAGACTCCTTAGGTGGTAGGTGGGAAGGCATGGAAGACCCCCCCCACAGATGAGGAAAGTTCTGGAAGAACAGTGGCTTACTGGAATAAACGGAAGAGAGGAGCATAGCATCTAGGGCTCCACCACAAGGCCTCCCCCTCTGCCAGGCTCAGATCTGAGCTGAGCTGAGGTGGCCTGGAGCAGAGGGGAAGAGGGTGCTGTCTTCTGTCATTGCTGGGAGCCCATGTGCCTGAGCTTCCCATAGTTCTACAGGGTGCAACCTCGTCCAGGTGAAGCCCTTCCCTCCTCCATCCCAGGGACTTCTCAAACTTTCCTGTAGGTGTTTGATGAATGTCTCTTATGGATGAAGCTGTCTTCTCCATCACAAGGACTTATTTTTAAAATTTGTTTTTATTTGTGTGTGTGTCTGTTCAAATGAGTGCAGTGCCATGGAAGCCAGAAGAGGGCACCGTGTTCCTCAGAGTCAGAGTTACAAATGCCTGTGAGTCACCATGGGTGTGCTGGGAAACAAAACCTGGTGCTCTGAAAGAGCAGCCATGCTCTAAATTACAGAGCCACCTCTCCTGAACCAGCTCCCCAGCTTCTATAGTGACTTCTTGGGTTCTCATAGAAGCTTGTGTTTTCTGCTGTTAACTTTCATCCTGTTTACTAGTGTTTAGAGTGACAGGTGAACCTGGATAATGGAGGAGGAAGCGTCAGGCTAGAGGAGGGGAGTCAGGGAACACCTCCGAGACAGTTCATTAACAGATTCTCTTCAAGAGGCATGTAACTTAAAGGAGACCAACATCTCAGTATCTGGGTCAAGGGCAAGGAGTGTAGCTTAGTGTTGGAAAGCTTGCCTAGCATGTGCAAAGCCCATCCCTAGGATAGCAAGGACATAGAAGAAGGTAGTTCAGGGAGATCGTCGCGATCCACAATTACAGCCATCTCCTCATGTCATTGAGCCCATTGCCAGAGTCCCAGCATGAGGAGGGATTTTTCCAGTGAGGTATTTCTGGGAGAGACAAGACACAAATGTGTCTTTACCTAAATTAAGGAACCAATGACTGATTTTCCCAAAGTCTAACCTGGTGAGCCAGCGACTTTATTGGGGTTACTAATGGAAGTATGAGTAAGGGGTCACTTTCAGGAACATTCATGACTCAAAAACAGCTGTGCCACTGAAAAGCCCACCACAACACAGGTGATAACTCATGAAAGCTGCAACCTGGAAGCTCTCTGCAGGACCTGCAAGGCTGTTTATCTCCCAAGTCTCATGATCTTCATCTCAGATAGTGTTTCAACTATAGCTATACCAGAGGCTGAGGCAAGAAGAGTGCCATGAGTTCAAGGCCAGCTTGGATTGCATAGCAAGTTACAAGGCTAGCCTGGGCTACAGAGTGAATGCCTTTTTTCAATAATCAAACAAGCCCTCAAAACAAAAAGACGTGACAGCCAGGGCTACACAGAGAAACCCTGTCTCGAAAAAACCAAAAAAAAAAAAAACCAAAAAAAACCCCCCCAAAAAACCCAAAAAGACGTTAGAAGTTGCCAGCTCGTGTCCTCCCCCCTTTTTTCCCTTCATTAAGCCATTACCCTTGGGAGGTGTTTAGTGGAACATTGAAAATTGCTTTCATGGAGAGAGGACTCAGTGTGAACCCCGTGCTGGGCTGAAGCCATACAGGCAGCCTGCCACTTAATCTGTGGCGTAATCCCTTCAGGAAGGGTCTGTCATTTCTCTTCAGATGACAGCACAGGGGAGTGTGTTTTTGGAGTAAGCCCAGCAGGCAAGAAAGAGCTTCCCTGTGGACCTGACTGTCTCTCCAACTCCTTGTTAATGACATCTCAGTGCAGATACCAGTCTTTCAGTACACTATCACAGGCAAATCTTTTCCTCTCTTACCAGGGCTCTCATCCTCTGCTCCAGGGAATCTGGGCAAGCACTGGTTCACTGGGCATCATGGCTTGAACCTAGAATCTCAGCTGGAGGCTAAGGCAGAGGATCCAGAGTTTCAGACCAGCCTGGGATACATAGAAGACAATGTTTCAAAATATTAACAAATCTCCTTAAGGTCATTGGTCTCGGGGGAAGCTTGGCTTTTGGAACTTAATAATAACTTAAAAATTATTCTTATTGATTGATTGTGTCTATACATGAGCATGTGAATGTGTGCATGTCTGACTCATCAAAGCTTTGGCAATCTAGGTTCCCTTGCGTTTCTATATTTAGGATTGTTTTGCTATTTCTATGAAGAATATAATTGAAGTTGTGGTGGGGACTGCCTTGAATCTGTACAGGGTTTTTGGTGATCTGGTATTTTTTGGCATATGGTTTCAGCCTTCATTTCCCCTTTATGAGTGGAATAAGTTTGCGTGGTACATCCTCAGCTTCCATTCCACCCTTAGATTGGCTTAGAAGGAATGAGGTGAGGCCCAGGAATGCAGATATGTAGACTTGCTGGGGGGGGGGGACCTTGAGATACTCTTTCTTTAACAACCAGACCTTAAGCACGTGGACTCTAGTGATATATATATTTTTTCTGAAATGGAAAATGGTGGGTATAAACAATGGTTGTGCAGTAGGCGCTGGAGCAAATAGCCCTCTAGAGAGTTCTATATACTAATGTCATTAGGATAAATTACTGAAAGTAGAAACCTCTGGTTGAAGAATATGTACACTTTGAGGGGTTGGTGAGATGGCTTAGTATGTAAAGGTGCTTGCCACTCAGCCTGATGACCTGAGTTTGAACCCTGGAACCTACATGATGGAGGGAGAGGGCTGGCTCCCAAAGGTTGTCTTCTGAGCTCCAGGTATCCTTCCTCCCATAAATAAACAAATGTTAAAAAAGAGTATATACTCTGAAGTTCTTGATATAAATGACCAAATTGCCTCCCAAAAAGCATTAAGTAAAAATTAAATAACATTCTCCCTGAGAGTGTGGCTTAGTGGTAGAGCATTTGCCTAGAATGCATAAGGCCCCAGGTTTGATGCTGGGTACAGAAACAGACAATCATACACATAACAAAAGCCAACTGCAGACAGTAATTCTGACTTTCTTTTGTCAAAACTGAGGACTCTCATCTAAGAGACTACCTCAGTAGAAAGAGATATATCTCATTTTCATTTGAATATATTTGTGTAGAGCCTCACTCTGAAGGGCAGGTTGGCCTTGAACTTCCAGAATTCTGTGTGTCTGCCTCTCAAGTGCTGGGAACTTAAGAGACCTGCCGCCATGTCAGGCTGTCTTCTCTCATTTTGATCATGCTCATTAGAGTTTGATTAGTTAATTTTCTGCTATTGATAGACTATCCTGATGATAGCAGCGTTAAGAAGGAAGAGTTAGTTTTGGCTTACAGTCCACAATGGCAGGGCAGGCACAGCAGCATCAGGAAGTTTGTTGATTGTATTGCATCCATGCACAGGAAGGACCAGATAGAACAGGAAATGAGCTGAGGCTGTAAACCTTCAGTGTCCACCCCCCAGTGATATACTTCCTCCAGCAAGGCTCCACTTCGTGGTGGTTCCATAACCTTCCCAAATAACACTACCTACTGGGAACCAAATCTTCAAACATGTGAGCCTATGGGGACAGTTCTCATTCAAAATATAATAGCGTCAATGATTTTTTTGTTATTGTTTGTGTTAAGGTTATAACTTTTACTGTCAGTTATTACAATCATTTTTCCAATTTAAAATTTTCTCATTGAAGATGTTTATGCTTCAGGACATTCAGATCTGTAGATATTTTTTCCCTTTAAAATTCTGCAACTGATTTCTATGTATGAGAGATTTTAAAGTCTCAAATTAAACATTTATGTATATTTGATTTTATTTCTTTTAATTACTGCATTTAAAAAGGTAATTCTTTAACACATAGAAAATTAAGTTTTGGCACATAGAACAAGAGATTTTTTTATGAATATCTTTCTGGGTTCTTCAGAGAGTCAAGTGTTCTATGTTGGCATGAGCAAATTTTGTTAATTTATCTTTTTCTAGAAAATAATCAATCTCAATGGGATTTCTCAAATGCTGTTAGCCTTGAGCTGTACACAGTGTTCTTCATACTAAAATAGAAAGACTCATTTCTAATAGTTTTTATTAGATATGGTTCTCCCCTCAGCTGTCTTAGAAGTTAAAACAAAGTTTTCCACATTTATTTATCTATCTATTCATCTATCTATCTATTCATCTATCTATCTATTCATCTATTCATCTATCTATCTATCTATCTATCTATCTATCTATCTATCATCTATCATCATTTTCTCTGTCTATACACCTATGCATGTGCCTCAGTGAATGTGCAAAGGGTCAGTGTGCAGGAGTCAGTTCTCTTCTTCTGCTGTGTGCTCTGAGGATCAAACTCAGGGTTTTAAGCTCAGCAGAAATTCCTCTACCAGTTGAGTCATCTTGCCGACCCCAGAAACATTAAAAAGAAATTTATCAATCCTATGAGCTAAAGAGATGTATGGCTCAGCAGTTGATAGCACATGTTGCTCTTTTAGAGGATCTTGGTTCAGTTCCCAGCACCCATATGGTGGCTCAGGACCAACCGTAATTTCAGTTACAAGGGATGTGACACCATTTTCTGACCTCTGCAGGTACCAGGCACACATATGGTTCACAGACAGACACACATACAGGAAAAACACCTATACACATAAAGTAAAATAAATAATAAGCTTAAAAAAATGTCCCTTAGATACTTTATCACTTATTCACATGAAGCTTTGACTCTGTATTGGCCACTCTGGTTGGCTTACTTCAGACTCACTCTTTTTTTTTTCTACAATCTTGTGTTCAGTGCTCAATTCACTTTCCCACCCTTCTTGTTGGATAAGAGCACATGGGAAGTTATCTTTAATATCACTTTATATCTTTAATATCACACAATTATGATTACCTTTTATGAGTTTTGATATTCAGTAGCCTCAAATTATAGTATCTTTTAAAGAATTTGTGATAATGAGGTTAATTTCTATTTTTATTCAACAATGATTTGGAAGAATGTTAGTAATTTCTAGGAGTCTGGAATTTAAAACTTGTAAATTTAATTCTGAATGTTATTGCTTCCAGCTCTGAAATGGCACTGCCATAGCCATACTTGACACCTTATCAAGATATTCACTGTGACCTCATAAATGATTGGCATTTATGATTCCTCAGGCTACTTAGGAGAAAGCTGTATTTGTATTATAAAGAACCAGCTTCTTTCTACCTTAATTTAAAAATATTTTTATTTTATTTAGGTGTTTGTGTATGCTCTGTAAATTTATGCATGTGTGTACAGATGTACAGACAGAAGGCAGCACTGGGTCTCCTTGGGCTGGAGTCTCCAGGTGTGAGTTTGGTCATTTGAACCCCAGTCCTCTGCAACTGTAACAACTGCTCTTAACCACTGAGCCATCTCTCCGGCCCTTCATGTTATTTTCAACTTTTCTAATCAGGTATGTGTTTCATTATCTTATTACACGATTTTCTCAACATCTAGCTAATGTCACTTTTATTTCAAGGAAATGTCATGACTGATAAGCTAACACAATTCCACGATGTACTGAATACGTTATAACATTGTTTGGCTGGTCTAATCTCTTGTCATGAACTTTGAGTTCTAGTCTTCTCAAATTACAATTGTGAATCTGATTTCTTGCTGTTAAAATTGTCTGTTGCGTCTTTTTCCATTAATTTTTGAGCTCTTCTTGTTGTGCACATTAGTTTATTTCAGAGAGATTTCCTTTCAATGGAGTGGAACTGATGTGTATGGGGAGCACTTACTCACTTTGAAAGCACTTTTGCTCATGTAAAACAATTGCTAAACTCATTTGTACTTATTTTTAATGTCTACAATTTGGTCTTTTAAAACTTTATATGACTTTATGTTTCCTCTTTTTATTATTTTCCATATTTTATGAGGCATGTGTTATTTTGCTCTGGTGTTTTGAAAAGTTGTGTTCTGCCTGTGAGCACTTTACATGTTTTAAAGAGACACATCTTATCTATATCTGTGTAATTTTCAGTCAATAGCAAAATTATATTCAACATAAAATATTCAGTTGTAGTAATCTTTTCATCTTCGGCACATATCTCAGCTTTTGTTAATATGATAATGCATTAGATCTGTTAGATCTAAACTAACATTAAGGCAATAATTTTAATATTCTATGTCAATAGTTTTCATGTTTTAAAAATCTTTTTTTTTTATTTTTTATTTTATTTTTATTTATTTTTTATTTTTTTAAATACTTTATTTTTTTTTCTTCAAGTTACATCTCAGTCACAAACCCTTCCCTATTCCCCCTTCCTATCTCGCCCTTCCACCCTCTTTCCCCCAGAAGTTTCACCCTTCAATCCAACAGATGGTTCCTTCTCTTATAACAGTAAATACTATACAAAACAACAGATATAAATATGCCACATTTATGAGAGTTAAATGGCCCAGTATACCTTCCCAATGTCCAGTTTATACATATTTGGCCCCTGACTTTAACATTCTACTATCTAACCATCTCCATGAGTTTAAAGGTCTATATCTGACTCAACATTCATACTAACTTGCAACACACTTTTAAGAGTATCTTCTTAGATCTATAACACCCTCTTGATTCCTAAACAACTCAAAATTTAACTATGAGACT
>CAJQZJ010032020.1:6277167-6295828 GCA_907164525.1 Lophiomys imhausi
ATACCAATGACTGCCTGGACAGTTCCCATTTTCTCTCCATACATTCCAGCATCAATCTTCAGCCTTTTGGTCCTGTTTCTCTGACAGACATTTGTTGTAGAGCAGGGATTATGAAGGACTTACCTACCCTGTCTTGGCAGAGTTAGGCTGTCGACTTCCCTGCTACCAAGTTTTGTCCTTTTTGGACAGCAGTCTGTCTGCAGTTGGTGCAAGGGGTTTTTTCATGCCAAGAGATAGGCTTGCCACTAATTCAACCATCTTACAGAGGAGGTTCTTCGATGCTTATCTTCTACTTGGAGTAGAATAGGGGGTGCTGTCAGGAGCTGATATGTCACAATATCAAAAAAAAAAAAAGAAAATCTTAATTTAAGATAACATCTTTGAATGCCATATTCTGCAGATCTCTTGGGGCTCTTGAAGATGCCCTATCCATCTCTTGTATTTAGATAAGCAAATGTTGTTTTCATGTTTTAAAAATCTTTTTATTGTTTGTTTTATTTTGTGAATTTCACATCATGCACCCTGTTCCCACTCATCTCCCATCTCCCCTTAGACCCGCCCTCTACCCTTGTAACTTTTATCAACAGAAAAAAAAAAACAAACTGATTGTGGAAACTATAGTGTGTCTCAGTGTGTCCCACAATATTCCCTTTTGTTCACATGCTTTTGCTTGCAATACTCACTTTTCATGTTTTAGTTGGTTATAATTATTGCGATTCGTCCCTACTTGGTGCAGCTTCCATGCTTGCTGCCAGTCTTTTCATTACATCAGCGTCATATATCTGTGGCTTTCCTTTTGTCTCTTTGTTTCTTTTTTCCATCATATTGTCAAGTTGTGTGTGTGTGTGTGTGTGTGTGTGTGTGTGTGTGTGCATGTGTGTCCTCTGCGTATGCGCGCATGCTTGCATGGGTGCAAGGAGTCACTTGTCCATTCAGCCATGTGTAGAGGTCAGGATTTGATGTTAGGTGTTTCCCCCCATCACTCTTCATGTTAGTTTTGGCGGCAGGGTTTCTCTGAACCTGGAGCTTGCTGATTTAGGCTCTTGGGGATCATTCGTGTTTGTTAGGCTTACCCAGCCTCCCTACACTGGGGTTGTAGGTGTATGGCACCGTGCCCGATTTTTTTTACATGGGTGCTGGGGATCTGGTCTCAGGTACTCAGGCTTGTGTGGCATGCACTTGATGACTTGAGTATCTCCCCAGACCCTCTATTTTTTTTTTTTGTGGTAATTGTGTTTTCAGAAATGCTTAATATCTCACACTCAGTTTTCCATTTTCTTCCCACTTCTTTCATGATTTCCCCCCTGCCTTTCTGATTCTATTAGAGCCTCACATTATGGTGAGACTCTCCGTCTTTTGCGTGTCTTGGTTCTGTTGTTATGTTTTTAGGTTTATTTCAACATTGGGCAGCTTATTCAACTTAACTTTCTTTTGTTAGCAGGTTCTCCTTGGTCCATTTCTTGTTCTTGTGCTAAGTTTGTGTTCTACTGGCCGTCAGTCCTTCTGCTACCTGTTCTTTCCATGGTGTTATTTGTTATTGCTCTTTGTTGAGAGGACAAATGGTTTTCAGAAATGTCTTTTCTATCCTGGGGTAGATCATTTCCAGGATCTTCAGGATGCCCTTCCTTTTCATTTCTCAGCACTTCCCCCAGAGCCCAAGCTAGACATCCAGCAGAATCTTCAACTGCTGCAAGCTGTCAATTCCCATGTTTGAGGGTGCTGGCTTCCCTTGCATTTGTGAGTGTGCTGGGTCAGGCTTATAATCGGAAGGCAGGGTGGTGTGGATGGCTTACGTCATCATCTTTATGTTTGTAAGCATTTGGATGTGACCATGGTTCATAGGTGAGGATGACGCCTCACTTCAGGGAAGTTTTGTGAAAGTCCGGAGACATTTCTAATGCCATTTATAGATGGAGTTTATGGCCCTGGTATCTAATGGACAGGGATATTGTTAATCAGTCACAGTGTATGGGATGTTCTCTAGCAAGATGGCTGCTGATAGTGCTGCTGTTGAGATGCTCTGATTTGTAGACTCCATGGTGCTAAATTCCAATCCTACCTCAGTCACTCTGCTGTGTCATCTTCTGATTTTATGGAACACTTTCAAGATCCAATTTCCAACATGTATAATTACCAGATAGAGATAAATAGATGATGGGTAGATAGAGGATAAATAAATGGATAAGTAGGTACATGATAGGCAGATGGGTGGATAGATACATCATGGATAGATGGATGGATGCATTATAGATAGATAAATAGATGATAGAAATATAGATAATGGATAGAGTGATGGATATGTTGATACATGATAGGTGATGGAGAGAGAGGTGAGAGATAGATGATGGCAAAGACATGATAGGTAGATGGATAGATAGATAGATGGATAGATAGATACATAGATAGATAGATAGATAGATAGGTTTGTAGATAAATAGACACATACATACACAAATGATGTATTGATGAGAGAGACAGATGATGGAAAGAGGAATGGATAAAAGATAGGTAGACAGGTAATGATAGATTATGGATAAATGATAGGTAGTTAATGATAGATTATGGATAAATGATAGGTAGATAATGATAGATGACAGATAGATGTTAATGATAGATGGTAGATAGATGATAATGGATCTCTTTCTACCAGTTGAACATTTTGGTACATGAGGAGATGTTGCATGATACACATTTGCATTTCCAGCCCTCCCTTTTTCATGTGCAGAGGCTTACTGTTTCCCAAAGGGTGCAGAAACAGGGCACAAGAACTTGGGGTGTGAGAGTGACTGGACCAGTGTTTGTCTGCCGGCTTAGCGAGTTATCAAGTGTCATGCAGCATGTGCCAAACACTTTGTTCCAGTCCCCTCTGTGGGAAGCATGCATGCCAGAGCTGGCTGCAGCATGAACTGCTGAGATGGCTGAGCACAGCTGGCAGTTGGCAGGGACTTCCTGAGAAAACCTGAAGTGTCTTAGGACAAGCATTTGGAAGGTTTCTTCTACAACACCACCTGCTTAATGATGAGCAGACATTCCTGGGAGAATCTATTTCTTTTTCTTTATGAGGAGTGTCTTAAAAATGTGTGTAATTCCTTCTGACTTTAATTTTTTAGTGGAAAGTTGACATTAGGGGATGATATATATATATATATATATATGTATGTGTGTATATGTTTATGTGTATATGCATATGTATATATAAGTTATTTGAGACAGGGCTTCTCTGTGTAACCCTGGCTGTCCTGGAACTCTTGTAGACCAGGTTGTCTTTGAACTCTCAGAGATCCACCTGCTTCTGCCTCCCCAAGTTCTGAGATTAAAAGTGTGTGCCATCACACCCTGCTCCACTTCATGTTTTAAACAATGCCTTTAGTGTTTTTAGATAGGAATTCACCACATAGTCCTGACTGGAGCTCATATATCAAGCCCATAGTTGTCTTGTTTTTGCCTCCTGAGTGCTGGACTTGCATGTACATATGATGACACATAGCTTCACTTGAATCAGAAACATTTTATTAGTATATATCAGTTGTACAAATTAGCATCTTTCATTATGACACTTTCTTTTTTCTTTTTTTCTTTGAGACAGGGTTTCTCTGTGTAAACCTGGCTGTCCTGAACTCACTTTGTAGACCAGGCTGGCCTTGAACTCACAGAGATCCACCTGCCTCTGCCTCCCTCGGGCAGTGATTAAAGACGTGCGCCACCAGCCACCACACTTTGCAATTACAGATAGTTGTGAATTGCGATGTGGATGCTGGGATTTTAACTTGGGTCCTTTGGAAACAACAGTCAGTGCTCTTATCCACTGAGTCATCTCTCCAGCCCCTCATTCTGACACTTTCATACACTTTTGTAACATATTCTGATCAACTTCACCCCACTGGTGTCTCTCTCCTCTTACCCACCTCAGTGATTCTCTCCTCCTTGATAGTCTTCCTTCTACATTCATGCTGCTTTTTTCTCCAGATCCCACACACAGGATTAAACATTAAGCACATGATACTTTTCTCTATAAGTTTTTCTTGTTTTGTTTAACCCAATGAGCTCAGTTCCATATGTTTTTCTGAAAAAAAAAAACCCTCCCATGTTTCCTTCTTGTTTATGACTCCATTATAATTATCTACCTACCTACCTATCCACTTACCTAACTGTGGTGGTTTGAATGAGAGTGGCCCTTATAGGCTCATATATCAGGTGATGGAAGGATTATGAGATATGATCTTGTTGGAGGAGATGTGTCATGAGGGAGAGCTTTGAGACTTCAAAAATGTCCTGCCATTCCCAGTGCACTCTCTGGTTCCTGATTGTGAATTGGGATATGAATTCCTAGGTACTGCTTCAGCACCATGCCTGCCTGTCAGTTGCTGTTCTTACCCTGAGGATAGACTCCACCCGTCTGAAACTGTAAGTCCCAATAAACTCTTACTTCTAAAAGTCACCTTGGCCATGGTGCCTTATCACAGCAATAGAAAAGAAATGGAATATCTATCTATCTATCTATCTATCTATCTATCTATCTATCTATTCATCTGTCTGTCTATCTTTCATCTATCTATGAGACTTCAGGGTCTTTCAAGAATAGGATCATATCATCTTTAATAGGGATAATTTGATTTTTTTCTTTCCTACTTGTAGTCCATTTCCTCTCTTTAAAATATATTTAAATTATCTATCTATCTATCTATCTATCTATCTATCTGTCTGTCTGTCTGTCTGTCTGTCTGTCTGTCTGTCTGTCTGTCTCTCTGTCTCTCTGTCTCTCTGTCTCTCTGTCTATCTGTCTATCCATCCATCCATCTAATCTATAGAGATGCATCCTTCCTATCTATCTATCTATCTATCTATCTATCTATCTATCTATCTATCTATCTATCTATCTATCTATGTATCTACCATCTTCTATATGTCATCTCTCTATGTGTGTGTGAAGTTCTGTGTGTCACAGAACACCCGTAGAAGTCAATGGGTGACTTTGTAGAAGTCAATGGAGGACTTAAAAGAGTCAATTCCCTCCATCCACCTTCAACAACTGAGCCGCCCAGGCAAACCACATTCTTTGTCTTGTTGCATGAACAAGTCAAGTCCTCAATAATGAGAATTGAGGACACTTTTTTCATTCCTGATTTTAGAGAAGTATTTCACTTTCTTCCCATTCTGTGATAATGACATTGGGTTTGTTGTGTGTAGTCTTTATTATTATGAAGAATAGTCATTCTATATATGCTTTATTCAGTGCCTTTTACCATGAAAAGATGCTGGATTTTGTCAAAGGATCTTTCCACATTTATTGAGATGATCATGCAAAATTTCTCCTCTTGATTGTAGGTTTTTCCTTTTCTTTTTTCCCCTTCCTTTCTCCCTCCCTCTCTCTCCCTTATTCCCTCCCTCCCTCCTTCCCTCCCTCCCTCCCTCCTTCCTACATTCCTCCCTTCCTTCCCTTCTTGTCTACCTATTTCTTTTTTTTTTTTTTTAAAGATATGGTCTCATTTTGTATCTCTCTCTGGCCTGGGATTCGCTTTGTAGACCAGTATGATCTCCACTCACAGAAATACCTGTCTCTGCCTCTCATTTGCTGGGATTAAAGTGTGCACCATATATCTACTGTCCCCTTCACTGTGCTTATGTGCTATATTGCTACATATTTATTTGTATGTGCTGAGGCATCATTATATGTCTAGAATGAAATTATTTTAATGATGACATATTATCTTCATGCATTGTTGAATCAAAATTGCAAGTATTTGATTGAGGATTTTTGTGTCAATGTTTATCAAAGATACTGCTCTGTAGATTTCTTTATTAATTATCCCCTAATCTGGTTTTAATATCAGAGTGATGTTGGCTTCACAGAGTGAGTTTGGAAGCATTCCCCTTTCTTATGTTATAATAGGAATATAATAATTTGAGGCATATCAGTGTGGAATTTTTAGAAAATATGTGGAAAAATTTGTCAACCACTCTACCTAGTCTTGGTTTTTTTTGTGTTAGGAGAATTTTATTGCTGTCAATCTTATGATGTGTTAACCATCTGGTTAGGTTTTTTTTTTTTAATATAGCTTCTTGGTGTAATTTTGGAGAGTCATATATAACTAGAAGTTTATTTATTTAATTCTGAGCACAATCCTTAATGAGCTTCCGAATTTCTGTGTTATTTGTTGTCTTCTCCTTTGAGACATTAGTATTTTTTCTTTCCTTTAATTTATTGTTTATTTATTTATTTATGTTTATTTATTACTTCAGGTTATATCTCCATCACAGTACCCTCTTTCCACCCCTCCCAGTCCCACCCTCCCACCCTCTACCCCCTATCCTTTCCATCCCACTCCTCTGGAGTGGAGTGTCCCTACATAACAGTCCCCCACCCCAGTTCAGCAGTCATATGAGGGCCAAGAGCCTTCTCATACACTGGGGGCCTACAAGGCAGCACCACTAGGGCAAAGTGCTTCATTGACAAGTAACAAAGTCTATGTTCATGTTCCCTTTGGTGCATTGGTTGTAGTATAGTTATCCTGTACTATATGGCTAAAATCCAATTATAAGTGAATAGATGCCATGTGCATCCTTCTGAGTCTGGGTTAGCTCACTCAGGATGAGCTTCTCTAGTTCCATCCATTTGGCTACAAATTGCATGATTTGTTGTTTCTGATGGCTGAGTAGTATTTCATTATGTAGATGTACCACTGTTTTTTAATCCATTCTTCAGTTGAGGGACATCTGGGTTGTTTCTAGTTTCTAGCTATTACAAATAAGGCTGCTATGAAGATAGATGAGGAAACATCCTTGTGGTTTGGTGAGGAATAATTTGGATGTATACCCAGAAGTGGTATGGCTGGGTCTTGAGGTAGAGCTATTCCAAGTTTTCTAAGACATTGCCAGATTTCCATAGTGGTTGTATACGCTTGGACTCCCAGAAGCAATGAAGGAGTGTTCCCCTTTCTCCACACCCTCGCCAGCATGTGCTGTCATTTGAGCTTTTGATTTTAGCCATTCTGACAAGTATGAGATGGAATCTCAGAGTCGTCTTGAGTTGCATTTCTCTGATGATTAAGGATGCTGAGCATTTCTCCAAGTGTCTCTCAGCCATTAGGGATTCGTCCTTTGTGAATTCTCTGTTTGAATCATTATCTGACTGTGTAGCTCACGTTGGCCTCAAACTCATTATGTAGCCAGATTAGTTCTGAGCTTACATTCCTCCTGCCTCAATCCCATGAGTACAGGAATTATTGGGCATTGTCATAAAATCTGCCTCTAATTCTACAGTCTGGCCCCTTTCTTCCTTTTGGTTAGTTTTTTAAAAGACTTTATGAATACTTGTATCTTTTCAAAGGGCTAACTATGAGTTCATTAATCTCTTTTAAATGATGATTTTTAGACTATATTTCATTCATTTCAAATCTTTATTTCTTTCCTTCTATTGACTTTGGGTGCAGCTTACCCTAATTTTTTTTTTAAAAAGAATGTACAGTGCATTTTTAGGTTATTTCTTTGAGGTTTTTAAATTATTTTAAAATTCTGGACACTTATGATTATAAACATCCTTCTTAGAATTGCCTTTGCTGTACCACACACATTCTGATATATTTTCCATGTTCATCTGATTCTAAGAATTTAAGAAATTTCTCATTGATTACTTCGGTAAACTACTGGTTGTTCAAAAGTCAAGTCTTCATATATTTGTGTAATATGTGTAGTTTGTCCAGCTGGTTTCTAGTTTCACTCTGTTATATTGATGAGGAAAGAATGGTGAAAAGGGAGAGAATGAGATAGGAAATGAACAAAAGAAGAGTTAGAACATTCTAGCAGTGAAAGAAAAGAAAAATAGGAGAAATATAAAACTTAGGCCATAATTACAGAGAAGGGGAAGAGGGAAAACACACACACACACACACACACACACACACACTCATGTATGCACACACACACACACACATATATAGAGAGAATAAGATAACTTTAAAAAATGTTTATTTATTACTTCAAGTTACATCTCCATCACAGCCCCCTCCCTCCCCCACTCCAGGTCCCACCCTCTCCCCCTTCTTTTACTTATCCTGCTCCTCTGGTGTGGGGTGTCCCTACTTATCAGCCCTCCTCAGTTCAGCAGTCACATAAGGGCTAAGAGGTTCCTCTTTTTTTTCCCTGTGTAAATACATGAAGGTTGTTTATTCAAGCTCAGAGCTTGGACTGTCAATACTCACTGACACAGCAGTTTGAGTTAAGAGCCCCCAGATCCAAAAGTACAGAGTTTATATAGAGACTCAGACAAGGAAACAGGTTTTCTATCATATGATTGGATGACATTTGAGTAGCTAGTCATGTCCCTTTCTTTCTTTTTTTTTTTTTGCTCTATAGAAAAGTAAAGTTTAATGTGAAAAAGTATTATTATTTTTTAATAATTTATTTTTTATTTCTTCAAGTTACATCTCAATCACAGAAGAGGTTCCTCTTATACTGGGGGCCTACATGGCAGCTCCATCTGGAGGTATCGCCATCCCACATTTCAAGCTATACTACAGAGAAATAGTAATAAAAATAGCACAGTACTCATATAGAAACAGACCAGTGGATCAATGGAATCAAATTGAAGACCCAGAAATGAACCCACACACCTATGGTCACTTAATTTTTGACAAAGAAGCTAAAACCATACAATGGAAAAAGGAAAGCATCTTCAACAAATGGTGCTGGTCTAACTGGATGTAAAAGAATGCAAATAGATCCATACTTATCACCTTGTACAATAGTTAAGTCCAAGTGGATCAAAGACCTTAACATAAAGCAACACACTGAATCTAATAGCAGAGAAAGTGGGGAAAACCCTCGAACTCATTGGCACAGGTGACAACTTCCTGAACAGAACATCAATAGCTCAGGCTCTAAGACCAGCAATCAATAAATGGGACCTCATGAAACTGAAAAGCTTCTGTAAGGCAAAGGACACTGTCATTTGAACAAAACGGCAACCTACAGATTGGGAAAAGATCTTCAACATCTCCACATCTGACAGAGGGCTAATATCCAAAATTTATAAAGAACTCAATAAATTAAACACCAAGAAACCAAATAATCCAATCAAAAAATGGGGAACAGAGCTAAACTGAGAATTCACAAAGGAGGAATCTCTAATGGCAGTGGAACATTTGAAGAAATGCTCAACATTCTTAATCATCAGAGAAATGCAACTCAAGACGACTCTGAGATTCCATCTCACACCTGTCAGAATGGCTAAGATCAAAAACTCAAATGACAGCACATACTTTTGAGGTTGTGGAGAAAGGGGAACACTCCTCCATTGCTGGTGGGAGTGCAAACTTTTACAACCACTATGGAAATCCGTCTGGCAATATCTTAGAAAAGTTGGAATAGACCCAGCCATACCACTCTGGGTATCCACCCAAACGATTCCTCTCTAAACCACAAGGCTATATCCTCATTTCTGTTCATAGCAGCCTTATTTGAAATAGCTAGAAACTGGAAACAACCCAGATGTCCCTCAACTGATGAATGGCTAAAAAAATTGTGGTACACCATTTTCTTTTTGAAGGCACTTAGTGCTATGAACTTTCCTCATAGCACAGCTTTCATTGTGTCCCATAGGTTTGGGTATGTTGTGCCTTCATTTTCTTTGGATTTTAGGAAGCCTTTGATTTCTTTCTTTATTTGTTCCCTGACCTAGTGGTCATTGAGTAGAGAGTTGTTCAGTTTCCATGAATGTGTAGGCTTTTTGTTATTTTTGTTGTTGTTGAAGTCCAGTTTTAATCCATGGTGGTCTGATAAAATACAAGGGATTCTTTCAATTTTCTTGTATCTGTTGAGGCTTGCTTTGTGTCTGACTATATGGTCAATTTTGGAGAAAGTTCCATGAGGTGCTGAAAAGAAGGTATATTCTTTTGTGTTACAAATGTGGGTGTCCTTGTATTTGGGGCATAGGTATGCAGTATTGAGATGTCATCTTAATGAATTTTTCCTGTAATGAGTATGTAGTGCCCTTCCCTATATTTTTTGATTAATTTCAGTTGAAATTCTATTTTATTTGATATTAGGATGGTTATACTCCACCTTGCTTCCTGGGACTGTTTGCTTGGAAAACCTTTTCCCAGCCCTTTACTCTGAGATACAGTCTATCTTTGTATAAGATAACTTTAAAAGTAGAAAAGAGAAAGAATTTTTAAAAATGTATTTATTCAAGTTACATCCCCATCACAGCCTCCTCCTTCCTCCCCACCCCATCCCACTCTCCCACTCTCTTCCCTGTCTCCTTCCTCTGCTTCTCCTCGGATGAGGGGAGCTCCCTTTCCAGAATATCAACCAATCTCTGTTCATCATTCACATGAGGACTCAGCGCTTCCTCTTGCACTGGGGCCCCCGACATGGCACTACAACTAGGGTAAATTGTTCCACTAACAAGAAAGAGAGTTCATGTCAGAGACAGCTCCCACCCCCTCCACTTGCTAAGGAATCTGCATGAAGACCAAGGTGCCTATCATCTATATACATGTAGGGGCTTAAGTTCAGTCTATATATGCTTTTTCCCCCTTTGGTTGGTATTTCAACCAAAGGCTCTAGGGGCCTATGTTGGTTGGTTTGTTGATCTTCATGTGGAGTTCTTCATACCTAAATAGAATAATGAAAAAGAATATGCAAGTAAAAGAAAAACAGAACATGCAAGTATTCACAAATGGCACAATCAACCAATCAGCAGATTTAAAAGAATTGAAGTCTTATCTCTGCTGTGGTTGTGTAGGCATTAATGTGTGTTCACCCCAATGTTAGCTGGCTCTTCCTTCTGTGTTGTCTTAGCTCCATGCTCTTGAAGAGCATGGAGTCTTAGAGGAAGCCTCTCTCCTCTCCTTCCTTCCCTTTCCTTCTCCTTCCTCTCCACTTCTGTTTCCTCTCCCCTCCTTCCATTCTGATACCCTTGCATGGCCAGGCCAGCCCTGGTTATCGCTGTGTTTGATTCTTAGGCCCCTCGGAGCCCTGGAGAGGGTGGAGCTCCCACAGCAGGCCCTGTGCTTCCTATCACACATAACTATGGTTTGCTGATGTCTGTCCCTGCATGGGATCACTTTCTGGCTCTGTTTCTAGATGCCCTTCAGCCGATCCCAAAACCACCTACCTTAAAGGAAGTGCCCTTCACTGCCTTCCTCGTCTCCAACCCAAATCTTACTGCATGTATTTTCAGTGGGCTTCCTTGAGCAGCTCTCTCCTGGGACCACACTGGACCTTGAGGAAACCATGGGCTAGGGCAGCCTGGCAATACTTGTGGGTTCCAGGGAAAGGAAAACATTAGGACTTTTGTCTCCAAGGCAGCAAACTTGGGCGCAACCTTCTCCTAATGGTTATTGTACCAGGGATTTTTACAAACCCTGCACTGTCCTCAACTCCCAATCCAACACGAGGTTTCACATCAGCTGAATCCAGCCTGCCTCCTGTTCTCATTTGTTTCTGTGCCAGTTTTGCTCATAGTACCTTTCTTTCTTTGTCTCTCTCTTTGTTCTCCCTTCTGCCGCTCTGTGCAGTCACGATAGACTGAGGACTGAGATTCATTTTCATCTTCTGATCCTATGAGATCTCTACCTCTCTGCCCAGAGTTGTGCTTCATTGCACCCCCACATTGCTCACCTTGCTGAGATGCTATTTTCTGGCAGGTTGGCTTCTGAGATGCTGAGAGGCTAAAAGGAGCTGCTTGTCCCTGGCCTGCCACCTTGGCTTCTTCCTTTGATTTTTGATATATGTGTCTTGTGTGTCTTTCACCAAGTTCCTTGTGAGGTGGTGTCACATTTTGTTGCTCTTTTATCCTCATGGATCCAGCACACAGGCACAGCTGGGAACATTCTGCTAACAAGTGAGAGTTTTGTCTGTGTTCATCCCACAAGGACCTGGGAGTTACACACATGCCCACAGTGGAGGTTGGAGGCCTGGCTTCACACATGAGGGTTGCAGGGAGTGCTGGCCATGTTGCCTGTGGATCTGACATGGACATCGTGAAAGTCATATCTGCAGAATATTTCCCCACTGCTTGCCCATTGTCAACTGCAGACAGGTCTGAGTGAGGGCCAATCACTGCAGCAGCTTCCCCCAGGTAAAGGCCAGGACCATCTGGCCAACAGGAAGGAGCCAAGCAAGGCAGGCTCTGAAACCATGGCCGAGATCATCTTCTGATAGATGCAGAAGAGTCTTTCTCTTTGCCCCTTAAATAGATGGGACCCCGTGTGTTTTTGGGTGAGCCATCACTCCAATGACATCTGGGGCTCCCCACAGGTAAACAGAACACTAAACAATGCAACGCCAGTCTTTCAATGCACAGCTTCAAACTGCCTGGGTGTGAAGGCTAAGAAATGACAGCAGAGAGGGTGTGGGGCACATAAACCTCTCTCACACAGGCAAGAGGAAAAGAGATGGGTGTGCACCTGCTCATCCAAGCACTCTTGCCATGGGCATCCCTTTAGAACAGGGATTGGTCTGGAGACCCAGTAGGTAACTCCTTATGCCACAACTTCCCTTTCTAGGTGCCTGGCCTAGTGGATTTGACCTAGGATGTCAGGCCAGAGTTCTCAGCTCTACTCAGCAGCTCTGAGTACTCTCCTCTCTCTGGACCACATTTGCTTCATTCCTAGAGAAAGAATGAGGTAGGGAATGGACAGAATTCTCATTGTAAGCCGTGGAGAAGCATTTCTCATAGCTGTCGAGAAGTAGGTTTTTCAGCCCACAGTTTGGACATGGCTGTGGGGAGCTATCCATGCTCCAAAGGTAAAGAGGGGGGGCAGCAGGTTCAGAAAAGGTGTAGAGTCTACACGCCAGGGCAGCTGTCTTTCCTTCTCAGCCTGTTTCCTCCCCTTGACTCTGATCACACTGGGCATGTGGCTGAGCCCAACTACCTCTTCCTAAGCATCACTCCAATGGTGACTCACTGCAAATTCTAACCGTGTGTTATTCTCAACCCTATCACACAATCAGGCTATAGATAATATCAGAAAGGGGAGGGGTAAAATGTAGAGTGCCTGCCTAGCATGGACAAGGCTTTGGGTCCAACCCCAACACTGCATAAACCAGAGATGGTGACATGCACCTCTAATCCCAGCACTTGGGAGGTAGAGTCACAAGAATCAGAAGTTCAGGTCATCCTTGGCTACATAGCAAATTTGAAGCCAGCCTGGGCTACATGAGATCCTGTATCAAACAACAATGAAAGCAGACAGTACTGGAAGGCTGATAGCACTGAAGGTGAGCATTATCACAATGGCTATTATATATTGAGCACTTGCTTGGGAATCAGGGTATTCTGAGTGCTGTGAATCACAGCTAGTACTTACTAATTTTTGCTGTAAGTCAGTGTTGGTTACTGTGGCAAATACTTTCCACGTGTGGTAACTGACTGACTCCTCACCACTGCCAATCTCAGTGAGCCTTGCTACTATCAGTCAGCATTCTACAGAGGGTAAAAATGGAAGCTCAGAGAGGCTAAGCGACTTTCCCCAGATCAACAGCTTGTAAACATCAGAGCTTGTCTTTAGCTCACAGAAACCAATCACAGTGTCCAGATTTTAAGGTATTGCATAATTCAGACTTTTTGGTTCTCTCAAGTCTGTGAAGTATTTAAAATTTAATTACTCTCATAATAGTGATACATAGACTGAGCTTTAGAGAGGAAGGAAAGCTTTCTTGAGGCCATAGAGATGAAATTTAAATTCAGATATGGGTAAATTAAAGTTCAATTCTCTTGTCTCTGTGTCTTGTAAGCAAACTCTCCTTTAAGGGAGCAGCTCATTGAGATGTCTGTCAACTCTTATCACACCTACTGTGGGGGGAGGCTGAGAAGGGAATGCCTTCTCCAATCTCCCAGGGGCATTTGGACTTTCCCCCACAGGTCTCCAAACTATCCATGCTTCGTTCAATGACCTCAATGAATGACCGGTTTCGTGTCCACATTGCGATGGGACTGGACCTCATTGCACCAGAGAAAACAGTGGTTGGCCAGGACTAAGGAACAGCTGTGACATGCTTTCTCCAAAAGCACCTTTTGCTGCAGGGAGAGGAAGGCAGTATGTAGACATCAAGTCCCAGGGCAGGAGCAGAAGGCATGATTGATTATGGAGAGTTTGCGCAGAGCAGAGAGGCTGAAGTTGACGTCAGACCTCCAGCTGGGCCCATTTGCACTGGTCACTGGCCCTGTGCGATGCACACCTTCTCTGCATCGAATCAGTTTCTCTCTGTAATACTGGGCTTCCTGTAACACTAATCCTTGTCCAACCCAGTGCTGTTGGCGAGAGCCCAGTGGCCGTGGATGGGGTGCTGGGTCTCAACTTGTTTTGTTTAGGGTTGTACCGTGGGCATGCACAGGAACTCGTGGACTGTGGAGCTGCAGAACCGCAGCTGATAGAGGTTGCTGGGCTGTGGGTAGGGACACAACAGCATGTTGACTCCCTTATTCTGATGCTTTCTCAGTCTCCCCTGATGTCTTTGTAGCCCCTGCACCAAGCAGAAGTGTGTGCGGCAAAGATTTGCTGGTAGAAAACTGCGGATGCGTGGGTTGGGAGGGGGAGGGAAGAAAGCAAAGCGCAGTGCAGACGCCGCCGAGGCTCCGCTCCAGCTCCTGCCAGGGGCGGAGGGGAGGAGAACAGAGTGGGCGAATGACCTGTTGGGAGTTGGGCAGCTGGTCCATTGCATTGCAGTCTTTCAACCCGTTTTCTTCTATACTGGAGGAGGCAGGTGGTAGTGGGGTGGATGGAGCCTTTATGCCCATAGACTTGGGGCCATTCAGAAGGGGGAAGTGGTCCCCAGGCAAGGGCTGTGGATGTCAGCAGTAGGTGACCTCTAGGACTGAGGTTATTATGGCATTTTTCAGTCACCATGGAGATTCCGAGGTATTCTAGGCAGAAGGCTGGGCATGACATATGGATCCTTTATGTTTGGGAGCCGGAGAAAGAAGTGCCTAGGAACTAGGTAGACTTCAGATTGGGGGCAGGGGTTCTCTGGCATCCCTGAACAATTTGTGGCCTGGGTGAACGCATCATGTCTCTTTGTCACCTGATGGGGCCACTAGCCAGTTTCCCTTGGGCAGAGATTGGTCATGGTGTCACCAGCAAGGCATACCCTTGTGGAGAGCTGTAAAATGTCTGATTTTGAAGGCTGGGGTCCAAGACAGGTCCCTTCTCCCACAAGCTTGTCCCCTCATTCATCTGTGCCAGTCATGAGGTATGATGGGGAGGTCTTTGATGGATAATGACACAGAGGCCAGAATGAGCTGTCTGGGGTTCTGACTGTGATGAGTCAGAGGATCCTCAGAGGACACCGGACCCTCAGCTACTGCTGGTAGGGTTGGGGCCACTGTTAACTTTGCCTTTCTACAGTCTCAGACAGCAGTGCTGTTTTCTGCCCTGGGGCAGTGGTGTGCTGGACTCTAGTGTTATGAGATGCTCGAACATGGTGACATTCACTGTCTGAGCGAGTGATTGGTTCTCAGTGACACTGGATGCTCACTCACTTGACAAATGTGACTGACCACAAAGAGACTTAGGGGAGCTGGGCAGGGGACCAGGGGCCCTGGGGACCCGACGACTCAGCTCCCTTATGTCAGCGTAGGGTTGGCTTCTCACTGCTCACACCTTTTGTGAGCCTTTCCTGGGGAGGATACTGAGTCCTTCTGAGGTCAAATGAGGCCTACCTCACATGGCATGAAAGAGGCAGATCTGAGCCCGGGTTGGGGAAGCTGCTGGTGTGACAATGAGGCCACTAATGGACCGTGTGGAGGAGCGCAGTACTTCAGAGCTGGAGAGCAACTCAGGGCTTCCTTGCTGCTCTTCTTCTGCACAGAGGGAGAGGTGGGATGCAGTCTGTGCTTCCTATGAGCTGAGCACAGGAGTGGGGTGCAGACCCAGGCCTCCTAGTCACACAGAGAGGCCCTGTTTTTCTTTTTTTTTTAACTCAGGTTTCCTGGACCCAGGGAAGCCCAGAGTTATTAACTTATCTCTTGAAGAAGCTCTTGAGTAAAAGAGACTGTGGAATTTCTCCTCTAAAGAGTCGGGCGAGACAGCAAGCAGGATTGGTGTGTGTGTGTGTGTGTGTGTGTGTGTGTGTGTGTGTGTGCATATGTGTGTGTGTAATGCATGCATCTGTGCATAGAGACCAGTGGACACCTTGGTTGCTGTCCTACATCCACCTAGTTTTTGAGACAAGGTTTTTCATTGATCTGGGTCTTCCCAAGTACACCAGGGTAGCTGGCCAGCAAGCTCCAGCAATCTTCCTATCTCCATCTCTTGACACTGGTACCTACCCATTCATTCTACTACAGCTGTCTTTCTTAGATTGGTTCTGGGCATTGAACTCAGTGCCTCATGCTTGGAAAGCAAAGGCTTTACCGGCTGAGATATTTTGCTAGCCCTGAAGTCATCTGTTAAAAACAGGCAAGTCTCTGAGTTAGTAATGATTACAGAGGCAGAAAGCCACCACCAAAGTTGTCAGAGAAGAGGAGTCTCAGGGACTCACTTCATAGACTCAGGAACATGAAGGGCATAGATAAGCAAGATGGGGCAGTATGAGGAAACACAGTATAAGCACAGGAAGCCCTCTCACTGTGAGCATCAATGTGTAAAGACTTGCATTTTCACATACAGCCTGCTCTCTGTTCAGGCTGCTAGCCAGTGTTGACAGGAACCATCACCTTTAACTCTACTGTACTTAGGGGAGATGGAGCTTTAAAAGGCAGCGTTGGTTAGGTACTGTGACCGCTCTCTGCCCAGACCTTGGGACTCAGCTCTGTGTCTGAACTGGGTTGCTGCTATATCTGATGAGCTGCCACCACTGCACACTTAATAAAGGCAATAAAGACTCATGTAACAAAAGACTTGGGAAGTCAGTCACCCTTGAGTGAGAATTATATATCAAAGGAATTCCCAGCCCAAGGGGATGAGCTATGGTGAAGAGAGGTTTTGATTGTGGGGTCAGAGTGAAGAGAGGGGGGAGAAATAATGAAGAGCAGGTTGAAGTGTGAGGGGTAACCTAGGAGATGGGAGGGTGCTCACCCATTAACCCCTGACTCACTCTGGACAGCTATACCAACACCCAGTCCCTAAGAAATCTGATGTGTTAAGTTTCTCTGCCTCTAAAAGTAAAGGCTGCCATTTGAGCCCTACTCTGTTCTGCCTTTGCTTTGAGAACTGACATCAGGCAGGGTTTTTTTTTAAAAATATATATTCTCCATTTTCTCTGTTAAGTTTGTCATGAAAATCTGGTAATTTGTTTTGCAAGTGTGCATACATCTTCTCATCTTTACCTCAGTGTCCTGTCTGAAGTCTCTACCCACCCATTGGGACAAGTGGTGAAAGTAGTCTCAGAGGGCTAGATAGGAACTCTGACTTTTACTAATCACATATCAGGTGTATTTGGGGGAAAATACCTTCTTTTCGTATGAATCTTCCTGTTGATGGCAAACTGAGTGATAACTCATGATGATGTGCACAGGTTATTCCCAGCTTTCATCTCCAGAGAAGCCCATGGAGATGGAGTTGGGGATTGGGGAGAGGAGGCTGAGCAGCCAGGTTGGTAGGGCATCTCACTCTCTTCTTGGGTCTGAGTTGACTCT
The DNA here is from genome assembly GCA_907164525.1 of Lophiomys imhausi. Taxonomy (NCBI): domain Eukaryota; kingdom Metazoa; phylum Chordata; class Mammalia; order Rodentia; family Muridae; genus Lophiomys; species Lophiomys imhausi. The sequence goes on from CAJQZJ010032020.1 coordinate 6,294,749, forward strand.
GAGCTCTGAATTTCTCTCTAGTTGATACTGGGAACTTCAAGGGCTCTGTGCCATCTGTCTGGTCCGCCCCGCTCTGTATGGAATGGGAGGGAAGAGTTGCTCTCCATGGAATGGGAGGGAAGAGTCGCTCTCCATGGAATGGGAGGGAAGAGTCACGCTTCCCTTCAGGGCCAGGGACTCCCAGGACTCCTGGTCATGCTTGAATATTCATGGCCTTTCTTTCACCCTGCATTGTCCCATCTTCCCAGCTGGGCTGTCTCCAGGGTCTGAGCCTCCAGCCCCTTTAGGAGGAGGTCAGGCCCCATTACTGCTATGTGGTACTGCTTGTTATTGTTGGCTCTCAGAGAAGAATAGTGTGGGAGAGGCAGGAGGCAGGAGGCAGGAGGCTGGGAGAGGCTGGGGATGGGTGCTCCAGTTCCACTGAGACCCCTTTGAGAGGTGAAAGGAAGATTTGTGATGCCAAGTGTCAGCAGAAAGATGGATGGAGGTGCCCAGACTGTGAACTCTGTGTTTGAGGTGGGGGTTATGGTAATGAGCAGTGACCCTGGAGATGGAACCGTTGGGGGTGGAGCCACCTCTCCTAACAGAGGTGGTTCCCAAGCCCTCTCCTCTGACTCTCTGTCCCCTTGATGGCCACCCTTTGTGCCTCAGCAGTCTGTCAGTCTGTTTGCAGCACAACTACCCAATTGATTGATTATCTATGTTCAACAAAGGGTGTCACCTGCAGGGGAGAGATTGTTCGTAACAAAAGCAGTTTATTTAGGGCTTGGGGTTTAAAAATTATTACATTTGTGTGTGTGTGTGTGTGTGTGTGTGTGTGTGTGTGTGTGTGTGTGTATGTGTTTGTAGTCTGAGGAGAATTTGTGAAAGATGGTTTTATTTTAGTCTCAAACTCAGGTCCTTATACTTGGCTACAAATGTCTTTATTTGTTGAGCTGTCTAGCTAGCCTGGCTTAAAATTTTTTGTACTTTGTTTTGACTAATAGAAAGAACCTATATGGACCCACTCACACTCACACAATATTTTATTAAATGTGTGTGTGTGTGTGTGTGTGTGTGTGTGTGTGTGTGTGTGTGTGT
>CAJQZJ010032020.1:6299410-6339544 GCA_907164525.1 Lophiomys imhausi
CACACACACACACACACACACACACACACACACACACACACACACACTACAAGCTAGGGAACTCTGTATAGGTAGACCATGAAGAATATTAAGTGAGGTTCATTTGGCTCAGTCATGTTGATACATTATCCCATTTACATGCCATTGACTTAGACTTGCCAGAGTTTGTAGACCGTTTTGCACTCCTGTTCATGAGGCATACTGTTGGCTTTCCATTCTAGCATCTTGGTCTTGATATGACTATAAAGTGACTTCACAGGTTAGAGCGGAATGCCCCTTCTCTTCACTTTTCTAAGACTTTGTATGGAATTGATAATATTAAGTCTTCCACAGAATATATCATCAAAGCCACCTAAACTTGAAATTTTCTTTGAAGTAGTTTCTATTTCCCTCCCCTCTCCTCATTTATATACATATTTACTCTGAGAGAGAAGAGTTTCTCCATGTAGCCATGATGGTTAGTTTCATCAGTCAACTTGACATAATCTAGAATAGCCCAGAAGAGTCTCAGTGATGGACTGTCTAGAGTAGGTTGGCCTGTGGTCATGTGTGTAGAGGGTAATCTTGATTACCTCACTGATGTGGGAGGACCCAACCTGAAAGCAGGCAGAGCCTGTCCTTGAGTTTGGGCCATGGTCTACTGAGGAGTCTGAGGAAGGGGATCTGAGTTCTAAGTGTGCACATTTCTCTCTGCTCTTGACTGTGGCTGTGAGGAACACCATTTTAAGTTCCCGACTTGATTTCCCTGCTACGACAGACTATGGCCTGGAACTGTGAGGTAAAACCAATCCCTTCTTGGTGGCTTTTTTTGTTGAGATGTTTGATCACAGATGCAGAAGTGCAACTAGGACAGGAGTCCTGTCTGTGGAGGTCGAACCTCCTAGGTTCTAGGATTATAGGTGTGTGCCACCAAAGGCATTTTTTGTCTTCTGTCTTTATTTTGGTCAGTCTGACTATAAATGAGGAGAGGGGAGTTGTCAATTGTATTGGTTCTATTATGGAGCCAACTCTAGTCTTCTTCATTTTTCTCCATTGTTTTCTGCTCTTGTCTTTATTTCCTAGTTCCAATAGTGGAGGTTTAGATGAGATTTGTCTCTATTTCTGATATGGATATTTGGTGCTGAATATTTTCCTCTAAGTACTGCTTTGGTGACATCCTGTCATTTTGGCATGTTGTGTCTTCAGTCTTAATTAAAGTGCTTACCATAACGTAGTATGCATGAGGAATTTCCATGGGTCACTTAGAATTATATTAATTGCTTCCCAGCTATTTAAGTGTATTGTAGTTCTACTGTTTAAAACATATATTAAATTTATTCTTTGAGAATTTCACACACACACACACACACACACACACACACACACACACACACAGACACACGTACGTTGATTATATCCACCCATCCCCCTCCATATCATCCTGAATGCCCCCTCATGTCCCCTTCCCAATTCCAAGTCCTTTAAAAAAGCCAACTCACAGAGTCCAATTAATACTGCCCATACACCCATGGGTGTGAACCATCTTTCTGGCCATTCCCCCCAGAATGACTCTCCCCAAGTAGCTATTTATTTATTTACACAAACCCCAGGCTGATCTCAAACTCTCCACAGAGCAGAGGACCACCTTGAGCTCTCCCAGCCATCCTCCCTCTGCCCCTTGAGTGTTGGGATTGCAGGTGGACACCACTATGACCACTTATGAGATCTGCAGAATAAAAACCCACCAGCAGCAGGACACCATGCTGGAGGGAACTGAATCACAGAGTTGTGTAGGGATAGGACTAGAAGCCATGCTTTCCTTCCAAGGTCTAACACACATACCATGTCCTTGCTGATCTACACCTCTGCCCAGTTAGTGTCTCAGTGACAGTGAGGCATGCTCAGTTTGAAGGGCTGGACAATCTGCTCAGTGTAGCAGAGGTCAGACGGGCAATTTGTGGAATTAGAAAAGCAAGACTTAGGCTTGTGGTTACACAGTATAACTCTGAGCAAATTGAGAATCCAGCCAGGTTGGCCAGTGGGTAAACACACAATCTCATTAATGCCAGTATGTAGGATTGAGAAGAATCACATTTGTGAGCACTGTTGGTAAAAATTTCAAACAACTATTCATAAAGTGAAAGCAGAAAACGGCTGTTGGGGAGCAGAGAGACAGCTGTTGAGAGTAAATATGGAATGAAGACTAAGTAACTGTGGAAACTGCGATTATGAATTAGAATAGAAATGTTATATATCTTGACAGTGTGGAAATAATGGACCAAATAGAAATACTGAATGGGGGAAGGTAACGAGTGGGAGAATATGAATTCTGACATTTTTATGAGAGTCAAATGATGTTATCCAAAATGAAATCATGGCAATATAAAAACAATGAATATACAATCTTTTTAAAGACAAGATTTATTTTATATTTAATTATGTACATGTGTAGCTGTGTATTTGTTTGTACATGTGTATGCAGGTGACCTCAAAAACCAGAAGAGGGTGTCAGACCCCTTTGGAGCTGGAATTACAGGTGATTGTGAGCCATCAAACATGGGTTCTGGGAAAGAAACTCAAGGTTTCTGCAAGAGCAGTGTTGGCTCTTAAATTGAGCTGTTTCTCCAGCCCAATCATTGCTTCTTAATGATGTCACACTTTCCCCCTTGAGAGAGAATACTTTTTGGAATTAAAATAACCTGTTTTATACAGTTCAAATATTACTTCTATTCACTTACTTTTTCATTAAAGTATAATTATATGTACCAGATTTAGTTTTAAAGGAGTTATAATAATCTCTACTTGGTTATATGCACATATATACATAAACATAAAATTTTAATCACACAAAATTCTGGAATTTTGCCAATATAATAATATAGTGAAACACTGGATTTAGGTGATTGCTTCTCATTTTTTTCTTACTTTGTATCTTGGATTTTCATCATAATTTAAAAAAGATGCAATTATTTTTATAGCTAAATCTAGGCAAAATCAGAGCATGTATTACTTTTCTTTAAAAAAACAAACATTTATAAAGTGAGTAGATGCCATGTGCATCTTTTTGAGTCTGGATTATCTAACTCAGGATGAGCTTTTCTAGTTCCATCCATTTGACTGCGAATTACATGATTTCCTTGTTTCTGATAGCTGCATAATATTCCATTGTGTAAATGTACCACAATTTTTTTTATCCATTTGTCAGGTGAGGGACATCTCATCTACTCAGTTATAATTGGATTTTAGCCATATAGTACAGGATAACTATCCTACAACCAACAGACCAAAAAGATTAGGAACATAGAGTTTGTTACCTATCAATGGGTCAATTTGCCCAGGGTTGCTACCTTGTAGGCCCCCAGTACAAAAGGAAGCTGTTAGCCCTCATATGACTGTTGAACTGAGAGGGGCTGATATGTAGGGACACTCCACATCGGAGGAGTGGGATGGGTGGTAGAGGGAGGAAGGAATGGGAGGGTGGAACTGGGAGGGGTGGAAAAAGGGCACTGTGATGGAGATGTAACTTGATGTAATAAATAAACATTATAATAAAAAAAGAAAAAGAAAGAAAAAAACCCAAACATTTAAAATGATTTATTTTATTTTCAGTTTTTTTGTGTATGTGTGTGTCTGTGTCTGAGAATGTGCATCGTGTGTATGCAGTTACCTGTGGAGGACAGAAGAGGGCGACAGATCTCCTGGAACTAGAGTTACATGTTACATGGGGTCTCCCATGGTGGGTGCCGGGAACTGAGTTCCAGTCCTAGGCTAGAGCCACTGAGCTTCAGCACCACATTTTATCTTTATAAACCTATTTTTGCACATTTGCATCTTATCAAGTCTATGAGCACTCTTATTTTTGTGTCATTTCTGCTTTATTACTGTTCTGTTGCATTCAGTATAATGATTCCAATATAATATTCCTTTGTTTATTTTTCATTTTATTTGTGTGTTTTGTCTGCATATATGTAAGAGCCTGGTACATGAGGTAACTAGAAGAGGGCTTTGGATCTTCTGGGCCTGGAGTTACAAGTGATTATGAGCAGCCTGTGGGTGCTGGGAACAAAACCTGTGTCCTCTGCAAAAGCAGCAATTACTTTTAGCCACTGAGCCATCTCTCTGGCTCATAACATTGCTTTATAAGACAAGACTGGGCATGCTGGAGGGAGTATGGCCATAGACATTAATATTCCCTTTATATACCAGTTTAATCATGTCTTTATTTGAGGGATTTATATTGCATGTAAGATTTTGATATTGTAATTGAAGTAATAATTATATGTAATTGCTGGTACTTCAAATTATCTTGAAGACAAGTCCTTGGGAGACAATTTATTGGGCCAAAATATATGGAGCTATTTGAAGCCTTAGAGATATATTACCAGTCTGTTCGTAAGCTAACAGATATGGGTTCTGTATGATCCAGGAGCCTTTGGAGCAGAAATGAATTGGGTAAACAACATCATTTGAGTAGAAAAGAATGGGGTTTACTTGGAAATCAAGCCTCATACATAACTACATTTTGGTGGTGGTGGGGGAGTGGGATAAAATCTTGACAGTAGAATAAAGCCACATATTTACAAAGGGCAGGTTGAATGATGTTCTCCATTTTCTGTGTGTTACTGGGGATTGAACACAAGTCCCAGTGCATGCTAGGCAAATGCTCTACCACTGAGCTACATCCCCAGTCGTCACCTGGCACCTTGACTTCTGTGGATACATGCTTCCTGTTATAGTTTGGGTCTTAGCTATCCCTGCAAAGCTCACGTGTTGAAAGCTTACTTCCCACTATGGCCCTATTGGGAAATATTAAAACTTTGCCAAGGTTGGGGTTAGTGGTAGGAGTTAGGTCTTGTGGAGACACCACTGGATGGTGTGTAAGATTTGGATTCCTCCCACTCTGCTGCTTACCAAATACAGCATGGTAAGCAGCTTTGATCCAGAATGCACTCCTCTGTGGTGTTCTGCCTCGATGCAGATTTCAAGTAATAGGGTCAAATCACCATAGAATGAAACCCCTGAGTCCATGGGCCAAAAGAACCCTTGCCTTCTTTTGAGGCTGTATTTCTCTGTCACAGCTCTGTGAAGCTGACAAATACATTTCCATTTAACATGAATGAGTTTGGTCACTGGGTGTTGTCTTAGGTTCAAATCCCTCAAGACTTTGAAGATCTTGCCACAGGAAGGACCTGGTGAAGTTCTAGGTCCATTGGGCCCAGATTCTTCCTTCTTGTTACTGGCTGAAGTCAGTTTTAGATTAGTTCCTTCCTCTCTCTCTTCCTTGTTTTTTTTTTTTTCTAGACAAAGTCTGCTATACCCAAAGTTGGCTTCCAATTCATTACGTCATTGAGAATGACCTTGGATTTCTAATCCCCTTGCCCTCACCTTCCAAGTCCTGGTTTGTGCAAGTGTTGGGAACTGGACCCAGGGCATCACTTATATTAGACATGTACTCTACCAACTGAGCCATACCCCCAGCCCCTCGTCATGACACATTCTAATGGACCAGCCTCTGCATAAAAACCAATCACCTTCATGTGCATTAAAAGAGAAATCTGCTGAACTTGAGGTTTTCTCTTTCCCCATTGACTCCTAAGTACATTGTCCCTTCAGCCACCCTTCTCCTGTGGTCACCTGAATCTTCCAGGCATTAGGTATCTTAATTATAATTAGTCCACACTCAAGTGGCACAACAGCACAAAAGTGACATTCACAGTCTGCAAAGCAGAGCACATGGGTTCTGTCATGGAATCTTCCATCACCCCCCCCCTCATAGGCTGATATCACCTTCATAGTCTAGATCAGGAAATAATAGAGCCTAAAAACCAAGGGAAACAGCATCAAAGTTGGCAGATCAGAACGCCCACATGAGCTGGCTGGATGACTGAGAGCTAGAATTTTCACTGATCTTGTTTTGTAGAAAAGATCTGGAGCTTATATCTCCTCTATATTTTCAATGTATATATATATATATATCTCACTACATTATAAAGGAAAATTAATTATCTTTATATCTGAAGACATTGTATTGGATATAGTCCTCTGTATGTACACTTTGTTTCTCATGGCCTTTGTGCACCCCTTGATAAACTGGCAGTGATGTCACTGAGGACTGGCAGGCTAGATTTAATGAAAAAATGATTTTACATTTTCTTTCTTTCTTTCTTTCTTTCTTTCTTTCTTTCTTTCTTTCTTTCTTTCTTTCTTTCTTTCTTTGTGTGTGCTTGTGTGTATATGTATGTACCATGGTGTGTAGGAGAGCTTTCAGGAATCATTTCTTTCTTTCTACCACATGGTCCGATATTGAGCTGAGGCTAAGCTTGGCACCAGACACCTTTATCCTCTGAATGATCTTGTTGGCTCTAGATTTATTTTTCCCACTGAAGAAAAAAATATGGTATACATGCTATATAATAGTCTATATAGATTCATATACAGATATGGATCACTATTTGTATTTTTATGCTTATGTGTACACTTTTTACTTTATCATGGTGTCCTAGTTGATTTTGTCAACTTAATGTAGTACGGAGTCCTCTGAGAAGAAAGCCTTGATTGAGGAATTTCCCAGGACAGGTTGGTCTTTGTTCATGTCTGTGGGGGCAGGCAAGTGGTTCTGGGCTGTATAAGAAAGCTAGCTGAGCCTGAGTCCAGGAGTGAGCCAGTAAGCAGCTTCCTCCTTTGCACTGTGCTCCTGAACTCATGCCTTGCCATTCTTTAGGATGAACTGTGGCTTAGAAGTCTTAGCTGAGCACAGCCTTCCCTCCCCAGGTTGCTTTTGGTCAGAGTGTTTAAGCACATCCATAGGAAGAAGACGAGGTTGTGGGGTGTGGTGTGCCTGTGCCTTTTCAACAGGCAGAATTAGCTCTCGATTCATTTGGGGGCAATTTCTGCTCCATGCTGAATTTGTGTGGCTGAAACCTTTGCAAGTCACCAGTTATGTTAGTGTTACTTTTGTCCTCCATGTTGATATGTTTTTATTTTGTTCTCTCACTGGTTAAATTGGAGATTGTTTTCCATGCTAGTTATTTGTTTTTAGATGTATCTATTGTTTTGTTTCAAATTTATTGGTTTATCACATCACTATTTATTTTAACTTATTGGTGTGTGGTGCATGTGTGTGCATATGTATACATGTGTGTACATGTGTATATGTGTTTGTGCATGCCTGTGTGTCCATGGAGGCCAGAGCAGAATATCAAGTGTCTCTTGCTGAACCTGGAGTTAGCCCAGTAGTCAGAAATCCCCAGTGGCCCTCCTGTTGTCTTCTTCACAGAGGTTGTCCTCTGACCCTCACATGCACCATGTCACACACATGCACCATGACACTCCCCTGGAGTTGCACGTGAGCCAGCACTCATCTGAACATGCATACACATGCACATGAACAAACATTCACACACATGTGTACACATGCACAATGGTACACATACACACACATGCATGTGTGTACACACATACAACTGCCACTCCCTGTGACACACACTCTGCTTGCACATTGGACTGTTTCCCTCCTTCCGCATCACAGACCTGGACACAGTGATGCCTTTTCCTGTCTTTGTTGATTTCTACAATTAGGGAGTATGAGGTACTTGGGAGAGGCTAGGAAGTGTTTCCCTCCTCATCGTGTCTTCTTGTTTATTATGAATAATTTACATGTTAAATAATACTTTTTTGTCCAGACATTTCAGAATAAACAGGAAGCTGTTAAGTTCACTTCAGCAGTGCTTCCTCTCTTACCTTCTGTCCAAATCCACTGAAATGTCACAATTCTCCCATTTGCATAAACTTTATGGTGTTTATACCCACAGAAGATGATGGGTGCTAGGAAGGTAACACACAGAGAATGATTGATTTCTGTCTATCTAATTCTACTGTAGGTGCAGGGTGGGGATAAGTCAGATTAACACCTACTTTAACTGTTGTTGTTTGTTTAGATTATTGAAGTTGGACCGTTTCATTCACTCTTACATTCCACATGATCTCATACAGCATATGACATAAAATAGGGGCTAAAAATGTCTCCTGAGTGAATGGGACAAAAACCATATATCATATTATCTGAGAGTAGGAAGACAGTGCCTCAGAGAGAGGGCAGAGAGAGCTAGCCCTGGCCTCCAGGCAGAAGCATAGGCCTGCTTGGCCGAGAGGATGATGCATTTGTGATTTTTATGAGCCTGTGTCGACAGATACATAAGCATAATGAAGTCGGAGCTGGGGAGATGACTGTGGATAGGAGAGCTTGCTGGGCAAGCATGAGGACCTGAGTTCAGACCCACAGCTCATACATGAAACTGAGTTGCCCGTGCTCCTGCAACCCCACTGTTGTTGGAGGTAGAGGCAGGAGGATGGCTGGGGCTTTCAGGTTCAACAGGAGACCCTATCTGATAGGATAAGATAGAGAGGGATACTTAGTGGACAAGGAGACTGGTCTCTGCAGTCTCTGCATGTGCACCTGCACACATATATGTGTACTTCACACACACACACACACGCACAGACACACACACACACACACACACACACACACACACACTGCAATAAAGGAAGAAAGAAGGAAAATAACAAAGATGAGCTCATGTGTATTGTCAGTGTCAATGATTCTCAACCTGTGGGTTGTGACTCCTTTCTGGGCTCGAATGACCCTGTCACAGGGGACATCTAAGACCATTGGAAAACACAAATATTTGCATTATGATTCATAACAGTAGAAAAAATGTAGTTATAAGTAGTAATGAAAATAAGTTTATGGTTGGGAGGGGTCACCGCAACGTGAGGAGCTGCATTAAAGGGTCACAGCATTAGGAAGGTTGAGAACCACTGGTCAGGGTTGTTAGCAGATAGGCACAGAAAACATCAGAGCTTCCAGAAGCAGGAGGAGCTGGACCAGGGAAGGCTCCGCAAGGAGCCCCAGAGCTGGAGGAGGAGTGGAGACTTATTCTGCAGTATTCTAACTCCTCTTCAGGCCATCAGTGTTTGCCTGCATTACCCAGCACAGAAAATGCAAACTCATTTATAACTAACTCTCTGGGGGAAAGGCAGGAGTGCCTGGAGACTTAGAAACACTTGAAATTCTCATAATTAATTTCACTCTGGGAAGGCAAATCAGGGCACTTTTTCCTTTTCTTACTTTCAGGCCGCTATGTGGCTAGCATGTGGTGGGACAGAGTTGACTTTCTTTTACAAAATTGGGCTCTTTGCTGGCATTCAGATGGCTCATTAAATAAAGAAATCACATTCTCTATAAATCTATGACTGACAGGTGAAAGAAACTGGGCAGTTAGGCTATAAAACAGGGACTCCTAGGGCAGATAAGATGGCTCAGTGGCTAAGAGTGCTTGCTGTTCTTGCAGAAGACCTGAGTTTGGTTCCCAGTGCCCATATCAGGCAGCTCACAATTGCCTGTGACTCCTGTCACAGGAATCTGATGGCTTTTTTTTGGTCTCTATGGGCACATCACATGTGCACAGACAGGCTCACATATACATAATTGATAATAAGGCAAATCTTTAAAAAAGAAGGGATTCTTGAGGTTTTGTTCATAATACATCCTGTGTTTCAAAATATTCTTAGTGTCTTGTTTAGGGTCTAGGAATAGTGTTCAATAGGTTTTTTGTTTGCTTGTTTTAAATCATAAGGGGTCTTGAGTATTTAAACTATGGGAATTTATCAATATAGAGAATAAGAAAAAGCTTTCAAGTTGAGAGAAGATCTTAGCGTGAGGTGAGAAAGCAATATGGCCTCCTAGGATGAATGCAATTATGAACTAGTGTACCTTGAGAATAAAAGAAACTGTTTGGTTAGTGAGGACCCAAGTGTGACCTCCATAACTCATTAAAAATCCAGTGTAATGGCTCATGATTTTAATCCTAACACTGGGGAGGTAGAAAGTCACAAATCCTTGGGTCTTGCTGGCCGGGTAGTCTAGCTTACCTGGTGAACTCTAGGCCAGTGGGAGCACCCATCTGAGAAGACAAGGTGGATGGAATCTGAGGCTTGCCTGGAGTTGACCTCTGGCCTCCACACACATGTGGCCTTTTTGCATGTGCACACACACACACACACACCTAAATGAACCCATGTGCCCACGCACAGAAGGTCATTTAGTGGAGTATTCTAACAAATGGGGTAGCTTTTAGTGTTTGGATACCATTTAAATAATTGTGCCAGTATTTGAGAATGTACTGGAAGGAAAACAATTAACCTTAAAACTCATTTACATAATGAAGTAGGCTAATGCAAAGGGTATATTCAGTAGACAAGAGTATTGGAAAAACTTGAAAGCAATTTTGAATCATTATCTAGAAATCTGATCTAGACTAAAATCTTGTTCAACGGAGAAGGATGATGGGCAGGAGGGAGGACATGTGGATTGATGGGAGTTCACTTCCTCACAACCTACACCCTCTAGGGTTTACTTCCTCTTAGGGTAGCAGAGCTCTGCCTTCTTATCTTATCAGTCCCTCCCAATTCTAACCAAGCCTTATTCAACACTGTTTCAATTGCTTTCCCCCATCCCTTCCTGTATCAGTTACCTTTGCATTGGTGCGATAAAATACCTGGAGCAAGGAAACTTACAGAAGGAAGGGTTTATTTGGGGTTATGGTGCTGTAGGGATAAGAGTCCATCATGGCTGTGGGGAGGCATGGTAGCAGTTGGCTGGCATGGCGCAGGAGCAGGAAGCTGAGAGCTTGCAACTTGAACCACAAGCAGGAAGCAGAGAGATAAAACTGGAAGTGGTATGAGGCTCTTAATGTCAAAGCCTATTTCCGGTGATGGCACTTCCTCCGGCAAGGATGCACCCCCTAACCTCCACAAACAGCACCACCAACTGGGGGCTGTGGTGAACATTTCTCATTTAAAACTGTCTTCTTATCTTATCAGTCACTCCCAATTCTAGCCAAGCCTTACTCAATACCACATCCTGCTCCCTCTCCCTTTTCCATCTCCTTCCCATCTCTTTCTTTCCTTTGTCAAGTCGGGATCTCACTTTGTATGTTAGCCCAGGCTGGCCCAGAATTTACATATAGCCTGGGCTGATCTCACACTCATGATGATCTCCCAAGCGCTTAGACTATATATAAGCCACTATTTCGGGTTCTCAATTGCTTTTTCTTTGGATGATATTCAGTGACATCACAGTAAGGTAACAATTGGAAGGAGTTGAGATCAACTTGTCTGAGGTTTGTCAGACAGCTAGCCCATCTTCTTCCTCTTCGTTAATTTCTTTCATTGCTAAAAAAGAAATTCTTTGTGGATTTCCAGCTACCAAGTGTAAGAGAGAGTTTTCCTTTGCTGGAAGGGAATATTAAGAAAGCATCGTGCCCTGTGATCCAGTATCTGTATCTGATTGGGAATTCCTGGGGCTCTGAGTTCTGAGCACAGCCTGGAAGTCACTGGTTTTATCTGCTGCTGACTGTTTCTGAATAATCATGATATCTGCTGATTTCTAGTGACTTCAGATAATACGGTCCCATGCCACTTTGTGCATTGTCTGATTGTCTGTTCTAGTCTACCATGAAGTTTCTACTGGGGAATCATGGGACACATCTTCACCTTTAGATCTCCTGAGTTCAGTGGTTAGAGGAACTGGAGGTTGACTGAATCAACACCTCCACCCCCTGGCTATCATACCTGACCAGCTTGGGCTTTCTTACAGCATGATGGTCTTCTCTTGCATGGATGCTAGCTCCTCTCAGAGTGAGCACTTCAAGAGACAACACAGGAACTGTATGTCTATGGAATTCACACAGTAATCACTGCATTGTTTGGGCTTGCTAAAGAAATCATAGACCAAAGGGACAGAAAGATACATTTTACTTTTTGATGGAAAATGGCTGTACAAGAAGGAATACCGATGGCAGCTTTTTTTTTTTTTTTTTTTGGATACAAACCACCGTCGGAAGCATTAAGTTCAGGGAAGGTGAGGAGTTGACTCAAGGCTGCGTAGCTGTCAGTGCTAGGACCAGAATCAGGGAGAAGATGAAGTCTGCCTCCTACAAAAGTCTCTTCCTGGAGCTGCTCACCTAACACTAAAGTTAATGCCCCAATCTACTGAGTATAGACGAGGAAGCCTCTGTATGAAAAAAAATGCATCATTCTTGACATATGTTTAGATATAAAAAGAACTAAAATAATTAGTATATTAGAGAATGCCAGAAACTTAGAAATAAATCTAAAAAGACATCTAAAGAGAAATATAAAGCCTTTGAAAGTGATATTGAAATAGGCCTAAATGGAGAGAGAGAGAGAGAGAGAGAGAGACCATATTCATGGATAAGAATTCTTAATATAGAATTCATTTGCAAACCTGTTCTATAAATTTAGAAGATTACCAGAGGAAAGCCAGCAGGGTTTATTTTCCCCACGAACCTTGATTAAAATGACTCTGAAGGTTCTCCAAAAGAGTAAAAGGCCAACAATAGCCAGGACGTTTCTATAGGAAGTGAGCAGACAGAGATGTCACATGATGTGCACAGCAGCACGGCTAACAAAGGGAAAACCTGGAGGTAGGCCAAAAGTCCATCCGACGGAGTCAGCATGAAAAAGTGATGGTTTATTCACAGATCTGCGTCCTATACAGTGGTCAAAGAAGGGAACCACGGAGTGGTTCAATGAAGTGAACCAGGGCCGAACTGATGGCCGGGGCAGGAGTGCGCAGAATTCTATTCCACACGGCAGAGACAGCAGCACAACGACTTGTCTTCCCCACAGCTGGTCTGTGCGCAGACAAGTCTGTTGCCAGGGGTGTTCAGCAGCCGGACCTCAGGACCATTTCAGTTCAGAGGGTAAGCCAATAACCCAGTGATGAAAACATCCCAAGGACAAATATGTAGACCCAGTCCTCATGTGTGCTGTACTCTGGGCAGTGGGATTTATAGACTTGGAGACAAGCTATGTCTCAAATAAAAGCTGGACTTACAAGTTGAGTTTTGGTCTGTGAAATGAAACCAGGCTGGGCATCAGGGCTCCAGGGGTTTCTAACAAGAAGGCATTGAAGACCGCTCTAGCAGGACAACTATCAAATCCCATGTATAATGGATGCCATCAAAATCCAAAGTGTGGGTGGGTAGGTGTCTGAAGTTCATCTAAATACCTGCAGCTGCTTCAGAGGGCAATGACTCTGCATAATGTTTTCAGATTTTATTAGCTTCATGCCTCCTGACATCACCTGACATGATTTCGCTCACTTATTTATTTATTTGTTGTTATTCTTTTTTTTTTTTTTGTCTGTCTCTGACTCAAATGTTAGCAGTCAAGATGAGGCTGGTGTGTTTTGTTTGTGGACCATCAACTACTAAAGAGTTGGTTTAATATATATTTGCCAAATGAATGATACTTGAAAATCGACTCTTAGTCTGGGGACATGGGAAGGTAACTGGTGGAAATAGAGGTGAGTGCTTCTCTGGGGACATGGGCAACTGGGCACTGGTAAAAACAGATGGAGGTTGCTGTGGATACTGAGAGTATTGCTTATGTACGTGCCTTCTCTTTGAATGTCCATCAAGATCATGAAATTGTAAGTGAAAAAAGTGTGGTTAAGTCCCTTCCTGGTCTAAACTTTAGGATATGGTACTTTGTTTCTGAGAGTCCTTTCTAGCAGAATCCAGGAATTTCATGCACTAAAAATTCTAAGTGTTATGGAGGTACAGGGTATCCAGGGAACAGAGTGTTGTTTCTGTCTATTGTTAAACATAGGTGATGAAGAGATGATAGATAAATGATGATATTTAGATAGATAAGTAGATATCTATCTATGACAGATAGGTAGATAGATGATAGATAATTGATAGATACATTGGTAGATAGAAGATAGATGGATAGCTAGATGATTTATAGAAAGACAAATAACAAAGTAATAGATAAAATATGGAGATGGTAGATATATTGATGACAGCTATTGCTAGAAAGACAGCTGGATTGGTAGGTGATAATGATATTTAGATGTTTGATAGATGCATGGATAAGGAGACGATAGCTAGATGGTAGGTGATTGATAGAAAGATAGGGAGATGCATAAATGATATAAATGACAGTAAACGATGGATGGATGAGCAGATAGATGGACGCCACACAGACAGGAAGGCAGACCAGGGTAAGGGAGTATGTAGACCTAGGAGAGACTGCAATGCAGAATTTCTCTTCATGGAGCCCACCTAAGATCTCTGAGGCTTCAGTGACAAGAATTCAGCTTTCAGCTAGGGTGGTGGTGCACACCTTTAATTCCAGAACTTGGGAGGCAGAGGCAGGTAAGGTAGATCTCTGAGTTTGAGGCCAGTCTTGTCTACAGGGTGAGTTCCAGGATAGCCAGGGCTACACAGAGAAACCCTGTGTTAAAAAAAAAGAAGTCAGCTATCTGGATTGGAAGATCATTTTCGACAAGTTCAAATCCTTGAAAGGCTGACTCACTATGTCTGCTTTGCAGCTCAAGTCCCGCGGACTCATGCCTGGGCTGTTGCACACATCTATTTGATTTTTTGCTTTCAGTTCCTTTATTCTGTCCTCAATAGGCATTCTTTTAAAAATGTCACACCCTGGCATTGTCCCTTCTAATCACTCTTTCAACCCATACTCTCAACATCTTCCCACCTCATGCAGAACAAAGGTTGAACTGCTCACAGTGGCCTTCAGGGTCTCTCCACAATGTGACTTGACCATGCCAGGCAGCCCCCTGCTTTCAGATTTTTGAAGGGCTGTTCTTTCAGTCTACAGGGTCTTCTCCAAGTATTCCCATGGCTTACCTCCCTCTGCCTGCTATTCTTTGCTTAAATGCTGCTTTCTCCTTGAGGCCACTTCTAAGGGCTCCTCTAAGAACGGCCTCCCAGCAGCCCCATGCACAGGCCTGCCTCGCTTCTCATGCATTCCTAGTAGAAGGTGGCACCTCAAGATTGGGTGACCTTGTTTGCTGTTCCATTTCTAACAGTCAAGACAGTGGCCATCATGTAAAGCGGGATGACAAAAGCCAAATATTGAATGAAGCAGAGGGTTCATGATGGTTGTTGTTTGTTAGCTATTATGCTACAGGTAACTGCTTTCTTTTAAAAATACGTTTTGCCCAAGTATAATATTAATACTGTATGCTGAGCATTTTCCCCCACCTTTCTCTTCTCTCTCTACTCTCGTTAGCCCTCTTTCTCTCTCTAGATAGTCTCATGTCTACTTTCATGTTATATATACATATATGAGTTTATGTGGCTGAATAGAATCTAGGAACCACAAATGACAGAAAACATGCTTTCTTCATCTAATATCACCATTTCCAGTTGCATCCATTGTCTGGCAAATGACAGAACTGTGTCATTCTGTATGGTTGGAAAAATAATCCCATTATGCAGACACACCACATTTTCTGTATCTGTTCTTCTGTTGCTGGACACCTGGGTTGGTTCCATAACTCACCCATTGTGAACAGCGCTGCAGTAAACATTGGTGTGTGGGTGTCTCTGTAAGACACTGATGTGGCATCTTTTGGGTGACTCACTAGACATGACCCCTAGGCTTTGAAGCAGCAGTGTGAAGAGGAAGATGCTAATCTGCTCTAGCATGACACTGTGCTGCAGGGACCAAGCCAGCACCCTAGTTGCTGATGCAGTAGTTAAAGGGCCATGTGACAGAGTTTCCTTAAAGGTCTTTCAGGGGAGGCACCCAGAAATGGACAGGCTTGGAATGCATTTTGAAGGAATGAGGCAGGATTGATGACAGATAGAGTCAAGACTAAGGAAGGATGGCTTCTAGGTCCTTTGGCAGATGGTGGTGCCATTATCCCAGAGGAGCAAACAGGGAGAAGGCCTGACTTCTATCCATCATTCTTTTGCTCAAGGCAGCCTTAAGAGTTCTTTGGGTTGTATTCAAGGCCCTTTTATTCGTGTTTAGTTGGTATTAATTACCCACATGGAAAATTTCAGCAGGCAATTGAATATATGAATTTAGAGTTACAGGTGAGGCTGGGCTACAGATACAAATGGGAGCATTCAGCATTTAATATAAGTGGAATCCATGCAGGATGTCATCCCCTGACCCTACAGGATTGTGTTCTTAAGAGCGCGTGCGTGCGTGCGTGAGTGCGTGTGTGTGTGTGTGTGTGTGTGTGTGTGTGTGTGTTAGAGAACAAGTAAAAGGGAAAGTAAGTGAAGGAAGTGACAGAGGACTGTCGGTCAATCAGGCTCCTCTGTATGATACACTACACCTGGTGCCCTGGGAGACACGACCCCCATGTGGTGCAGGTGTAAATCAGCTTGTATCCTCTTCAATTCAAGTGCTCTCAGGACAAGAGGGTCAGCAAAGCTCTATCATTTATTTTTAGGGAATGAATGGATTTTCTCTCCACTCTCCTGTGGAGCGGAATTCTGCTAGCTTAAGCTTGGAGTGTGCCCAGAATGTACATAGGCACAGATGTGCACGAATACACCATGCTCGTTGGCAGGGCCAGGGCCACATCTGTGCAAATGTGAGAAAAACCTCTGAGCTTTGCTGGCCTCCAATTGGCCAGGGCCAATGCACAGAGTAGTCATCCTTTATTTCTAATTGTCTGAGGTAAGGAGGGAACAGACATCGCTGAGTATTATAGTGTGTGACATTTGGTTGTTATGCTTCCCCAAGATACTTAAGCCGTCCCAGTGATGTGCAGGGCAGGTGAAGTCACCTTCTCTGTGCAGACTGAGAAACTGAGGGTGAGGATGCTCATAGACCACCTATGTTCAAAGCATAAGGCACTGGAAGAGACAACGTCTGATGTGGCCCCCGTTCTTCCAACTCAGTATCACAAAGGAATGTGAAGCAAACCTGGTGTTTCTTTCACATCTGCCGTAGTCTGAATGTGAAATGTCCCCCACAGTCCCACAGCTGGTGGTGCTTTGGGGAGGTTGTGGACCCTTTAGGGGGTGGATCCTTTCTTGGGGAGGTGGGTCATTGGTGGGTGTTGAGGTTTTGTAGCCTTGTCCCACTTCCTGTCCACTCTGCTGGAATGTGGCTGCAGTGTATCCAGTTCTACCTCCCCCCGCACCCCCACACTGTCAAGCTTTCCCACATGTGATGGACTAGGAGCCAGAACCAATGCTTCTCTCCTTCAGTTGCTTCTTGCCAGGCATTTGCTCACAGCAATGAGACTAGTAACTCATTCATCAACACAGCAGTTTGCCTTTTTTTTTTTTTCTCAAACCGCCGAACCTCTCCAGCTTTAATCTTCATGTGGCCTGTTAACCACTAAAGTGCTTGGCATGTCAGTGCTTCCCAACTGCAACTCGATATGATGCTGCCACTTGACACTGAAGGAAACTGAGTCTCATAAAAGTGAAGAGGCTCGACCCATGTCCCATGCTGACATGCTATGTCTTATTTAATCTGCTCTACCTCTCAGTTTCCAGAACATCCTACTTCAGCCAGTCTCTGTTTCTTGTGTGTCAGCTCCCTCTCCTCCTGTATGTGCACCTTCATACTTCTTGGACCATGATCCTGACTATTGTGGCTTTCTGAGAGTTTTCTCTGTACCCAGGGCTTATGTTTTGTTTGTTAACATGCAGCAATCTACTTATTCACCTTCTGAATCTGGAGCAGGCTGGAGAACTTAATCAGAGCGTTGTGTAACCGGGACAAGATGCTGCCTCAGTCCATAGCTGTAAGGAGACAATGGGAGTCAGGAGAATTGGATTAGAAGGTAACTTGCTTTGCAAAGACATAGACTCCTGCTCCTTACTTTCTCTTATTACCCACTTGTGAGGAGAAGGCAAACCAAAGTGACAGTAAGGGGTGAGGTGGACCCTGAGTGGCTTCAGGGCATCCAAAAGTGTTGGAGTTCATTAGATGTGTGGAGACTGTCCTTGGAGTAGCAGGTCTATGAAAGACAGGGATCTGGACAAGAGCCCAACATTATAGAAATCTGAGAAGCTTATCCAGCAGATAAAGGAAACAGATGAAGAGACCCATAGCCAAATATTAGGCAAAAATCAGGGAGTCTTGAGGAAAAGTTAGGGGAAGGTTTGAGGAAGCCCGAGGGATCAATGACATCACAAGAAGACCCACAGAGTCAATTAACTCAAACACAAGGGTGTTCAAAGAGATTGAACCACCAAGCAAAGAGCTTGCAAGGGCTGGTCCTAGGTCCATTACATATATGAAGCTGGCTGGCTGCTTGGTCCTAAAGTGGATCCCTTAACAATTGGAACAGGGTCTATTATTTTCCTAGCAGAGCTGACTTATCTTGCCTCAATGGAAGAGGAGGTACTTAGTCGTGATTTGGTTTGATGTGCTAGAGTGGGTTGGCACTGGATGGGGACAGGTTGTAGGGAAAGTGGGTGGAAGGGTAGGACTGAGATAAGGGAAGGAGGGAAGATGGTGATTGGAATGTAAAATAAACAAAAAAATCTTAAATAAAAAAATCAAGAAAAAAAAAAAGAAAGAAAGAAAAGGAAGACGATGATTGAGTTACAGAGAAATTACACCAAGAATGGTTTGGACAGGACTTCAGAAGAGCTTCAAGTCTGACCTGCAGGTCTCCACACAGCATGATCCCCAATAAACTAATAACCCCTAAGGATCCTAGGTTGTTTCCTCTTCTGTTTTATTTCTCCCCTGCCTCCCTCCCTCCCTCCCTCTCTTGTTCACTCCATCTCATCTCTCCCTCCTTTCCTCTTTTTTTATATCTCCTCCCACTCTGTCTCACTTCTCTCTTTTTTCCCCCTCATCCTTTCTCATGTAGCCCAGGCTGACTTCAAACTCACTCTGGAAGTAAGGATACCTCTGAATCCCCTGATCCCCTGCCTCTACATCCCAAATTCTAGTGCTGGGGACCAAACTCAGGGCCTTGTACATGCTAGACAAGGATTCTACCAATGGATCCACATCCCACTTGACAGATGAGAAAAATCTAGAGTCTTTCCCGAGAGTGGATTTCCTGAGGCAGCCAGGGCTGGTCAGGGGCCCGGATGTGCTGACTTCCAGATGACTTGGCTCACAGCACCAGTACCATGCTTCCCTCATAGGACTGCCAACACTGTGTGGAGATTCTTTCAGGTTAGAGAAGGGAGAATTTTGGTTTGTTTCTAGACAAAGATTCATTGTGGCACTATTGACTATGGCTGTGGTCTATATCCTAAGGGTCTTTGAATTATTGACAAGTGTTGCTGGAGGCTTCAGGGAAAAGGTTTAGGTTTCTTCATTTTACATAATAGGAAGAAACAACCTGGCATGGTGGTGCATATCTGTAATCTCAGCAGGAGGATTGCTGTGAGTCTGGATCCTAAGAAGATACCAAGGTGATGTGTGGTGTATGGAAGTCTGAGAAACAGGGACATAAGGTGGTATCCCCAGGCTATTGCTTGCCAGCTGCTGGTCTAGATGGGAGGAAAGGATCGCCTTGTGTGTACCAGTGATGGAGAGGTGAGATTTCCTGGAGCACAGTGTTGAGGCTTTAAAAATAATTTAAAATTAAATTGTACTCGTACATGTGTTTGCATGTACATGTGCATGCACATATGCAGAGATCAGAGGAGAGCAGTGGGAGTCAGTTCTCTCTGTTCACCACGTGGGTTTCAGGACTCAACTCAGGTCATCAGGCTTGGGGAAAAGTTCCATTATCCCTGAGCCATCTGTCTAGTCCAGTGGTTCTCAACCTTCCTAATGCTGTGACCCTTTAGTACAGTTCCTTATGTTGTGGTGGCCTCCAATCATAAAATGATTTCATTGCTACTTCATAACTGTAATTTTTAGCTACTGTTATGAATTATAATGTAAATATGTGACATGCAGGGTATCTGATATGTGACCCCCCCCCAAAGGGGTTGTGGCTCACAGATTGAGAACTGCTGGTCTAGTCGCTGAGAATTCTTTATCATCCCCCTAGTTGATTATGGGTCTGTGCCATATCAATGAGAAATGAGCTGCTGTGTGGGCCAGGTGGCCACCATTACTGAGTTGACCTTCCTGGAGCCTTCACCACCTTTGACATTCTTGAACTTCATGTTGACAAACCACTCTTTTTCTAGACATTGGGTGATGCCTGCATAAGTCACACTGACTGTCCCATCAGGCAACAATGGGACCTGGGAGAAAGTCACCGGTGAACTGGGAGTGACTAGTTCCTCACATGCCTGTCACCAGACTCTCTAGGAAACTTCATGAGAACAGGAATGCCAAGGAAATCTGTGAACTATTGTCCTCTGAACAAGCAAAAGTTTTTTTTTTTCCATAATAGCAATGGCCAGAGGACACCAGGGGTTTTTCCCAGGCCAAGCCAGGGTCAGAGTTCAAGTCTCTTAATTCCAGGATCTATGAACTGTATGATGCTTCACTTTACTTGTCAGCTTGACACAATCTAGAATCATCTAGGAAGGGAGTCTCATTGGGGAATTGCCTATTAAGTTGGCCTGTGGGTGTTTCTGTGGGAGATTATATTGATGAGTGAGAAGACCTGCCCACTGTGGGTGTCATATTCCCCAGGCATGGATTGTATATGAGTTGAGAAAACAAGCAGGGTGTTATCAATATACAAGCATTAATTAATTCATGGCTATCTGAGCTTTTTCTAAAAAAAGGCTTAAAAAAGATTTTATTTTTATTTTTAATTGTGTGTGTGTGTGTGTGTGTGTGTGTGTGTGTGTGTGTGTGTGTTTGTACATCTACAAGGAGGCCAGAGGACATCTCAGGTGCTGTTTCTTGTGTTCCCTCCACCTTGGATCTTGAAATACAATCTCTCATTGACCCAGAACTTGCTAACTAGGGTAGGCTGACTGAACATTGAGCCCTAGGGATACATGTGTCTGTATCTCCTCATTTCTGGGATTACAGGCATGCACCACCCTTCCCAGCCTATTTACATGAGTTTTGGCAATATAACTTAGGTTTTCATGCTTGCAAGGAAAGTACTTTATTGACCGAGCCATTTTGCTAGCCCAAACAGTGTTTTTTTTCCTTTGACTTTCTATACAGTTCTTTTTTTTCCTTTAAGATTTTTTTGTGTTTGTTTTACATTCCAATCGCCACCCTGCTCCCTCCCCTCCTCCCAATCCTACTCTCCCACCCACTTCCCCCATTTCCTCCAGTACCAACCCACTCTGCCACATCAAACTGTATCAGGACTAAGTGCCTCCTGTCCCATTGAGGCAAGATAAGGCAGCTCTGCTAGAAAAATGAGCTCCAGAAGAAGATAACATCATCTAAATCTGGGATAGACCCTGTTCCAATTGTTAGGGGATCCACTTGAGGACCAATCAGCCAGCCAGCTTCATATATGTAATGGGCCTAGGACCAGTCCTTACAAATTCTTTGCTTGGTGGTTCAGTCTCTTTGAACGCCCTTGTGTTCGAGTTAATTGGTTATGTGGGTTTTCCTGTGTTGTCCTTGATCCCCCCAGCTCCCTCAAACCTTCCCCTAACTTTTCCTCGAGAATCCCTGATTTTTGTCTAATGTCTGGCTATGGGTCTCTGCATATGTTTCCATTATCTGCTGGATAAGGCTTCTCGGATGGCAGTAATGTTGGATTCTTGTCCAGATCCCTCTCTCCCTCTACTTCCAACATCTATTTTATCTCCCCTATGTAGAGGGACTCAAGCATTGTCCCTTGAGCCCTCCTTGATACTTAGTTTCTTTGGGTCTGTAGATTGTAACATCGTGATCCTGTTCGTATTGGTTGATATCTGCTTATGAGTGAGTAAATACCATGTGTGTCTTTTTGGGTCTGCATTAGCTCACTCAGGATGATCTTTTCTGGTTCCATACATATGCCTGCAATTTTCATGATATCCTTGTTTCTGATAGCAGAGTAGTATTCCATTGTGTAGAAGTACCACAATTTCTTTTTTCATTCTGCAGGTGAGGGACATGTGGGTTGTTTCCAGTTTCTGGCCATTACAAATAAAGCTTCTATGAACATAGCTGAGGAAATGTTCTTGTGATTTGGGGATGTATATGCCCAGGAGTGGTATAGCTGGGTCTTGAGGTAGAACTTGTCCCAATTTTCTTAGAATGCTCCAGATTGATTCCCAGAGTGGTTGTACAAGTTTGCACTTCTACCAGCAATAGAGGAGTGTTCCCCTTTCACTACATCCTCACCAGCATGAGCAGTCCCTTGAGTTTTTGATCTTAGCCATTCTGATGAGTGTAAGATGGAATCTCAGAGTAGTTTTGATTTGCATTTCCCTTATGACTAAGGCTGTTGAGCATTTCTCAGCTATTAGAGTTTCCTTTGTAGTGAATTCTCAGTCTAGCTATTTACTTCATTTTAAATTGGATTATTTGGTGTATTGGATTAAATTGGTTTGTTGGTGTTTAATTTCTTGAGTTCTTTATATATTTTGGATGTGGGCTTGGTGAATATCTTTTCCCAATATGTGGGCTGCTGTTTTGTTCTATTGACAGTGTCTGGCCTTTCAGAAGCTTTTCAGTTTCATGAGGCCCATTTATTAATTATTGATCTTAGTGCTTGACCTATTGGTGTTCTGTTCAGGAAGTTGTCTCCTATGCCAATGAATTCAAGGCTTTTCCCCACTTTCTCTTCTAGTAGATTTAGTGTGTTCGGTTTTATGTTGAGGTCTTTGATCCACTTGGACTTGACTTTTGTGCAGGGTGATAAATATGGATTTATTTGCATTCTTCTAGATGTAGACATCCAGTTAGACTAGCACCATTTTTTGAAGACACTATCTTGTTCCTATTGTATGGTTTTGGCATTTTGTAAAAGACACTACAGTGAAGTGTCTGTAGGTGTTTGGGTTTATTTCTGGGTCTGATATGATTTCGTTGGCCAACCTGTCTGTTTTTATGCTAGTACCATGCAGCTTTTATTACTATTGCTTTGTACTACAGCTTGAAGTCAGGGTGGTGATACCTCCAGAGGTTCTTTTATTGTACAGGACTGTTTTGGCTATCCTGGGTTTTTAATTTCTCCATATAAAGTTGAGAATTGTTTTTTCAAAGTCTGTAAAGAATTGTGTCAGGATTTTGATGGGAATTGCATTGAATCTGTAGATTGCTTTTGGTAGGATGGCCATTTTTACTACGTTAATCCTACCAATCCATGAGCATGGGAGATATTTCCATCTTCTGATATCTTCTTCAATTTCTTTCTTCAGAGACTTGAAGTTCTCTGTTGAACAGGCCTTTCACTTGTTTGATTAATGTTACACTAAGTTATTTTATACTGTTTGTGGCTATTGGGGAGGGAGTTGTTTCCTTAATTTCTTTTTTTGGCCCATTTATCATTTGTATAAAGGAGGACAGCTTATCTATTTGAGTTAATTTTGTATCCAGCCACTTTACTGAAGGTATTTATTAGCTGTAGTTCTCTAGTAGTTTTTGGGGTCACTTATATATATATATATATACTATCATATTATCTGAAAATAGGGATAATTTGACTTCTTCCTTCTCTTTTCTTTTCTTTCTTTCTTTCTTTCTTTCTTTTTTTGGAGAGAAATGGTTTATTTGGCTTACATTTTCATCACATTACACTTTATCATCCAAGGAAGTCAGGACAGAAACTTAAACAGGGCAGGATCCTGGAGGCAGGAGCTGATGGAGAAGCCATGGAGGGGTGCTGCTAACTGGCTTGCTCTGCATGACCTGCTCAGCCTGCTTTATAGAAACCAGGACCAGCAGCCAAAGGATGGCACCACCCACAGTGGGGTGGACTCTCCCCCATCAATCAATTAAGAAAATGCTCTACAGTCTTGCCCACAGCCGAATCTTATAGAGGCATTTTCTTAATTGAGGTTCCCTCTTCTCAGATGACTTTAGTTTGTGTCAAGTTAACATAAAACAGAGCACGCTATGAAAATAATGGAAATCTAACAGTACATGAGACAAAGACTACAAGCCTGCATGGAGGCTCTGTGGCTGGAAAAACTATGACATCCACAACACAAAAGCAACTTGCTCACGACTTCTTCCTTTTCAATTTGTATTCCTTTGATCCTTTAAAAATATTTATTTATTACTTCAGATTACATCTCCATCACAGTGTCCTATTTCCACCCCTCCTAGTCCCCCCCCTCTACCCCCTATCCCTTCCATCCCACTCCTCTGGAATGGAGTGTCCCTACATAACAGTCCCCACCCCAGTTCAGCAGTCATATGAGGGCCAAGAGCCTCCTCATACACTGGGGTCCTACAAGGCAGAACCACTAGGGCAAAGTGTATCATTGACAGGAAACAAAGTCTATGTTCATGTTCCCTTTGGTGCATTGGTTGTAGTATAGTTATCCTGTACTATATGGCTAAAATCCAATTATAAGTGAGTAGATGCCATGTGCATCCTTCTGAGTCTGGGTTAGCTCACTCAGGATGAGCTTTTCTAGTTCCATCCATTTGGCTGCAAATTGCATGATTTTGTTGTTTTTGATGGCTGAGTAGTATTCCATTGTGTAGATGTACCACAGTTTTTAAATCTATTCCTCAGTTGAGGGACATCTGGGTTGTTTCTAGCTATTACAAATAAGGCTGCTATGAACATAGAAGAAGAAACTTCCTTGTGATTTGGTGAGGAATCATTTGGATGTATACCCAGAAGTGGTATGGCTCAGCATCTTTAATCATCAGAGAAAGGCAACTCAAGATGACTCTGAGATTCCATCTCACACCTGTCAGAATGGCTAAGATCAAAAGCTCAAAAGACAGCACATGCTGGCGAGGTTGTGGAGAAAGGGGAGCACCCCTCCATTGCTGGTGGGAGTACAAGCTGTTACAACCACTATGGAGGTCAGTCTGGCGATATCTTAGAAAACTTGGAATAGCTCCCTGATCTTTCAGTTGTCTTATTACTCTAACTAGAACTTAAAGTACTATATTGAAGAGATATGGGGAGACGGGACAACCTTGTCTTGTCCCTGATTTTCGTGGAATTGCTTCAAGTTTCTCTCCATTTAATTTGATGTTGGCTACCGTTTTGCTGATATTGCCTTTATTTTCTTTATGTACGGGCCTTGTGTACCTGATCTCTCCAAAATTTTTGTCATGAATGGGTGTTGGATTTTGTCAAAGGCTTTTTCGGCATCTAATGAGATCATCATGTGTTTTTTTTTTCTTTCAGTTTCAGACAGCGCTTTTTAATAGGAGATTGTGTTTTAAGTCAGAGGGACATATATTTAAGGTGGAGCTTAGGCCCCAGCATAAGCTACCTGGGGGTAGAAGGAGTGAACTTTTTGGCTAGAGAGCAATATGAGAATATTCTAGGGCTTTTGAATTACCTCATATAAGTTCTGTGTGGTCCTGCCAAGAGTGCTTGGCATGAGAGGACTCTGTCACCATGTACTAAAGTTTGTGTCCTGGCTCTTTCAGGCAGAAGACACTGGTTCTGGCTGACCCAGGGTAGGGAGGTGCCAAACCAAGTTGGAAGCCAAGACTTCCAGCTGAGATGATCACAGAGGTGGAGAGGCGAGCTGGGCATGACTGGTTGTTTATACACAGAACCCATCTTCTAATTGGATCCTGTAGACTTGTCACTTGGGGTGAGAGAGGAGACTGCAAATTGCGGGATGCAGAGGTGAGATGATGTGAGCCATTTTTCCTTCCTGAGTATCTGGGAACAGTGCTTTGATCTAATTACGGAGTTTCTAACTGGATTATCTACCACCACAAGGCAAAGTGGCACAGTAGGTGAGTGTTCAGCCCCAGAATGGGTCACCCTAGTTCAAGCTCTCTGCTGCCCCATGCTAGGCGGGCAGTGGTAGATGTCTTTCTCAGTTTCTAACCTCAGCTTTCTTTTCTGCAACGTGGGGACAATGATAGTACTTGCTTCCTAAAGAGTCAGTAAGATGATACATTCTAATTCTTCATAAGACCTGATACAGTGAATAATCCTCAGCATCACCACCATCATCATGATGGTTGGGGTCGGGGGCTTTATCAGTAAGAGACTTGTTAGGTTTCGATTGTGTGTCAGCTAAGAAATAAGGCAAAGGACCTGTGTGGTGGTGTCTGCCCATAACCAGCACTGGGGAGATGGAGGAAAGCAGACACCTGGAGCTCACTCACCAGTCAGCCTAACCAAATCTGTGGACTCAGACAAAGACAGAGATCCTGTTTTAAGGAATAAGGTGAAACGTGAATGAGGAAGAGACTTAACTTTGACCTCAAGCCTCCACATGCATGCACACACGTTTACACACTGTCTCTGTGCATACGTGCACAAAACACGTGACAACACACCACCACACATACTTACATGCACATACACATGTATATATTCACATAAGCACATATATGGTCACACACATTACACACACACACACACACACACACACACACACACAGACAAAGGAGTAAATCAGAGCAGAGATGAAAATGACCCCTTCACTGATGTCACTTGAGTGGACAGAGCCACAAAGTCCAGCCGACTTCTAGGCCAGCACAAGCCCACTTGTCAGCAGCTTCCTCCTCTTCACCACAGGGTGATGGGCATGAATCCTTCACAGACCACCCCGCTGCCAAAGAGGGAAAGCAAAAAGCTTGTACTCTTTTAAAAATGCTTTTTTTTGTTGTTATTTATTACTTCAAGTTACATCTCCATCGCAGTCCCCTCTCTCCACCCCTCCCAGTCCCCCTTCCCCTCCCACCTATCCTACTCCTCTGGAGTGGGTTGCCCCTACATATCAGCTCCCCTCTGTTAAACAGTCATATGAGCATTAAGAGCGTCCTCCTGCACTGGGGGCCTATATGGCAACTCCATTAGGGCAAAGTGTCCCACTAACAGGTAACAAGGTCCCACTAACAGGTTCCTGTTCCTTTTGGTGTGTTGGTTGTAAGATAAGTTATCCTGTACTACATGGCTAAAATCCAATTACAAGTGAATAGATGAGTATGATTTACTTATTTTTATGTGCATTGGTGCTTTATCTGCATGTATGTCTGTATGAGGGTGTCAGATCCCCAGGAACTGGAGTTACAGACAGTTGTGAGCTGCCAATTGGAGGCTGGGAATTGAACCTATGCTCTTTGGAAGAAGAGCCAAGTGCTCTTAAGAGCTGAGCCATCTCTCTAGCCCCCAAGCCTTGTATTCTTTATTCTTAAATCCTCTCCCAGAGAATCCACCCTTCCTGCTGGAGTCAGATGGGAAAGGGGGGTGGGGAGAGACCTAGGAATTTGTAATAATGAATGTCACTCCAAAGGGAAGATCATATTGGAAACAGGCAAGAACTGACTGCCCCACCCTTCACAAGTCACCTGGTCCATGTTAGGTAATAAAACAGAGATTCACCTGGCATAGTTGATGTTTGGTCATTTAACATTGCTTTCCCTTTGAAAAGCAATTATTTTCAGAATAACTATTATGGTGATCAGATATAATCATTATTTTATTAAATCTTTAGATTTTTTAAAAAATGTGACAAAGAGAAATGCTTTCATTAAAATTATTGCTCAAATGTAGCCATAGTTCAGATCCAGTTTAAATTTCTTACTTACCAAACTTATCACACCTTGCATTTTGTACTTTGTCTCACGGTTTTAAGCTTAAAACCCCAACAAAAATGTCTGCAGTCAAACAGAACAGCAGAGTGGAGTAATGCTAACTTCTGTTTCCCTTATTTACAATCCTGTGCTTCCAAGGCAATGGTTTATTTCAAATATGCCAGTTTTTAAAGACAGGGTCTTACATATTTCTGGCTAGCCTCAAACTCCCTCTGTAGTTGAGAGTCTCCTTGAACTCCTGACCTTCTGGCCTCCACCTTCTTGTGCTGGGATTGAGTACAAGCCTGTACCATCATGCCTGGCATGTGAGGTGCTGGGGATTTAACCCAGAGCTTCATGTGTGTTAGGCCAGCGCTTTCCCAATTGAGCTAACATTCCCTGTCCCTAAAGTTGTTGTTTAAACCCACAGGTGACCAGAACAGTGCCTGAAGCTAACTCAAGAGTATTTCATACATCACAAATTTACCCTTGACACATGGGCTCACTATATAACCCTAGAAAATTCAACAACAACCTCTGCAGTTGTTCAGAACTTAACCCAACTGATGTGGAGTTTATCATGGGCTTTTCTTTTTTAACATTAAATTAATTAATTAATTAATTAATTTTATGTATATGAGTGGTCTATCTACTTGTACACCTGCAGCCAGAAGAGGGTGTCAGATCACATTGTGAATGGTTGTGAGCCACCATGTGGTTGCTGAAAATTGAACCGAGGACCTCTGGAACAGCATACAGTGTTCTTAACTGCCGAGCCATCTCTCCAGCCCTATCATAGGGTTTTATGTATGAATTTACTCTCATGTTGATAGGAGATTGATTTCTGGTCACTTAAAAAAAAACTATTATGGGGCTGGGAAGATGACTCTGGGTTAAGAATACTTGCTGCCCTTGCAGAGTTCTGAGTTTGGTCCCTAGCCCACGTCAGACAGCTACACCCACCTGTAACTATGTAAACACATGTGGCATCCCTCACATATACATAAATCAAAACAAAAATGTGAAAATCGACTATCATTTTTGAAATTCTCTACAGAGAATTCATGTCCTCATGGGTGCCAGGGCAGATGGGTTCCCTGGCTGGCTCTTGTGGAAGCGTCACTAGGCTGGGCGTCAGGATTCCTGGGTGCTCATCTCATGTCTGCATCTGGCCAACCTCAATTCTTCTCTGGACTTTATTTCTCTAACTGTAAATTCAGGGAGTTGAACGGGGCACCACCGGAGTTTCTTTTCTGCCCCAATCTCTGGAGAAGTCACACTTCACCGGGAGAGGCAAAATGGAAGCACATTTAGAACCCAAGCCTGTCTTCGCTCAGGGAGCGTGTGTCATTTACAAGGATGAGCCCCCGAAGGACGATCATCTCCCTTTGATTTATGTCACATCCCCTGTGCACTCTGTCTCCTGTCATTCTGAAGGGCTGCAAGTGACGTGGGGGAAATTTTTGAGCTGGCTGGGCCAGGGAGCAAGCTGTGAGATGCTAGGAAGGCTGGTAGTGCCAAGGTGCATTCCCAGGGCACCCACTGTATGTGGGGCTTGGAGTCATCTTGATGTTAGCATGCTGCATGTCTGAGCACTGTTTTCAGAGGCAGAGATGGAAGCTGTGCGCAAGGTCACAGTCTTGGTGAATGGTGGTCATGGGCTTTGAACGCAGGCTGTGGGACTGGACTATATATTGCGGTTGTAACCTCTGTGGGAAGGGCTAGAGACACGAGCAGCAGATTTCCTCCAGACTTTGGGTCCCTGTTCTGGGCTGGCTGCATCCAGGCAAAACTGCCACTAGAATTCTGGGAATGGCCTCCAGCACGGCAGTCTTCTGTCTGTTGTGAGTTTTTCTGGATTGTGGTGCTGTGGTGGTTTGAATAAGAGTAGCACCTAAAGACTCATGTGTTTGAATGCATGGCTCGGAGGGAGCGGCACTATCAGGGTGTGTGGCCTTGTTGGAGGCAGTGTGTTATTGTGGAGGTGGGCTTTGAGATCTCATATGGTCAAGCTAGGCCCTAAGTGTGACAGTCTCTTTCTGCTGCCTTTGGATCAAGGTGTAGAACTCTCAGCTCCTTCTCTAGCACCATATCTGCCTGGGTGCCACCATGTTTTCCCCATGACAATAATGGACTGACCCTCGGAAACTGTAAGGCAGCCCCAATTAAATGTTTTCCTTTTTAAGAATTATCTTGGCCATGGTTTCTCTTCATAGCAATAAAACCCTAAGACAGATGTTTTGTGACGTGCTGTCAAAATGTTCTAAAGGGGGCTTTTGATCTCCAGTCCGCTTCACTCTCCTTGGAAGGTGACAGATGCCTAGAAGTCCCAAGGAAGAAGAATGACTGAAGTCACCAGACTTAATGAAGTCACCAGACTTAATGCCGGAACAGAGCTGGGATCTAGCCACCTGGTACTGCCTCAGTAGGCAAAAACCTGGCCTGGCTGTCCCTATCTTCTTCTGTCTTGGCCTTGGGTCTCTGGCTACATTCTTAGTGCTTATGCAGGATTGCGTTCTGATATACAGCATTTTGATTTCTCCACTGCCACGTGTTGGGTTAAAAGAAGGTATGGGAGTCAAGTTCTACCCACATCAAATCCAGAAGTTTTCTTCTGTGGGTAGCCTGTTGCTCCTGTAATAAAATGAAACTCATAATGATTTTATAGTTTATCATTTTTTGATATATTTTTTGATAGGTTCTTACTTTGTATTCCAGGCTGGCTTTGAATCCTTAAACCTTCTACTTTGACCTCCCAAGGGCTGGGATTACAGCGGTGCACTACTATACCTGGCATGGAATTTATGTATGTAACAGAGAGTGAGTGATCATTCTGTTCATTCAGAAAATATTTGAACACATGCTTTGTCACTTCTAGGTTCCCAGTCATAAACAGACACACTCCATGACTTTATGGAGCATGTGGCCTAGTAGGGGAGAAGTAAAAAAAGCCATGGGGTAATTATTTGATTATACCTGTCATTACTGGGTTTATATTTGTTCATGAGGTTGATAAAACATCATGGCAATCTACAAAGAGCTATAGGTTCCTTTCTAATCTTAGCTCTCCCATAGTATCTTGTAGTTCATTTTTATTATGTCTCATTTTGTTTAAAAAATGTGGCATATTTTACAGTACATTGTCAAAAATGTCACATTGTTCTTTATCCAAAGCAAATGAAAATTTCCTTGCAACCAGTTCCCTTTCTGAAATAGCTACGGATCTGAGGAGACAACAGGCGAAGGTGATATCTTCTGTTGTGACTGCCTAGGCGATTCTTCATCTTTCTTAAGTTTTGTATTAAGAGCTAATGAATGGAGAGTCCTTCCTGCTGTGTCCTGGTTTGTGGAGGATTGCTGCAGGCAGTTTTTATAGGAGTGTGTGAAGATCCTGATGCCAGTGTTCCAGCTCTTGTTTTTTCTCTAGGTGTTTCTGTTAGGGCATGCCAATGTTCTAATTTAGCTTCATAGCACCATAGCAATCCAAAATTTACAGAGCAAAACAGGCAAGCTGAGGGACTTCAGTTGAGGACAGAACTGTTAGCCATTGCCTAAGGAAGTTTTCACAGGAGACTCTGAGTCTGAAAGTTAGTCTTGAGTTAGAATTTCACTGGCTTCCATCCACATACCAATCCATGCACTCACCACTCATTCATTCTCACATCCTCCATCTATCCTTCATCTTATCTATCTATCTATCTATCTTCCGTCTATCTATATATCACCCATCTATCCTATCTATCTATCTATCTATCTATCTATCTATCTATCTATCTATCTATCTATCTATCTACCATCTATTTATCTATCTATCTTCCATCTATCATCTATCTATCTATCACCTATCTATCCTATCTATCTATCTATCTATCTATCTATCTATCTATCTATTCTCTCATCTATCCTCCCTCTTTCCTATCCATACATCCATTCTCTCATCAATATATCCAATCTTCTTTCCTTACCATTAATCCATCGATTCTCCTATCCTCCTATCTACCTATCCCCTCCTATCATACTCTCTCATCCATCCTCCATCCTATCCATGTACCCATCTAAGCATCCTTATATCATCCACAATATTTGCACATCTTCAACCGTATAAACTTTCTGCTAGACTCTAAGGGTTCCCTTGAAGTACAGAACAGATGAGTTTCAGCTCTTATGTGACTTGTATTTTAGTGGCATAGATTTCTATAACTGAGTAAATAAACAAGATTGCTTACAATTGAGATAAGTCAATGAGGAAAAAAAAACAAAGTTATGGAATAAGATCAGTTTGGTGGCAGTGAGAGTAATGGCTGTTTTAAAGGTACACTTAAATTGAATCCCCAAAGAATAGGAGACATGAGCTGGGTTGGGGTGTGGCGTGAGGACTTGTAGCCATGCAAAGGCTCCGAGAAAGGAGTCAAGGTGATGTGAAGAAGAAGTAAGTTAAGTGAAGAGCACGGTGATGGTCGAGGCGGGAGAGGATGCCGGGATGGATCATCTGAATATTTGATATTTCAGAGCCAGCAGTCTGGACCTTATTATAGGAGAACTTACACTATGAAGGGCTTATTTTTCTCATTTTATTAGTTTTTTGAGGATCTCATTCAGTGTATTTGATCACATTGAACTCCTTCCACAGTTCCTTCCGGATCCACGATTCTTCCTTAACCGTGTAATTTTGTGCTTCAAAAACAGAATAACTCCCCAGTCCAATTTGTGCTGCTTTCTCACT
Organism: Lophiomys imhausi; assembly: GCA_907164525.1. NCBI lineage: Eukaryota > Metazoa > Chordata > Mammalia > Rodentia > Muridae > Lophiomys > Lophiomys imhausi. The sequence continues at coordinate 6,331,488 of CAJQZJ010032020.1, forward strand.
CCTAGGTGCATGGACATCCACTAGGGGATAGTCAACCTTCCGGTATGAGATCATACCTTAAAGAAAACTGGTTCTCCGTCTCCCAGAGGCTGTCACTTGCCAACTGCTCCTCAGCTAGTTGTAAGCCCTTCATACTCACCTCCCCTCTCCGTGTTGGGATTTTTGTCTGGCATACATCTGCACAGGTTTTGTGCATGCTGTCCCACCCACTGTGAGTTCCTATGTGCAGCTGCCCTGCTGTGTCTGGAAAACAATTTCCTTGGAGTCACTGCCCTTGGCTTCCAATCTTCTGGCTCCTCTCTTGCAATGATCCCTGAGCCTTGTGAGGAAGAGATGTGATACAGATATCTCATTTAGAATTAAACATTCTGCAGTTATATTTTTTATTCTCTGTACCCCGACCAGTTGTGGGTCTCTGTGCGAATCATCATGTACTGAAAAAAAAAGAAGCTTCTCTGATGAGGGGTGAGTGATACATTAGTTTGTGGGTATGATGACATGTCATTAAGAACTTTGTTTGAATTCTATGCCCACTTAGCAGAGGGATAGTATTAGGTTCACCTATCTGGTAAGGATTCCTAGGCTTTTTGCATTTGAGATCCCCTTTGCCTGAAAAATTCCAGTGGTACTATAGGCATATAAAATAGGTATACTGATAAGAAATTTGCTGGTAACATATTGTAACAACATTGATTTTTAAAGCAATTCTTCTGTACACATGATTTTTATCACTAGTTAAAATACTAAAGCAAGTTTGCACACAAAGATGGATATGCTTGTTTATTTTTACATGAAGAATTAAATCGTGGTTAATATTTGATTCTGCAGGACAGGGACCATTTTCAATATTTTGCCAAGTTCATTGATATTCTTATTTATGATTGTCAATAGTGAGAATATGTGCTTCACATAAACACATGGCATAAAATGATAGAAGTGTATTTAGGGCCATTTCAAAAACTGTTGGAAATTCTGTATTAACTCTGAGTCAAGATACATTGAATGCCTTTTTAAAAATGAAATTCAAGCCATCAACTTGAAACCCAATTTAAAAAAATCAAGCTAACATAACACATTTCAAAGATACACTACTTTGATACTTATGGGGTAAGAAACAATGGTAGGAAAAGATGAAAACTGTTTTCTGTTGTTACACTATTGTGCTTCTACAAGAGCAGACAATGTACGTTCCATAAAAACCCTGCAGCTTATCTCGGACATTTGATTCCAGCCAGCACTCAGCTGTGTGAGGCAGCATTGGTTAGAGTTGCATGGTGTGAAGCAAGGTGAGCACGTGTGTTCAGAACCAAGGCTGTGTGAGGTTGTGTGATCCAGCATGGACAGATGCTACCAGAAACACATCAGATTCACTACACATTTGATTTTGAATTAGCTTGGGTTTGTTGTGTATTCAGAAATCTTCTACTGTTGTCATTTTGTTTCATGATCCTGACAACACTGAGTCTGGGCTCTAGGGATGCTGAGTTGCATCTACTAGCTGTGTGGTCTAGGAAAGGATTCCCACCCTTAGAAGATCTGAAGCTTGGTTGGAGTGCTGTATGACAGGGCAAAGGCAGAACATTGAGTGAGATGAACCCAGGCCCTATGGGAGAAGGCTGGGGAAGGGACGAGTGTCTGTAGAATGGATTGAATGACTGTCATTCAAGAATCACAAAATGTCACACCCTGAAGAAACCTTGGGTACCCACAGTGTTAATTACTCAAAGAAAATGGCTGTAACGCCAGTGACTTCTGCTTACATCTGCGATACTTCCTTAATAGAAATGGAAGAAAAACTTATTTCCTGAATGAGTTATCACTCAAGACCTGGTGTGTAACACATAAAAAGAATTCAGCTTGAATTGGTCTAAACAACAAGAAATGTGATTATTAGGTGTGAATGTGTGTGGGTCAGTCATCCGACTTCTTTGGGTGAAGAATTTACCTGCTTTGTTGGCTGGTTTCATTCTCAGGCTGGTTTTCTTTGGTGCTGGTGTGTTGGCAGGAATTCTCAGTGTAGGACTGTGTGTCAGCAGCAACAGAAAACAAACTCCTGGTCCTGTGGTTACAATATAAAGTCTTGATATGTGTTCTCTACCATATGGCTTTGTGATTAGAAGATGAAAGATGTGAATGGGCCAGGTCAGGTTTCTACTGTTGAAGAATATCATCTCATCTAAACCATAGGGATAACAAGTGGGCAGTTCCCAAAGGAAAGCTGGCTCGCTGTGACTGGCAGACATAATATATGCTAGGAAGGAGGAAACAACAAATCCCAAAGATCCTCATGAAATCCAATTCTGGGTCTTATCTGCCAAACATAAACTCTCCTATGCCACCTGCTGATGGCTTGAACATCAGAGTGGTGGTTATACTGTGATTCTCATAAGATAGACGTATTGTTTTCCATCTACTTTGGTTATATGTGAATCAAGCCAGGCATAACAATCTTTGGAATCAAAAGCTGAGTAGCTCAGTCTTCTTGGTGTGTTGGGGGGGGGGGGGAAGGGAGGGCAAGATGGTGGAGAATGGTAGTGAAGCTATTTGGTGCATTTCTTCTCCAAAGCAGGCATTTCTCAGGTCTTCTAGTTGACTGGTAGGAGAGCATTTCATCCTGGTATCATAGGCTTGTGGGCTCTGTGAGGTGGCTTCAAATTTACTCATGTAAACTAGTATCTGTTCAGTCAAAAAAAAAAAAAACCAAAAACAAACCAAGGCCTGGTAAAATTCAGAAAGGTCTAAAACCCAGCTTTGCATTTTCATTCCTGTGGATTGTGTGTTGAGTTCCTTCCTGCTGCTCTTGGTAAGTTTGCTGAATAAATAAATCAGCTGTTCCTTTCTCCATCCATAATGCTTAGTTCCCTATGGGATATGATGTTGGCTGAGATTTTATTTTATATTTTAACTCTTGAGCTTGAAAACCCCTCTGAGGACCCAGGTTCATTGCGAGATGCCCAGTAGGTAAAACAACTCACCCACAAGTCATTCTATATCTTTAAAACATGCAATCATTGGGATCTGTCTTGGCTTAGTCACAAACTCAGACCCCACTTGACTCTGTGGGAACTCTAAAATTTACTCTCCTTTGAATCTCTGAAAGTAGCCAATGTGTGGATTGAGAAACATGTCCTGTCGTCGCCCCCCCCCCCCATGCACTGCATGCTTGGTTCCCAGTGGGAAGCATTGTTTTGGGAGGTAGTGCAATCTCCAGCAGGTGGAGTGAACTGAGGCAGAGCCTTCTTTTAATTTGTTTATGTCAGGTATTCCATAACAATGGTGGTCAATACACCATCCAGACCTGTTCCTCAATGGAACATCAGAGTCTCATATGAGGGACTCACCAGGTTGGAGGAACCACCTAAGTATATGTTATGATGAATATATTCTGGGTTCGATTAGTTTTGCCTGTGAATTCAGATTCCAGCATTTATTATGTGACCTTGAGCAAGATTATTAAAGCCCCCCAAGCCTCAAATTCTTTATTATTATTTTTGTGTGTGTCTGTCTGTATGCATGAGAGTGCTATATGCTGTACAGTATATGTGCTTGTATGTATGAGGACATGTGTACTCGGAGCTCAGAGGAAGGTATTGGGTATCCTCTTCTGTTAATCTCTGTCTGATTCCTTTGACACAGGGTCTCTTACTGCCTGGAACTATGATGGAAACCAGCAGTATCCAGCAAGCCCCATCTCTACGCGCCACAGAGTGGGTTACAAGTGTGTGCTCAGCTATACTTGATTTTTAGGTAGGTGCTGGACTCTGAACTCAGGTCTTCATGCTAATGCAGCAAGCATTCTTTTCTACTGAGCCATATCTCCAGCCCCTCACATTTTTTATATTGAAAATGAGCAAACCCACACAAGCATTCCTTTTCCTAGGCTGTGGGAAGGGTAAAATAAAATGCAAGCAAAAAGATTTCAGTACAGTGGCCAAAAACTTCTTAGGAGTCCAGTGTGGGCACTCATGAGAGCCCTGGTCAGGCTTCGAAGAAGATGAAGAGTGTGCCGCTCTAGACAGAAGGCTATTCGGAGTGCAGTTACTGCAAGATGAACTCTACTCATTTACAACTCCCCCCGCCTGTCCCTTTGTAGAGCCTCCAATATGTAAGTGTTCTAGCTTGTGCTAGAAAATTCTGGTATCATGTAGCCTTGACTTGTGTGTGCTGCCCAAATTCATTGACTAGCCCTGATACCCTCCTTTCCTTCAAAACAATAGATTCCTCCTCTGGTCAGTATCTGTCACTGAATAAGGATCCAGTGAAGTAATGCTTATTGGGCATTTAGCCCATAGTGGCTGGTGTGTGACGACACATCACTGAAACTCTAAATGCTGATGTTACTCTATGTCAAGCACCTGGCCCAGTCACCAGGAGAGTGCCTTTTATGATGATGAGGGATGCTTGAGCCACCAACACACACTTCCCAGTTCTTTTTAAAGCCACGGCTGTACTCACATCCATCATCCTAATTTTTTTTTTCTGCCAGGGAAAATAATATATTAGATCAACTCCTTCTCATCCCTCTTTTTTAGGGTGAATTGATGTCAATATTTTTAGACAAGAAAAAGCTTTTCTCATTGATCCCACTCGTTATTGGCTATTTGCTATCTTTTCCTCTTTGCTAATATGATTTGATGCTTAAAATAGACATTAGAGGCCAAAGTTGTTCATTAATGAGACACAACTTCATCCAGACTTGTTTCAGTTTATCACCACCACTGGGGAGCATTTTCTCAAGGACCCCACCATTTAATCACCCCAGTGATCCAGCATGTAAGGATGTTTTGGTTCCTGTTTTTCAAGGTCCGTAGAGATGTTAAGTAAAATGCTCAGGGCCAAAGAGGAGCCAGTGTTCCATTTTGGATACAATTTTTGTCTTGATATTCCTGGGGGCCCCTGTGGGATTTGGTGTGAGTTTTTCTCATGATGGTTTGGCATGGGGCAAAACCATCACACTTGACTACCTGAGGATCCTAGGAATTCCATTCACTGTTGGATGGTATCTTTTGCTACTAGCTTCAGGTTTCCTTTCACTGTTAGAGGAGAGCTGAGTTCAGCAATCCAATCACAGGACCATACATTTGCTTTTATTTATTTATTTATTCATTCATTCATTCATAAAAAGCATGATACACATGAACATACAAAATAAAAATTAGCCTTTACAAAATCGTGGTGTATGTGTGTGTGTGTGTGTGTGTGTGTGTGTGTGTGTGTGTACATGACATATTGTGCATGTGGAAATCAGAGCATGACCTTGTGTATTACTTTTCACCTATTTTGTTTGCGACAGGGTCATTTGCTATTCTCCACTGCATACAGAGGCTGGTTGGCCTGCAAGCTTCAGGGGATTTTTCTGTCTATCTTCCATCTCCCCATAAGAGTGCTGGGATTACAGTTGACTTCTGTGTTTTTCAGGGTGGGTCTTTGGAGACGCTAAGTAATGTCCCCAGGGCCAAAGAAAAGCCAATGTTCCATCTCTGGGTATAATTTTTGCCTCATTGTTCTTGGGCACCCTTTTGGATTTTGGTGTGTGTTTTCCCTGTGATGGGTCGTTATGGGGCAAAACCACTGCATCTGACCACCAAATCCAGCTTTTCATCTGTAGATTCAGACTCAGGTCCTCACATCAAGTGCTTTACCCACTGAACCTTATCTCCAACCAGTCTTCACGTTTTAGATGATTTCAGCATCAGGGTTCAGCTACTCACAACACACCAATAATTCCCCAATATGAATTTTGAGTGTGAGCTCTGTACCTGCAACAGCCCAATTAGCATTTCTTCCTGGGCACTTGGAATGCGCTGAGATTCTGTATGTCTAAGGTGGAATTCATAACTGGCTCCTAGGTGATCATCTTCAAGTTTCTCTGTCCCAGTGAATGGCTCCTCTGTTTGGTCACTTAAGGAGGAAAAGCCTGGGGCTGCCATTCACACGTGCTCCCAGATCACAGTCACATCACTTTTACCTTTCGGCCATGACTAGGGCTGTCCATTTCTTGCTGAGTCCATTATCCTGGTCGAGCCTCACATCACTTTCTGCTTGGGTTTCTGCTGTTGACTTCAAGCTGGCTATATATCTACTCCAGCCTTTTTCATTCACCCAGAGTGAATTCTGGGTACTCATGATCCTGTGTTCATATCCCTACTTCAGAGCCACCCTTGTACACCTCTTTGTTGCTTTCTCCTCCCCTTGGCTTTAGGGACATGTCTATGAGGCCCACCATGACCTGGTCCCTGATTCTCTCAGGCTCACCTACCATGCTGTCTGCATTTTCTTTGCTCAAACTTGCTCTTCAGTTAGCTCCCTGTGACAAATGATCTAATTAAGTTCCAAAAAGGAAAGGCTCATGTTGGTTCTTGATTTCAGAGGTTTAAGCCAACGGTTAGTTGGCTGTTTCTGTGTTCTGTGGAATACAGAATATCACTTTAAAGTGGTTCAGAACCAAAGGAAAGAGCAAGAAGCTGAGGAGCAGTATCTCTCTCAAGGGAACATCTTCAATTATCTAACTCCTCCATAGGCCCCACCTCAAAAACAGCTCCATGGGCTGGTGAACCCTTTGGATGCAGCCATCACACCTTCTTGCCATAGGCATCAGTCCCTGTTTCTACCGTAGATATTTTGTTTGTAACAGTTAACAATCTCCCTGCCTAGAAGCATCTCCTAACTATGCCTTCTTCTTTGGGTCTTGGGTTATGACTCCCATAGATGTAGGCTGAAGGCATGGCTCAGAGGCTGAAAGCACATATTTCTCTTGCAGAGGAATTTTTTTTTCTTCAAGTTACAACTCAATCACAATCCCCTCCCTACTCCCCCTCCAGTACCACACTCCCACCCTCTTCCCCCTCACCCCCATCCACTTCCTTTTTTTTCAAGTTTAAGGTATATGGCCCTCCCAACAGCTTTCCCTTTCAGTACAACAAATGGCTCTTTCTCTTAGAACAACAAATACAATACAAAGCAACAAAAATAATTAGGCCACAATTTTGAGAATTATAAGACTTAGCATACATTCCCAATGTCCAGTCCAACGTGTTTGGCAACTGACTTTAACATTCTACTATGTATCCATCTCCATGAGTTTAAAGTTCTATATCCAACTCAGCTTCCATCCTAACTTGAATCTCCATTTTAAAAACATCTTCTTAGATCCAGAACCCCCTCTTAATTCCTAAACAACTTAAAATTTAACTATGAGACTCTAGCTATCTAGTCTTTAGCCATCAGAGACGTGAGAAGAAAAACATATATGATTATACAGGAAGTGCAGAGCCAGCAGCTTCCAAAACTAAGAAATGACATACCAGTGGCTGCCTGGACAGTCCCCAATTTCTCTCCATACATTACAGCATCAAAGCCATTTGGCTCCATTTCTCTGACAGACATTAATTGTAAAGCAGGAATTATGAAGGACTTGACTACCCTGTCTTGGCTTGCAGAGGAATTTTTAATTTCTCCCTTGAGTTCATGAATTACTTAGAGCCTATTAAAAATATATTGTCCAATATCCATGTTTGTGTTATTTCTGCATTTTCTTATGCCATTAATTTCTAGTTTTATTCCATTATGATCTGACAAAATACAAGAAATTATTTCAGTGGTTTTGTTTTTTTTTATTGCTAATGTATGCTTGGTTTATGGCACAAAATGTGATCTGTTTCAGATAAATTCTGTAAGTTGCTGAAAATAATGTACATTCTGCAGGGGTTGGATGCATTATTCTGTAGATGTCTGTTAATTCTACTTGATCTTTGATGTACTTCAACTCTGACATTTATTTTCTAGTCGTTGTCTGGCGTATTTTGCTGACGTATTTTTTTTCATGACCATGGTATATTAAAGTGTAGAACTGATAGTATCCTGGGGCCTAATTATCTCTTTAGGTCCACTTGCAAATGAAATTCAGTGTACCAACCTTTGAAACACATGTGTGTCTAACCATTATATTATCTTGGCAAAGATAACCTTTAACATTGTACCACTAGAAGATGGAGGTAGGAAGTTTGTGAGTTCCAGGTCAGGCTTGGCTACATGCAGTAGTACCCTGTCTCAAAACA
>CAJQZJ010032020.1:6356750-6374107 GCA_907164525.1 Lophiomys imhausi
GTGTGTGTGTGTGTGTGTGTGTGTGTGTGTGTGTGTGTGTGTGTGTGACAGAGCAGTCCTGCTACACATCAGTCGTTCTTCATCCCAGCAGTGTATATGGACGGTGATTCTTTCTTTCAGAGATTGAAAAGCAGCTAACTCTGTGGTTTCATACTCATGCTCAAACTGCTTGCCAGAAGCCAGTTTTTCCCAAGATAGCAGAATCTCCTTCAACACAACCTAAGGGGACCTGGCTCTTAGGAGAGTCTGCCTCCTCCCCCCTATCTTTCATCCTATTAATTAATTGTTTATTTGGCATCTGGTTCTGCTTGTAGGCCAGGACATAGATTGCATCTGTCTTCTTCATTGTCTGATATCTTCCCTTGAATATAGTAGCTATTCAATACGTATCTATTGAGTACGTCAATAAAGTGATTAGAGATCATACTGATACTGACATCTAGTATGTGTTTGGAAAATCACTGAATTCTGAAGATTTACAAAAGGCCTTATTTAGAGCTTTAGAGGCCAGGAGTCGACCTCATCTTTTGAAAGAGGAAAACCTACCCCAGGGATGGGCGGGAGCTTTGTTAGGCTACTTGGCAAGGCACTGACAAGTCCAGGCCAGGGTTCTCTTAGAGCACAAGGTTCTTTTTGTAATAGCATTGGCTGTTTGAGCTGAAATGAGGTAAGTTCTTGGAAGCTGTGTCTCTTACAGTGTGGTCTTTTCCTCTGTAGTACAACTCCAGGTAAGCTAGGGAGCCCTGGGGATACTTCCTCTCCACTGCCTGCTTGTGGTTGCGATCCTTGTGATTCCCACAATGTATTTTAGCCAGTCTGGCTGTTTTTATTGTCATTTTGAAAGGGCTCTGTGGGATTGGCAGATTGAGCCAAGACCTTATTTGGTAAAATGATCTAAGTGATCTGCTGCATGGGATGCAGACATGACATTAATGCAGTTGATTGCAGAGGGACATTTGTGTTGTGAAGAGAGCAATAGGCAGAAGTGACAACTGAGGGGCAAGGATGAGGCCCGGGGCATGTGAACTCAGGGGCATGTGAACTCAGTGGAACTAGAGGATTCCAGATAGACTGTTATGACTTGAATATGGAATGTCTCTTACAGGCTTGTGCATTTGAGTAGTTAGCTCCCAGCTGATGGTGGTGCTTGGAAGGGCTGTGGACCCTCATTGAGGAAGTGTGGGCAGATCTTGAGAGGTATAACCAGGTTTTATTTCCAGTTCTGTGTCACCTTCTGGTCCATTGAGATATGAGCAAAGAGTCTCATGGTCCTGCCACTGTGCTTTCCCTGCTGTGATGGACTCTTGTCTTCAAAACACAAAGTCATTGTTAGAGTACCGGTGGTCCTAAGTTCCTCCAGTAATGGCAGCTCCTTACTGCCTCTATAAGCTGGGGGGATTTTCCTGGGATGGGATTGGAATCAGATGACCTCTCACCATAGGAATAGCCCTTAGCAGGGCTCCTGGGATCTTTATATTCCTGCAGCAGCCTTTCCTAATATGGTCAGAATGTTCTGGGATAGGAGATGGGGTTCGATGATAGCACTTCAAAGCCTAGGTTCCTTTGGGAAGGGGGCACTCTGCTGGCTTCTAAACTATATAGCACTGTTCTTCTGACCTTCCTGTTTTTTTCCCAACCCTCACTTGGCTGAGTTTAACTAGGCACCAGGAAGAGTTGGATGAGGTAGGCATGGGTAGGTGATAACCCGAACAAGGGGACTTGACCTGATTGAACTCCTGGAGATTTCCTGGAGGCTCGAATCTTTAAATCCTTCTCTGAGGAGGATGGGTAATTAGTCTCTTGCAGCATCAAAAATAACTATTTATCTACTAACCTCATCTCTGTTTTAAATCAAGTTTCATCCTGGTCATATTCTCCATCTAGTAGTTGGGAAACTATTTCAGTACTTTGTTGCTGTGATCCCAGATCATGAAGGCAAAGCAGAGGAGGCTGACAGAACCCTAGGCTGTCACCAGAAGGGAGGAGTTGAGCTCCCTGGAAGGGTTGGTGCAGGGTCATGTGAAGGCATGATCCTGTCATGACTACTCTGTCCACAGTGCATTTCCTCCTGACATGGATTTAAAACAGTTTTGTCACACATTATCGGAGCATAAGGCAAACTGGTTATCTAGATATGGCAAATCTTGGCACACTTGCTACCTGCCTTCTCTCTGTAAGTCAGATGACAAGCCAAGCCCACATTCCATGCAGCCTCAGAGTCTGTCTCAATATGCCACTCCCAGAAGAATTATCAATAAACTGTCAATAAAGGTTGTATGTAGTTTGAGGGACTCTGTATTGGTTCCTTAGCAGTATTATAAAAAAAAAATGCTAGGAACTAGGTTGCCAAAAAACCTAAAAACCTAACCAAAAAACTAGACTTTCCCATCATAGTTCTGGGAACTCAGTGTCAGCAAGATCATGATATTTTCTTTCTTTCTCTCTTTCTTTCTTTCTTTCTTTCTTTCTTTCTTTCTTTCTTTCTTTCTTTCTTTCTTTCTTTCTCTTTCTTTCTTTCTTTCTCTTTCTTTCTTTCTTTCTTTCTTTCTTTCTTTCTTTCTTTCTTTCTTTCTTTCTTTTTCTTTCTTTCTGTCTCTCTCTCTCTCTCTCTTTCTTTCTTTACTGTGAATGTCACACCATGCACCCTGATCCCATTCATCTCCCATTTTCCCCTCAGGTCCACCCTTTACACTTGCAACTTCTTCCAACAGAGAGAAAAAAAAATCTCATTGTGGAAACTGTAGTTTGTCACAGAGTGTCCCACAATATTCCATTTTGTGCACATTTTTTTTTTTGCTTGCAAATGTTCATTATAATGACTCCTTGGTCTGCTATGAGGCCTCTGGCTTCTGTTACTTGGTCAATACAGGAACCTCATTGGGACTCCTCTCAGATATCCTATTGTTGTCAAGTGTCATGGAGATCCTGTAGTTTTGAGTCTCCTAGAACTGGCCTCTTCATGCACCCCAGCAGTTCATCCATGGGGTAGATGTTGGGGTGGGCCAATTCCAAGCCCTGGTTCTGGGCCTGAAACCCCCACATCCAGGGTCAGCTGTACTGTGAGGCTCCCCAAGAAATCTTATCTGTTTTCTTTAAGTAGTCAGCGATGCAGAGACTGAATCACCAATCAAAGAGCATGCATGATTTGAACCTAGGCTCCCTACACATATGTAACCAATGAACAGCTTGGTTGTCATGTGGTCTCCTAGCAAGTGAAGGGGGAGTTGTGTCTGACATGGAATCTGATGCCTGCTTTTTGATCACTTCTCCCTAACAGGGCTGTGGTGCCTGGCCTCAATGGAAGAGAACAAACTCAGTCCTGATGTGACTCGATGTGCTGGGGTGGGATGGTTCAGGGGTCCCCTTTTCTAAGGAGAAGGGGAGGGGACCCAGAGCAGAAGAGGGAGGGGGCTATGATTGAGATGTAAAATGAATAAACAAATAAATAAGCTTAAAAAAGTAGTCAGTGGTGCTGTGTGGCTTGGTGATACATTTGTCCAGTTTCTGCCCCCTCCTTCCCACAGCCCTCCCTCATATGCATCTGTGCCAACAGTTTCTTGTTTTTATTAGGATCCCGTTGCTGTGCTACCCTAGTACAGCCTTACATGAACTTGACTGCAGAACTCTTTTCCAGATAAGGTTATAGCTATAAGTTTCAGGTGGACATACATACATTTTCGGTGGTACACCTTAACCCAGCATAAGACCCATGACTACCCAGAACCCTATGCTGACCCCTCATGTGGCAGATGAGAAATCTGAGGCCCGAAGGCAGGAAGTGATTTCGTAACTGTTAGGATGCAACCAGCAGGCGCAAAACTCAGAATTCGACTGTTTTCTATGCTATATTTGAATGAAGCATTCAAATCAATATTTTTCCTCTTTCCTGATCCACACAATCTAGTTTCATGGATTGATCTGCAAGTCCATTCTCTCAGGGGTATCAAGGCTGAACACACAGAAGTGATGTGTCTTCGGTAGCGTTCCTATTGCTGTGATGAACTATCATAACCAAAAGCAAATTGGGGAGGAAAGGGTTTATTTGCTTTCACTTCCATATCACTGTTCATCACTGGATGAAGTCAGGACAGGAACTCAGACAGGGCAGGATCCTGGACACTGGAGCTGATGCAGAGGCCATGGAGGAGTGCTGCTTACTGATTTGCTCCCTATTGCTTGCTCGGTCTGTTTTTTATAGAACCCAGGACCATCATCCCAGGGGTAGCTCCACCCATAATAGACTGAGCCCTCCCTTATCAATTACTAATTAAGAAAGCGCCCTACAGGCTGGTCTGCAGCCTGATCTTATGGAATCATTTTCTCAATGAAGGCTCCCTTCTCTCAGATAACTCTAGCTTGTGTCAAGTTGACATAAAATTAGCTAGCACATGGTTATTCTTGCTTTCAGTTATTGTTATTATTGTTGTTGTTTGTATGTGTGGTTGTGTGCATACTGTATGTACTCTCCTCCAATGTTTGCATGAGTTCTGGGGCTTGAACTCAGATTGTCAGGCTTTGCTGCAGGTCCCTTTACCTGTTGTACCAGGGTCACTAGTCACACTAGTTACAATGCATTCAACAAGATAAGTATTTGCTGTTGCTTATTCTATTTTGTGTTTTGAGGCAGATGCTCATTATGTATACAAGACTGGATTCAAATTCGAGGTTGCCCTGCTTCAGCCTCTTGAGTGCCCAGTTTACAGGTGTGCACTACAACATCTGCCTGGAACTGGGTTTTAAAATGTGTCACTATCTTGCAACGTCCTGATATGTTATTTGCTAATTGTCCCTCATCTGGTTCCCACATCACCCTGAACTCATAGACCTGGATGCTCAGTGAACATTAGATGAATTTGGTATATAATGAGGAAGAATAAATGAGAACCCATTGAATCTATTGCTTTTTTTGTTTGTTTGTTTCTGTTTTGATGGAAAAGACTTTGGAATAATAAAGCCAGCCTGGGAAAGATAGGGACAGCTGGAAGTCTCTAGGCATTCAGTGCTAAAGATACAGATTATGTGGTGGTAGGGGGTCATCAGAAGTGGGAATGCTGGAGACTGTCTATCCTTGTTTCATGTACTTTTGCTCATTAAACTCATTTACAGGGATCACAGAGTCGATGTGTGGTGTTCTGGGTGCTGCATCAGACATGCTGCTGAGTGCTGTGATTGTCATTGTGAATTGTAAACCTGATGGAATCTGCAATTACCCCAGAGATAGTGGGTTTCTAGGTAAGCCTGTGGGGGATTGTCTTGATTGTGTTAACAGATGTGAAAAAAACCGGTCTTGACTTTGTGTGTGTGTGTGTGTGTGTGTGTGTGTGTGTGTGCTTTTTTCTATGTTGTACAGTCCAGGATGGGCAGGCATCCTGGACTGTGCAACAGAGAAAGCAAGCTGAGCACTAGGAAACATTCAGAATTCCTTCTAGAGTGTAGACACAATGGGACCATCTGTTTTGGACTCCTGTTACTTTCATCATGATGGACTGTACCTTGGAAATGTAAGCAAGAATAAACCCCTTCTCTCTTAATGGTTTGTGTACTGAAATATAGATGGGCCATCCAGAAGGGTGGGAAGGGTATTTCCAGGCATGCATAGAAATGTAGCTATGGGGACACAGAGATAGTGTGTGGAGTAGTGTTGTGCTGGGTATAAAATGAGAAGAGATAAATGATACCAAGGGTAGGGTAGGGGAATGGACACATCAGATCTAGAGGGTAGATGTGGTGTGGAAATTCCTGAATACCTGTTGCCTAAGAGTATACTACTCATGGAGATGGAAATAGAAGGAGGGTTAGGATAATTCTACACTCTGTCTTGCAGGAGGGAGCTCATAGGACCTTGAAATCAGGTGGCCAGGAGCCAGTGTGGTGAATTGGAAGATGCCTTGATTCTCCAAGAGTATTCTGTCTTGGTTAACTTGTGCTTCATATGTGAAGAAGTGGCTTTCTCCCATGGGAACATCATTATTTCTTCTATTTTTGTCACTTATTTTCTAGCAAACTTCCTATTTTCTGCCCCATGTGCCTCCACTCCTTTCTGCACCTTTATCTGTTTCTGCTGCCCTGCCTCTGAAGATACTGTGGTGGTGGCCAGTTTGCTTAGGACAGACATTGGATTTGTCTGGCAGTTCTCTATGAATCAGTCTTTTGCTGAATTGATTTTTTTTTGAAGCACTGACTTTAGCTACCAGCTTTTGGGTACCACACAGTTTCCATAGATCCTTGACTTTTCTCTGATTTCTCCACTGACCTCTTAGACTTCTGTTTCCCTGAACATCACAAAATAGGCTCACAGCTACCCTCAGCTATCCTCAGCATAGCACAGCCCCCCCCCCCCATGGGAAGGTAAAATTTTAATAACAATTGCAAGCTTTTTAGCCTCCTCAAAGGTAAGGCTGAGGTAATGGAAGACATTGCTACAGTTATTATTTGATACCACATATATTGGTTTTTTTCCCCTCTAAATCATTGCCTGGGGCTTGATGTGAAATTGGTTTTTATCCTCCTTGCTCTTCTTGCAGCCTTCAATGCTCTCATTCCATATTTAACTTTTCTGCTACTCAGCACCTGCTCAGTTAGCGTACTTCTCTTCCAGGCTTTTAGTGTGGGGTACCTGTATTTGATCCATCTGAACTGTGGGGGATCTGAGTGTCCTCACTGCCTAGCCTTCTAGAACTTCTTCTCAGTCTATGTGAGGGCCAAGGAACCCAAATCCCACTAACACTGCTCCTGTACTCCGCTAACTATTGGGATCAAGAGTGACCTCGGGATCCAGACTCCTGCTTTGAAACACAGCTCTCCTACTTACCTGCTTTAGGCAATGTTAGGCCTACAGTTCCCTGCCCCAGGCTCATCCTCTCTAAAAAGGGAATTGTACTATTCCAGGATTTTGAAACAATTGGGTTAGTCTATGTTACATACCCTAGCAAGATGCCTGTACACACTAAACCCCATGAAGCCTTAATTAACACTGTTTTTCTTAGCTATGTAGCCCTATTCCTCTTTCAGTAAATTTTGACAGTATCAGGAGGCCTAGATTCTGTACCAAGCATGGTTGCTAAATTTCTGTGCAACTTGGGATGGTCACTGCTCTGAAATTCAGCTCCCTCCTCAATTAAATGTGACTAATAGTCTCAGAACAGCCTTGCTCACTGCCTCTGGTTACACAGTGACATGATGGGTGTGAATGGGCTCTGTAAATGTTAAAGAGCTCCCTGAGGGAACAGTGGCAGAAATCTCTGTTCTGTGAAGGAATGACTTAGTGAAGACAGTCTTGGGGTGAGGCAGCTTGCTTTCAGGAAATGAACAGCCTCTGTGGAAATCACCTTGTCCTTCCTGACAGTCTTTCTGGGGTACCACTCATGAACATCAGGGTTCTTAGTTGCAAACAGCAAAGAGCAAATGCTGATCACTTATGTAGTTAGTAAAGGACTTTATTGAACAGATTTAAGTAGTTCATAGAAGGTTCTAGAACACCAGAGAATGTGGAAACTATGGATCAATGAAGAAAGTCACCTAATCCAGAAGAGGTATGGTGGGGACCACTGATGGCACTCAAACACAGTTGAGATGTAGCATGAGGACAAAGTGAGGAAAAGGAAGGGAAAGAAACTTCTAAAGCTCAGGTGGTAAACAAAGCTCACAAGTCTCAGAAAGTTCATGAATTTACAAGGCTCCTAGCCCCTTTTTCTTCTTGAAGTTGCTTTTGTCAGGTATTTTGTCACAGAAACAAAATAAGCAGCACAGTATTGACTTAATTAGTATTGTCAACTTGGCACAGCTGGAAGTTCCCTGGGAGGAGAAGCCTTGGTTGAGGAGTTGCCCATGTCGGACTGGCCTGTTGATATGTCTGTGGGGATTAGCCTTGACAAGTAATTGATGTAGGAGGGCCCAGATCACTATGGGCAGCACGGTTCCCTGGGAAGGCAGTCCTGGGCTGTATAAGAAAGCTAGCTAATATGGGTCATCAAGCAGGATCCTCCGTAGTTCCTGCCTGCAGGTTCTGGCCTGTAGTTCCTACTCCTTTGTCAAGGTTGGATTGTGACCTGCACATATAAGACAAAGAAACTGTTTTTTCCCTAAAGAAGTCAGAGTATTTTATCACAGCAGCAGAAAATCAAACCAGATCATCATTCTATACTCTGTCTTCTTACTCTGCTGATTACTTGCTTTGTCCCTTTATGGATTGTTTTGTTTTCTTTAAAAAAATTTTGTGTTGGAAAGATAGCTCCTAAAAAAGTACTTGCCTTAGAGGTATGAGGGTCTGAGTTTGAGCTCCAGGGTGCATACAAAAAGATCCACATGCCAGTACCCGGTATGGATTAGCTCTTTTTGGGTTGTTGGCAAGTGGATCTCCAAACATTACCGGGCATTGACAATGCTCTTGGTTGCCCATCCAGAGCTTGATCGTGAGACCCTGTTGCTGAAGACACCACATACTTGAGTTATAGGGCATGGAGTATTCAAGCTGGTACTCGCCTGAAAGCCTCATCCCATCCCTATTGGCTAGCTTTTATATTGCTGGAAGGTTCTATCCATTGTACCAGGAAAGAAAAGCAATCCACAGTCTTATCCAGCTATGAACCTTGTGAGCTATAATAATACCTGGTCTGGCAAGGTATGACCACTGGTATAGTAGTAGCATGAACGTAATGGGAGTAACCAACCACTTTCTGATTGGATTTAAAGACCATTCCACAAGAAGGAACTCATACTTCGTGCTATTAACTAGGGCAAAAACTCATGGCTGGCTAGGTCATAGGAGAGCATAGTACAAATATTCAGCTAAATGGACACGGTAATAAAAATTGCATCCTAGGTTTACGTGTTTGTAAACATATATCAATACACCTAAAACCCCTCATCCATAAAGCTTCTTTTATATAGTAGTAAGTAATTAATACAACCAGACAATGCACAGAGAATTAAGAGACTGTGGAAGGAAGTCTCAACTTTAAACAGGACTGTCTATCACACTTCCCCCAAGGATCAGGAATCACAGGGGCATGTGTAGGAGGCAAAGGCAGTGGATATCTGTAGTGAGGCAGTATTTGCCAACATTACAGTGCTGTCGCACACATGAAGTCATAGCTGCTGGCTGTATTCATAAAATCTCCACATGAGCAAACCAGACACAATTACAGTATGAATGGGGGAGGGATCAGGAAGTCCCATCCCTAGCTGAAGAACAATTGATGGCCATGGAGGGAGGGAGGGAGAGTCAGTTTAATTCAGGGATGTGGCCCATGAGAGTTTACCCATGCCACGTTAGATGGTTTTCCACACATTCTCATTCATCCAAGTACTAAGGTGACTCAGTGGACTTTAAAAACACCCACACATCACATGAAGTTGGGAGGGAAAATTGGAAGAGAGGAAATTTGGGGATGGGTGTGATCAAAATACATTATATGCATATATGAAATTCTCAACAATAGGAAATTAAACATGTGGTGGGTCACGTATATAACCCCAGCTCTAGGGAGATGGAGACAGACAGGAACCTTCCAGATAATTTGATCCCATTTGGCAATTTGTGCTGTTATTTCTGAAGGAAGCTGTTGTCCATCCTCATATCTCAAATTGTGTCTAGATTTTCCTAGTTTCACAGACTGATCTTGAAAACATTCTTTTCCTTCTTTAAGGATTTGTTTTTACCTTTAATTGTGTGTGTGTGTGTGTGTGTGTGTGTGTGTGTGCACACATGAATGGAGTGCCTGTAGAGGCCAGAAAAGGGCATTGGATCCCTTGGAGCTGGAGTTACAGGAGCTTGAGAACTGCCTGTTGTTAATGCTGGGTACTGAACTCAAGAGCAGCAGCAAGTGGTCCTCACCACTGAGCATCTTTCCAGTGCTCCCTTTTTTAAATTTTATTTTATGGAATACCTTGAGAAACACTTTTGTTCTTTAAAGTTCTGGTAAAAATTCATCAGTACATCTATCTGGTCCTGCGGTTGCTTTTTTTCTTTTTTGGCTGGGTGAGGTTTTATTACTGCCTTGATTACTTATTGATCTGCTTAGAGTTTTAAAAAATCCTCTTGGTTCAGTTTGGTAGGTTTTGTGTGTGTGTGTGTGTATGTGTGTGTGTGTGTGTGTGTGTGTGTGTGTATTATATAGCACAAACTATTATGTTTGCATTATACATAATATACGTATGTAACCAAATAACCCTGGATAATCCTCTGCATTTAAGAGGTGTTTGCTATTATATCTGTAAGTATATTAATTAATTTGTTTTTTGTCTCTCTTGGTTTGTTTGGCCAGGGAGTTTTGTCAGTCCTGTTAATCTAGTGAAAGACCCAGCTGTGTCTCAGATCTCTTGTCTTGTTCTTTTAGACTCTATTTCGTTACTTTCTACTCTAATTTGTTATTTCTTTCTATTATTTTTGGGTTTGGCTTCACTTTAGTTTACTTTTTTTTTTTTCAGGCAGGGTCTCATTCTGATGGGCAGGCTGACCTCAAACTCACAGTAATCCTCCTGCCTCAGTCTTCCAGGTGCCAAGACTATAGATTTGGTCTACCATGCCTGGATTATTTTTGCATTTTTAATGACTTCAAAATGTTCATTATTTAAAAAGTTAGCTGCTTTTCCTACAACTATAAAAGTCAGTGCTGTTTTGGCGGTAAATGAAATTGAATTTAGCCACTGTACTAAGAATCAGCCTTCTTTAGATCACACATCCTGGGATATTGGATTGTTGTGAAATGTTGAATATTTTTCCAGCTGGATTTTATAGTAGTTTTCTTGCTACTTTGTTGGGGATAGGTGTGTTTTGATCCAATGTATATGGTTTTACTGGGTAGGGTCCTGTTTTCTCTGGCGAGCTCACATGAATGAAGTACTTCAGTATGGTATGGGGCAGTGTGGGCTGTGCCTTGGTAATGACTCCTCTAGTTTTGTCAGCAGTGGATGGTCTGATAGGCTTGGGAATTGATCTGTTCTCTGGTTCCATTTGGTATAGTGTCTACAATCCTTTTGCTGTTTGTCCATGCTGGAGCTGCTGCGGTGGATGACTGGGAGTGGGTGTTCAACCTTCCCTACTTTCTGTGGCTACTTTGATTGTACTACTAGTACTATGCTGATTGTACTACTAGTACTACTTTGTACCACTAGTACTACTTTGTACTACTAGTACTACTAGTCACTGACAAGGACCACAAGGGTGCGACCTGTCCTCTGGTGTTTGAGTAAGATATTTGCTGAAGTTTGTGTATGGTGGGGTTGTATTTGGAACAAGATATAGGTCAATGTTGGAGCATTTACATACACACTTGATGTGTCATGGTGGGTCCCACACACCATGCATTAATGAATAAAGGTCATTAATGAATAAAGTAAAAACCCAGGACCAGATCCACAGCAGCAGGAATGTGGGGGACAGAGACAATATAAACCAATTTAAAAGATGATTGAGAAAGTAAACAAGTTAAGAGGGAAGAAAATAAGTGGAAAACACAAAAGGATTAGAATATTTTTTTAAAAAGAGAAACTAAAAGAGAGGTGGGAAGTGAAAATCATTATGGTAAAAAGAAATAAAAAGTGATAGAATAAAGAGTTGACTATTAGCTGGGCGTGGTGGTGCACACCTTTAATCCCAGCACTCAGGAGACAGAGGCAGGTGGATCTCTGTGAGTTTGAGGTCAGCCTGGTCTACAAAGCAAGTCCAGGACAGCCAGGGCTGTTACACACAGAAATCCTGTCTCAAAAAAAAAGTTGACTATTAGGAATAGAAAAAGGATAAGAAAGAACAAGAAAAAGCATACATGTGTAAAAGAAAAAGCCCTATGGGCTCATATGTTTTTCCATATTTGTACCAGTCAGTAAGAAAGGGACCTTCATTAAAAATGGTAACAGAAAAGAAAGAAAATAGAGCTCTCATGTGCCCATTCAGACAAGAGTGGACACTTGCCCCCTCTGCCAACCTGCACTTCTTTCTATCTTCTGGGCTCTGGATCTATTGAGGAGAACAAAGGTTGGGTACATTCATTCCTCCTTTTTATTTATTTTTTACATGTTGCTCACCAGTGGTAGTGGTTCTGTCCCACAACTGGCTAGAAAAATTCAAGCTGGCCTAGAACTTTCAGCACCAGCCTCCCAAGTTTTGGGATTACAGGTGTGCACCAGCCATCCCATGAGGACCCACAACATTTACTTTTCAATGAGCTTAAAGTGTTAGTACAGCAAGGCCACACTGGGCCACAAGAGGCCATGCTAGTTGTGACCACATGGCCATATTTGCTGTGAGTTCCAGGGGAAAGAAAAGTGTGGGGACATCTGTTTCTCTCAGGGAGAAAGCTCAGGGGTGACCACTCAAGATGGCTTCTGGTTCTGACATTGTATTTTCATGTCCTCAAGCATAAGCATCTGTGCAGTGCCCACTTCAGCTAAGGCCAGGCTACCTTTCTGTTCTGCCTCCATTTCCATGCTACCTTCCCCTCCCCCACTTTCTCTTCCTCAGGTCCTCACTCTGCACAGCAAGCACTCTTGTCCTCCAAGCCATCTCCCCAGACTCCCATTTCTCATTCTTACCGCCATCACCCAAGTGTTGCTGACTGTGCATGGAGCCCCAACTCTTCGTGTGAGGGTGGTCCCAGCCTTCCACAGGCACTCACACAGGGCTTGCTTAGTAGAGGTTTGGAGACTCATGGTTTCAGAGTCCCAGTTTCCTTACCTTTAAACAGCTGATAGTGAAGCAATTTTTTTCCCTGGAGTTTCCGTGAAATTCAAAGCTTTCTTCTTCCACAGTGTAACCTAGAATCAGCTCTCTCTCTCTCTCTCTCTCTCTCTCTCTCTCTCTCTCTCTCTCTCTCTGTGTGTGTGTGTGTTAGTGTGTGTGTTCACACACACCCCAGAGGACAACCTTGGATGTTGCTCCTCTTCAAGAGCCTGCTATCATTTATCTGTCTGTCTTCCTGTTTGTCTGTCTATTATCCCTCTCTCCATCCATCCAACCATCCATCCATCCATCCAACCATCCATCATCTATCTATTTATCTATCTTCTATCTATCTGTCATATAGAAGCAGAGTCTCACTGTATAGGTCTGTTTGGCCTGGAACTCACAGAGATCTACCTACTTCAGTCTCCCGAGTGCTGGGTTTAAAGGTGTGTATCACCACACTCATCAAGTCTACCTTGTCTTTGAGACATGATCTCTCACCGGAACCTGGGTTTTACAGAGTGTAGTCTGGCTAGCAAGCAAGCCCCAGGAATCCATCTGTCTCTGCTTCCTCAGCACTGGGATTATAAATGTGTGTCACCATATCCAGCATTTTACCTGAAGTCTTGTCACCACATCTGGCTTTTTACTGTGAGTGCTGGGGTTGGCACTCAGGTCCCCTTGCTTACATGGCAAGCACTTTACCAATGAAGCCATCTCCCTAGCCCCTATCTAACAATGTTTTTATGCTTGAGCTTGCTCATTCCCCAGGAGGAGGCCATAGAAATGCTAAGCCTACAGGCCTTAGTTGTGAACAATAAGTGCTGTGTTCCACATAGGGCAGCAGAAGTGCCTGGTAAACAGGAAATGCTCTGCATGGCAGCTGTTATCACTCTTTAGAGACTATAACTTTTAGTATGTGTGTATATTTGAGAGTATGGGTGTGTCTACCATGAACTCATGTTACAGATATATGAGTTTATTTCCTCCGACTGAATTCACTTTCAGCTAGAATGCAGAATACAGAACATATATTCTAGATGCTTCTAGAAGGGCTCACTCAGATCCTTCAGTTTAGTGAACTTAAATTTTAGCATCTTTAAAGGTCTCCTTATCCTTCTTCCTTCCCCTGGGGCTGATGGCCCAAGGTGGCCACAGTTGGGGTATGGTCACTGTGGTGTTTGAATGGAGAATGGCCTCCTTAGGCTCACATATTTGAATACTTGGTTCCCAGTTGGTGGAACTGTTTGTGAAGGATTGGGAGGTGTGGCCTTATTGGAGGAGGTGTGTTACTGAGGACAGACTTTGAGGATTCAAAGCCTATGCCATTCCTTGTTAGCTTTAACTGCCTACCTGTTGATAAGGATTTAAGCTCTTAGCTACTTGTCTAGAATCATGTTGCCATGGTTCCCCACCATGACAGTTATGCACTGTCTTATGGTTCTAATGTTACAGAACCATAAGCCCCGAATTAAATACTTCCTTTTATAAGTCACCTTGTTTTGTCATGACAATAGAGAAATGACTAAGATACTCTTCCTGACCTGAGTTTCAGTCATCAGTATGTGTTGGATGATGGTGGTGGTGCCATTCTGTGAGTTGTCCTTGGATCCTCTCTGTCATTCATCCCATGTGGCCTTTGTGTCTTCTATCTTCAGAATTGTTGAGGGTTGATATTAGCAATCTGCCAGAGAGAAACTAGGAATCTAGTAGAGGGTCTATGATTATGTCCAAGCTTCTCATCTTCTTTTCACCACTTCTCTCCTTTCACCATGAGGAATTTTCTGGTAGTGGGAGGACCTGTGTGTTGATGGACATTCTTCCCAGTATTTTTGTATTATACACAAAATCAGGCTGAAGGGAGAATTTTTTTCTGACTTTTTCCTGAGCTTTTTTATTTATTTATTTTTATTTTGCTATACTTTCTCACTCAGGAAACAGCTTGGACTTTAAATGTCCTGACCAAATTAATTGAGTGAGGGAGGATTTTGATCTTGGGATGAAGATGAACTAGGGTCTCCGTTCCATGCTAAACCTGTTCAGTGAGCCCTTTTACTGTCTGTCCAATATTCCAGACAAGGAAACAAATGCAGAGGACTTGAGTCTCTCAGGCAGACAGGCCTCAACCTAGATCCAGTCTCCTGCTTTGTAGTCAGTGTGTGCAGTGAGCTCCTACAGCCTCAGCAGCCCCACTCCTGGGCCTTCCCTAGCCACCACCTGCCAGGTGGCCTATTTCCCTCTCCCTCCAGGGACTAGCCAAACTGTGCCTGAATTAGTATGATGTACCAATCCCTGAGTGTTGAATTATCCAGCTACCTGGATTAGCACTGATAATGATGAATTGTCTCTCTTTTGATCCCATTCCTCACCAGATCTTTCCATTTCTGGCTTGACCAGGAAGTCTTACTATGCAGACACACAGACACAAACTGTAATGATTCACCATCACAGAAACATCTCTTACATTCAAAGACACTGGCACTTCTGCTGGACCTCACAGCTGAGTTCATAATCTACCCTGAGGCCACATAAGACTTAAGACTGATGTCCTACTGTGTTCTCAACCTGTTTGTTTAACCCGCCTTTCAGAGGAAAATGTAACAACCCACAGTACTTGCTTGGATTTCCCAGGTAATCAGCTTTTACAATCTAATGTATAAATGTAATCTCAGATTATGTACTCTTTCCTGCTCCTGACCCCTGAGTAATGCATGAGCATTTGTATGTTATGACTAAAAGTGCTGGAAATAGCAAATAGGTTGAAAACAACTTTATAAGATGTGTCTACCATAAATGTTGGAAGTGACATGGGTATAGGTTGGTAAGTCTGTGTGCAGTGATGTTTACAGTAGTTCTTGTTATTGGGGTGAGTTGGGGTCAGATGGAGTTTTATCTCCTATTAAACTCTATTAAAGATTTAGGTGAAGCATTCCCTATTCCTTCTTCATGAGACGCTTTCTGTGATGTTCAATAAATACAGAGCAAAAGCCCTTTTCTGGGACACAGACACAGAGATAGACAGATATACAAGATAGCATTCAGGCAGATACGGATTCAGACTCATACAATGGACAGACTACCATCAAGGGACAATGGAAGACTCAGGGAGAGAGAAGTAGAGAATTTAAAATCTGAGCTCAATGTGGGGAAACTACTCCAGAAGGAAGTCTTTTGATTTCTTTTCCATAATGTGAAGCCAACACATTTTTGGGTACTCTGAGGTTGTCACTGATGTGTTTACACTGAAAAAAAAAAAAAACCGGCATATATAGCTGTATGTAATGATGCAGGTGACCCCT
This sequence comes from Lophiomys imhausi, assembly GCA_907164525.1. NCBI lineage: Eukaryota > Metazoa > Chordata > Mammalia > Rodentia > Muridae > Lophiomys > Lophiomys imhausi. The sequence continues at coordinate 6,372,711 of CAJQZJ010032020.1, forward strand.
GGGGAAGCCTCTATTCAGCTGGGCTTGGGTTCTGGGATGGGAGCCTAAGCTCTTTTCATTGCAGGCATCAGCTTTGTGGCAGGGGATGGCTAAGGCCACATCTGTTGCCCCATTGGCATGACCTAGAATAGAGCTCAGTGGGAGGGGGTATTGATTTCATGAGAAGCCAAGACTGCATTTTCTTTCTCTTTGGAGTTGTTGGCTGCTGCCCTTGAGATGGCTAAAGGCCATCATTTTTTAAGTGGAACATTAATTAGAATAGATTTCTTTAACTTAGGATGCCAGTAAACCTCATGGCCCTCGGCTATTGATTTGACGCTGAACAGGAAAGTGTGGGTTCCAAAACATGCCCCCAAAAGTTGTGGGGAGGGACTTTCATTTGTGTGTGTGTGTGTGTTTGTGCATACATGTGGAGGCCAGAAGTCCACATACAGCATATTTCTTAATCTCTCCACATTATTCTTTTGAGAATAGGTCTTTCAGTAAACCTGGAGCTTGTCAGTTAGCCTAGAATGACTGGCTAGCAAGTCCCATTAATCCTCCTGTCTCTGCTTCCCCAGCACTGGTGTTACAGGCATCTGCTATCACATACGGCTGTTACATGAATTCTGGGGATGCAAATTCATCTCTTCATTTTCACGCAAGCAAACACTCTACCCACTGAGCCATCTTCCCAGTTCCCCTAACTCAGGGGTTTAATTTCAACAAAGCAGAATCACAGAACCCAAGACAGCATTAGGAGATATGAAGGGTATGGTTGGAGGGAGATGGCCTGAGGGCCATTGTGAGTCTATGAATGAAGAGAGTGAAGTTGTACCTTTAAACTATTTATTTATTTTTATATTAATATCTCTATCCACCTTCCAACCCACCAACCTGAGGATGGGAGTAAGGATATTAATAGAGGCACAAGATGTAGACCTCTTTAGTCATAGGTCCTTGGGACAGTTGGTCAGGGTTCCAGAAGACCAGCCATACAGCATACACCAGAACAGGTATCAGCAGCATCAAGAACACAGCTAATCAGGAAATCAGCAGCAGTTTTGAGGAGCACCAGCAAGGACAGCTGAAGAAGCATCTACTCTCATGGCCCCTAATGGGGCCCGATCTGGACTCAGCCTGACCTGGGTCATGCTTGGCAGCAAGTCTCAGCAGCAACAAGATTCATCAAAGTGTTATCTAGAGTATTTTGAAGTGAAGCAGTGATGAGAAGTGAAGATAAGCAATGTTAAGCAAAAACCCCCCTGTGTTTCTGGGGTTTCTATTTATACCCCCACAAAAATTCACACAAGGATGTTTTTATCTATCTATCTATCTATCTATCTATCTATCTATCTATCTGTCTGTCTGTCTATCTATCTATCTATCTATCTATCTATCTATCTATCTATCTATCT
>CAJQZJ010032020.1:6374117-6409078 GCA_907164525.1 Lophiomys imhausi
TCTATCTATCTATCTATCTATCTATCTATCTATCTATCTATCTATCTATTACTTCAGGTTACATCTCCATCACAGTGCCCTCTTTCCACCCCTCAGTCCCACCCTCCAACCCTCTACCCTCTATCCCTTCCAACCCACTCCTCTGAAGTGGATGTCCCTACATATTAGTCTCCTGCCCCAGTTCAGCAGTCATATGAGGGCTAATAGCCTCCTCATACACTGGGGGCCTACAAGGAAGGCAGCACCACTAGGGCAAAGTGTCTCATGGAAAGGTAAAAACGTCTATGTTCCTGTTACCTTTGGTGCATTAGCTGTAGCATAGTTAGGTCACTCAGGATGAGCTTCCCTAGTTCCATCCATTTGGCTGCAAATTGCATGATTTCGTTGTTTCTGATGGCTGAGTAGTATTCCATTGTGTAGATGTACCACAGTTTTTTGATCCATTTGTAACCGAACTTTTAAATTATTATTTATTTAACTCTTATTTATTTATTACTAAATTCACTTATAACAAACACCAACAATTTCTTAACTATTAATCCTATAAATTCCTACAACCCCTTTAACCTATCCACTAAACCTATTGATAATCATAACAACTACTTTCATAACCTTTTAGAATGATACAGTCTCTGGGGCAGGTCCTCAGTCGTCAGGAAACCAGTCTCGGGGGTAGACTCTTTAACGCACTTAGCAGTCCTTTTTCTGGATCTCTCAGACGCAGGTTCGTCAGGGTAAATTGGCTATCGAAGTCTCACTTTAAATAAGGCTTGAGGCTTTCTTCTCTCTGGGAGACCTCAGCCGTCTGTAGGCCAACTTACTTCCTTCGTATCAGCAACTCTGCCGTTCTGCCTCAGTCTTTAAAGCTGGCCACAGTTCCGTTCAGGCCACTGTTCGGACAGGTCAAACCCCTCTAGGCAAAAGCTGAGCCACAGGGTTTAGTCCTTGGCCTTTTGCTGTCTTGCCGAGGCTTTCTCTGCTCACCAGCTTCCTTCTGCCTCAGGGAGATCTGGCCATTGGTCTACCAGAACTTTCTCCAGCAGGACTCTCGGAGCTCTCTCATATCGGGGGCCCTTAGCACGCACGCGCCCCTCTGGCGTCATCCACTTGTCCTTAAATAGGATCACTCCTTGTTCCACCTGCTTCAGCTTAAGTTGGGCTCTGCCCACTTAGCAGTTGAAAGCAATGCCAGGTCATAAAGTCTTTCCTTCTTTCACCTGGCTTCAACCTTGTTTTTCAGTCCAAAGAGACTCCCCTCATTTCACCTGACTTCATCCATAAGCTGATAAGCTAATTGCTCACAGCAGTTGATCTTCATGCCCCGAATTAAGAGACTGTATCAGAAACTTAGGTATTCACTAAATCTAACTTATATTAACCTATCAGCCCCTACATCCATTCCTCAGTTGAGAGACATCTAGGTTGTTTCCAGTTTCTAGCTATTACAAATAAGGCTGCTATGAACATAGATGAGGAAATATCCTCATGGTTTGGTGAGAAATCTTTCGGATGTATACCCAGAAGTGATATGGCTGGGTCTTGAGGTAGAGCTATCAAGTTTTCTAAGATATCTCTAGACTGATAGTGGTTGTACAAGCTTGCACTTCCACCAGCAATGGAGGAATGTTCCCTTTCTCCACGCCCTTGCCACCATGTGCTGTCATTTGAGTTTTTGATCTTAGCCATTTTGACAGGTGTGAGATAGAATCTCAGAGTTGTCTTGAGTTGCATTTCTCTGATGATTAAGGATGCTGAGCAGTTCTTCAAGTGTCTCTTCGTCATTAGGGATTCCTCCTTTGTGAATTCTCTGTTTAGCTCTGTTCCCCATTTTTTGATTTAATTATTTGGTTTCTTGGCATTTAATTCCTTGAGTTCTTTGTAAATTTTGGATATTACCCTCTGTCAGATGTGGGGTTGGTGAAGATATTTTCCCAATCTGTAGGTTGCCATTTTGTGCGAATGACAGTGTCTTTTGCCTTACACAAGCTTTTCAGTTTCATGAGGTCCCATTTATTGATTGTTGGTCTTAGAGCCTGAACTGTTGGTGTTCTGTTCAGGAAGTTGTCACCTGTGCCTATGAGTTCGAGGTTTTTCCCCACTTTCTCTTCTAATAGATTTAGTGTGTCCAGCTTTATGTTAAGGTCTTTGATCCACTTGGACTTCAGTTTTGTGTAAGGTGATAAGTATGGGTCTAATTTCATTCTTCTACATGCCGACATCCAGTTAGACCAGCACCATTTGTTGAAGATGCTGTCCTTTTTTCCAGTGTATGGTATTGGCTTCTTGTCAAAAATTAAGTGACCATAGGTGTGTGGGTTCATTTCTGGGTCTTCAATTTGATTGACAAGGATGTTTTCTAAATTGGTCAACCTCACACCCTCTGCATGAGGTACTTCCTGTTGACCAAGATTACCCATGAGCTCTCTAAGGAGTCTGTCCTTCAAAGGATGCTCTCTGCATGTGACAGTTTCTAACATCACATGGTCTTCCATCAGGATGTTTTTCAAGCTCCTCTCATGAGTCTGTTTTTCAGAAGTGGATAAAGTACCCCCACATCCCACACTCGATACCAAAACAAACAAAAAAACCAACAAAAACAAAAACAAAAAACACATTAATTCAACATAAACATGTTTCTGAAAAAAATCAAAACTTCCACCACAGGAGAGTGTCATTTCCTATGCACACTATGGCTGAGAAATTGAAAGGGACATTTGTGAACCTTAGAGGCTGAGATGATTGCAAGCAAATTAGTGGTTAGATATTGGAGACATTGGTTCTTATGCAGTAATTGAGTTCTGAGGAGAGAGGTCATAGTTCCTTCAACTTTCCCATCATTTGTGAGTCTACATTATGATAAGTTTCAACTTTTGTCCTCTACATAGCATCTCCATTTAATTCAATTCAACACACATTTATTAGCACCACTGTGTTGGTTGAGGGTCAGCAAAAAGAAGCCAATGGCATGTTTCATTCTCTTGTACCCAGGGTTACAATGGTGCATTAATTAATTTTTTTGTTGATGTGACAACATATCTTATGAAGAGAACTTCAGGAAGAAAGTGTTTATTTTGGTTTATAGTTTGATGATGAGGTCCATCATGGTCAGGGAAGGCATGTTTATTTTGGTTTATAGTTTGATGATGAGGTCCATCATGGTCAGGGAAGGCATGGCATGGTGGCAAACGTGTGATTCAGCTTATTACATTGGATTCACAGTCAGGAAGCAGAGAAAGAGATGAATGCTGGTCTCTTTTCTTTTTTTAGTCAGTCTATGATCCTGATGATTGAAATGGTGGATCCCACATTCTGGGTAGGTCTTTGCTTCTCAGTTAGCCCTTTCTTGAAACACCCTTACAGATGTACCTGGAGGAGTGTTTCCATGTTGATTCTTTTCTTTGGATTTTTGAGACAGGGTTTCTCTAATAGCCCTGGCTGTCCTGGACTCTCTTTGTAGACCAGGCTGGCCTCGAACTCACAGAGATCCATCTGCCTCTGCCTCACAAGTGCTGGGATTAAAGGCGTGCACCATCATGCCTGGCCCATGTTGATTCTTTTTTTTCCCTTTATTTTTTATTTCTTCAAGTTACATCTCAATCGCAGTCCCCTCCCTATTCCCCCTCCAGTCCCACCCTCCCACCCTCAGCTCCCCATCCTCTTCCCTTTTTATTCTTTTAAGTTTAAAGTATATCTTATTTCCCTCTACAGTTTCCCCTTTCAGTCCAACAAATGGCTCTTTCTCTTATAATAACAAATACAATATAGTACAACAGAGGTAATTAGGCCACAGTTATGAGGGTTATATGGCTTAACGTACATTCCCAATGACCATGTTGATTCTTAATCCAGTCATGTTGACAATGAAAATCAACCATCATATGGTATTAGAGCACTCCCTCTGACATGGCACTCCCGTGGATGGTGAATTCTGAGAGTGGAGTCAGGGAAGCTTCCATGATCTGCAACCTTAAAGCATGTTTTAATTTTTATTTATGTGTATCTATGTGTGTGTCTGCCATATGTATGTGGGTACACATAGAGACAAGAAAAGGACATCAGATCTTCTGGAGTTGTAGTTATAGGCAGTTGTGAACTGCCTGATGTGGGTGGAGAGATCCATCAAGATCCAGGCCTCCGGATAATAGTATAAGCTTTTAGCAGATATTTTTTAATTATAAAAATTTAAGTTTGACTATATTCTTTTCCCTCCCCCATCTCCTAGATTCCCTTTTACCTCCTTACCTACTCAACTTTATGTGGTGTTCTCTCTCTCTTTTTCTCTCTCTCAAAAAATCCTCCAAACTACTAGGGGCTGGAGAGATGGGTCATCGGTTAAGAGCACTGGTTGCTCTTCCAAAGGACCTGGGTTCAATTCCCAGCACCCACATGTCAGCTAACATCTGTTTATAACTCCAGTTCCAGGGGACCAGAAATCTTCATACAGACATATATGTAGGCAAAATGCCAATGTATACAAAATAAAAATAAAAATTAAAAAACTAAACCAAGGAGATTCCAAGATGGTGGCAGCTGGCACAGACACATGTTGTGTGTAGGGAAAACAGCTAGAACACTGCAGAGATATAAACACACTGAGCAACAATCTGAGAAGGCATGAACCTGGTGAATAAAAGTCCCTGAGTAAGACTCTCAGACACTCAGAAAAACAAAATGGCCAGCCACAGAAATCGTGAAAGCCATGGAAGCTGCAGAAGCCACAGAAGCAGGAGAGCATCACAAAGAAAGAAGCCTGTGTCTATGAGCCACTCAAATATCCAGCAAGCAGCTCTGAACCCTAGACAAGGGTACTCACCAGCTTCCTGAACATTCAGCTTCCATGCAGGCATTTTAGCACCAAAAAGAGGACCAGCAGAGCCATGGGTACAGGTATATTCTCAGCGGAACCATTATGGCAGCAATCCACAGCACATTCTGAGCTACAGGAGAACTGTGGGACTACCTCAGTATATCTCCAGCAGAGTGGTGGTCTGGGAGGCGCAAGCATATTTGGGCTTACTCAGAAAGGTGTTGGACATACAGGTCCCTCTACTGGACATATAATCACTCGGAAGAACACTGCAACCAGACAGGGCAGTGGGCTGCACTTCCTGCAGCTGTACAGTGTCCCGCAGGTCTGATCACTTCAGAGCCTTGGTAGGCAGCTCTGATGGCCAGATAGAGGTCTCCTGGCTTCCTGAGACTCCAATTTCCACATGGTCACTCCAGCACCTAAAAGAAGACCAGCAGTGCCACAGGAATGGTAAGATCAGAGTGGGCTGAAAGGCGGGTGGTCAAGTTAAAAGACCTGCTAGAAGTCTCGACCCTGCAGGCTGGAAGAACACAACCCATCAATCCCCAACCTGAGTTCCAGTTGGGAGACAATGGGAAGGGGTGAACTTTGGGGGGGGGTACTGAGATCCAGCCCCCAGCACAAGACCCCACCTAGCTTGTGTTGAGCTACAGACCACCAAGATTATATGGCCTCTGCACCAAAGCTCCCTCCTTGGCACCAGGTCCAGAAGACACTAGGAATAATCAGCTAAGGACAACCAGATGGCTAAAGGTCAGTGAAAGAACAAAACCGACAAAAATTAGGGAATTATGACTCCAACAAAATTCAGTGATGCTAACACAGCAAGCCTTGACCATCTCACAGCTGAAACACATGAAAATGATGACAAATCTATACTTAGGAAAAGGATAGAGGCCTTACATGAAGAAAATTAATTCCTGAAAGAATTTAAAGAATCCACAATATTACAAATTAAAGCAATAGAGAATTTCATTAGAGAACTCCAAGCTAACAACTAAACATGAGTGGGAAAGAGACATGACTATGAAAGATTTGAGATATTAGCAGATAATGATAACCAAATTGGAGCAGGAAATGCATAAAACATATAAAACTGTTCAAGACTTGAAATTGGAAATGGAAGCAACAAAGAAAACACAAGCAGAGACAATTCTGGAGGTGGAAAACCAAGGGAAGAAAACAGGAAATACAGACATGAGTATCAAAAATAGGTTACAAGAGATGGAAGACACAATCTCAGCTGGGGAAGATTAGATTGAAGAAATCAGTACAACAACCAAAGGAAATGAGAAATCTAAATAAGTTCTCACCCACAACATCCAAGAAATCAAGGAAATTCAATGAAAAGATGAAACCTAAGAATTGTAGACATAGATGAAAGAGAAGACTCCTGACTCCAAGGTCCAGGAAACATCTTCAGTAAAATTATAGAAAAAAAAAAAAACCTTCCCAAACTTAAAGAAAGAGATGCCGATAAAATTCCAAGAGGCATACAGAACACCAAACAGATTATACCAGAAAAGAAATTTCTCTTGCCACATAATAATTGAAACTCCAAATGTACAGAACAAAGAATATTAAAAGCTGTAAGAGAAAAAAGTCAAGTAATGTACAATGGTAGACCCATCAGTATTACACCTGACTTCTCCTCAGAAACTTTAAAAGCCAGAAGATCTTGGACAGAGGTCCTACAAGCCCTGAGAGAACATAGGTGCCAGCCCAGACTACTTTACCCAGCAAAACTTTCTATCAACATAGACAGAGAAAACAAGATATTCCATGACAAAACCAAATTTAAACAGTATCTATCTGCAAATCCAGCTCTATAGAAGATCCTAGAAGGAAAATTCCAACCCAGAGAAGATAACTACACCCAAGAAAACAGAAGAAGCAAAACACTCCACTGCAGCTGAACCAAAAGAAACACACAACCACCATCTACATCACAAAAACAGGAAATAACAACCTTTGGTCATTAATATCCCTCAACATCAATGGACTCAATGCCCCAATAAAAAGACACAGGCTTATAGAATGGATCCATAAACAAGACCCATCATTTTGTTGCATACAAGAAATGAATTTCACTAACAAAAATAGACTCTACCTCAGAGTAAAGGCTGGGAAAAGGTTTTCCAAGCAAATGGTCCCAGGAAGCAAGCTGGAGTAGCCATCCTAATATCAAATGAAGTTAATCAAAAAAGATAAGGAAGGGCATTACTTACTTGTTAAAGGAAAAATTCATCAAGATGACATCTCAATACTGAATACTTATGCCCCAAATACAAGGGCACCCACATTTGCAAAAGAAACTCTTCTAAAGCTTAAACCACACATTGATTCCCACACATTAGTAGTGGGAGACTTCAACACCCCACTCACACCAATGGACAGGTCATTGAGACATAAACCAAACAGAGAAATAATGAACCTAACAGAGATCATGAACCAAATGGACCTAGCAGATATTTACAGAACATTTCACCCAAACACAAAAGAATACACCTTCTTTTCAGCACCTCATGGGGAACTTTCTCCAAAATTGACCATACAGTCAGACACAAAACATGCCTATAGATACAAGAAAATTGAAATAACCCCTTGTATCTTATCAGACCACCATGGATTAAAACTGGACGTCAACAACAACAGAAATAACAAAAAGCCTACACATTCATGGAAACTGAACAACTCTCTACTCAATGACCACTGGGTCAGAGAACAAATAAAGAAGAAGGAAATCAAAGACTTCTTAAAATCCAACAAAAACTAAGGCAATAAGTGCCTTCAAAAGGAAAATTGTGACACCTCATATTAGCAACTTAACAGCAGAACTGGAAGAGCTAGAAAAAAAGAAGCAAACACTCCCAAGAGGTCCAGAAGGCAGGAAATCATCAAACTTAGGGCTGAAATTAACAACTTAGAAACAAAAAGAACAATACAAAGAATCAATGAAACTAAGAGTTGGTTCTTTGAGAAAATCAGCAAAATAGACAAACCCTTAGCCAAACTAAATAAAAGGCAGAGGGAAAATACCCAAATCAACAAAATCAGAAATGAAAAGGGAGAAATAACAACAGACACTGAGGAAATCCAGAGAATCTTTAGCTCTTACTTTAAAAATCTCTACTCCACCAAATTTGAAAACCTGAGCAAAATGGACAGAAAGGTAAATCAATCCTGTAAAATAAAAAAACAAAAAACAAAACAAAACAAAACAAAACAAAAAAACCCAAAACACATCTGGATACACCAGCTCAGATTTCAAGCTATACTGCAGAGCTATAGTAATAAGAACAGCATGATATTCATATAGAAACTTTGAGTTGATCAATGGAATTGAATTGACATCCCAGAAATGAACCCACACACCTGTGGTCACTTAATTTTTGACAAAGAAACCAAAACTGTACAATGGAAAAGAGACAGCATCTTCAACAAATGGTGCTGGTCTAACTAGACGCTGACATGTAAAAGAATGCAAATAGACCCATACTTATCACCTTGCACAAAACTGAAGTCCAAGTGGATCAAAGACCTTAACACAAAGCTGGACACACTAAATCCCATGGAAGAGAAAGTGGGGAAAAACCTCGAACTCATTGGCACAGGTCACAACTTCCTGAACAGAACACCAACAGCTCAGGCTCTAAGACCAACAATCAATAAATGGGACCTCATGAAACTGAAAAGCTTGTGTAAGGCAAAGGACACTGTCATTCGAACAAAACAGTAACCTACAGATTGGGAAAAGATCTTTACCAACCCCACATCTGACAGAAGGCTAATATCCATAATTTATAAAGAACTCAAGAAATGAAACATTAAGAAAGCAAATAATCCAATCAAAAAATGGGGAACAGAGCTAAACAGAGAATTCACAAAGGAGGAATCCCTAATGGCTGAGAGACACTTGAAGAAATGCTCAGCATCCTTAATTATCAGAGAAATGCAACTCAAGATGACTCTGAGATTCTATCTCACACCTGTCAGAATGACTAAGATCAAAAACTCAAATGACAGCACCTGCTGGAAGGGTGTGGAGAAAGGGGACCATTCCTCCATTGCTGATGGAAGTGCAAGCTTGTACAACCACTATGGGAATCAGTCTAGAGATATCTTAGAAAACTTGATAGCTCTACCTCAAGACCCAGCCATCCCACTCTGGGTATACAGCCAAATGATTTTTTATCAAGCCACAAGGATGTTTCCTCATCTACGTTCATAGCAGCCTTATTTGTAATAGCTAGAAATTGGAAACAACCCAGTTGCCCCTCAGCCGATTAATGGATAAGAAAAAAAAAACAACTATGGTACATATACACAATGGAATACAACTGAGCTATTAGAAAAAGGAAATCATGCAATTTACAGCCAAATGGATGGAACTAGCATAGCTCATCCTGAGTAAGCTAACCTAGACTCAAAAAGATGCATATGGCATCTATTTACTTATAATTGGATTTTAGCCATATAGTACAGGATAACTATCCTACAACCAACACACCAATAGGAACAGGAACAGGAAAAGGAACATGGACTTTGTTACCTGTTAGTGGGACACTTTGCCCTAGTGGTCCTCTTATGTAGGCCCCCAGTGCAAGAGGAAGCTCTTAGCCCTCATATGAGTGCCGAACTTGGTTGGATGCTGATATGTAGGGAAACCCCTCTTCAGAGGAGTAGGACAGGTGGGAGGGTGGCAAAAGGAGGGAGGCTGGGGCTGGGAGGGGTAGAAAGAGGGCACTGTGATGGAAATATAACTTGAAGTAATAAATAAGCATAAAAATCTAGAACAAAACCCATGAAAATAAAAAAAAATGTGCTTAGTAAGGAGCCAGGAAGAGGAGAGGACCCCCCAACGAAGGGAAATAGAGTATAATGTTATTGGAAGACAAAGGGGAAATTTGAATAGAAGGGTTAAATAGGAAGGGAGATAGGCAAGAAGGATAAAGGAGGAATATGGGAGGAACAACTAACTAACTAACTAACTAACTAACTAACTAACTAACTAACTAACTAACTAAAGGCCTTTTGAAAGCCATATGGAAACTTAGTCCTGTAGAAAATTTCTAATATGTAGTGATGCTTGACACAGAGTTTCAGAGAGACAACAGTTATCATGAAGAGGCCATGCATAGGGTGTCCTTGGCCTCTTTCCTTGGGTTCCTCTGTGACAGAAGCTTAGCAAAAAGAAGACTTGAAGAATAGATAGTCTTTAAGCTGCAGAGGGACTGATGAGCAGGATGAGGAGCTGTACTTTGCTTCTGTTAGTAGCTACAGCAAGCTTTGAGGAAGAAAGGCACTGTGGTCAGTGATGTGGGATGAATAGACGGGGCTAGAAGGGTAAAATGCAAGTGAAGAAATTGCAGTAGTTAGGAGGGAAAATATATGAGTTGGGTGGACTTGGTAATGGAAAGACAATGGACACACATTCTCAGACCTAAAATGGGATCTATTGCCAATACTCTGGGGTCTGAGGCGCAGTGGGATTGTGGGGTGAAAGGAAGGAATACATTAAAAGTGTCCATCATGTTTGTGACCCAAATAAGATTGATGTTTTTCTCTGAATTGTCTTTTCCCAGTCTCTTGCCCCCAACCCAGAGTTGGATGCTGTAAGTAATGAGTCTGGCACCTTGGGATATTGTGGCTCAGGGGCCAGCTTGCAAACAGAAGGTTGACCTAGCAGCTTTAATAGAGCTGAGCAGTGGGGTAGCAGGACAGAATGTGGATATACGGGGACCCTGGCTCTGACTGTGAGATGAGGACACACCAGTTACTCTCTCCATGACTTCTCTGTTCCTATCTTGTCCTTTAACGAAAGCTTCCTGGCCTCAGGAGTCCTTGTGATGATAACACAAAAAGGAACATGCCCTCTTTTTAGTGCGCAACCACTGACTCTCAGTATAGGGAGCTCTCAGAGGCAGTGAGAAGGCAGTCAGCTCAGAGCCCTGGGGCTGTAGCTCAGTAGGCAGACTGCTCGCCTAACACATGTGAATCCTTGGCTTTGACCTCCAGAACCACATAAAACCAGGCATGGTGATTCATGTGCCTACAATCCACAGGAAGTGGAGCCAAGAGGACTGTAAGTTCAAGGCTGTTCTCTCCTACACAGTAGCCAGCTTAGGCTACATGAGACTGTCTAAAAACTAGCAAACAAAAGGAAAGAGTGACCAGTCTGCAGTCCAGCAGCCTCCTCTGGAGTCTCATGTCCCCTCCTTACTAGCTTCGTGATAATCAGAGTGTCCTGTGCCTCAGCTGACACTAATCAGCCCTGCTAGGTGTGTTCTGATTGGGCTGATGCGACACACACAGTGCCTGGCACACTTGCAGATGTTGAATAAATGCTTGCACAATGCCTCCACACACTGCTGCTGGGATCCATGAAAACTCCCAGCGCTCCAAGTAAGTCCAGAAAAACTGCCACTTACTGGTCCTCCTAGTTCATTTTCAAACCAAGAGTCACTGCAACACATGTGAAAACAACTCAGCAGAGAGGGATCTTGGTGGTCTCTGGTCTAATATGTAGTTACTTGGTCATGGGCTACCAAGTTTGTGCATAGAGAGAGGCTTAATGGCTAAAAACTAAATACTTTTGTTTGCTCTCTCTCTCTCTCTCTCTCCATCATTTCTACCTCTATCTCCCTTTCTCTGCATGGATGTGTTAAACACACATAAGAAATAGGAAAAGCCTTTCCAGTCTTGGTGTTCCTGTGAATATGGAAATTAGCCCTTAATATAATATTGACCGATAAGGAAGAAATAGAGATGGGAGAAATGAGATAAACACTCAGGAATTGGACAGGGAAAGGAGCAGGTAAAAATCAGCTGGAAATATGGACCACGCCCAGAGTGTGATCATTTTCTCCTATGAACAGAGGAGATTTGTAAACTACAAAGAGAGTCAGGCTGTGTGGCACAGAAGAGGTAGCTCCTACATTCAAAGGCAGGTCCTGGGATGTGACATCTCCTGCTGGCTTGCTTGTTGAGGGTGGTGGCTTTCTTTGAATTGGAATGTTCCCCTCAGGAGGTAGGTGGAGACTCATAAGCCTCAGGAGGTAAACAAATGTCATGTGTCTGGCAAAACTGAAACTTTCAAGATTCTCCAAGGCCCCTTCCCATCTTACAGATGCAGGTAACAACTGCTGGGCAGGAGACTCTGAGCAGCAAAGCTGCAGAGAGGAGATTCTTAGACCTGTGGAGCTGCCTGCAAGCCTTGCAGCGTCTCTGGGGTTGCAGCTTCCATGAGCTGCCACCTGTGTTGGAGTGCGTTTTATGACGATGCAGCTGCTTCTGAATCATCCCCTCCCCTTAGTAACCAGTGTAAACCCACTCTGTCGCCACGTTGGACTTTGGTGCAATCATAAATATGGCCTGTCTTTGGTTCCCTTTCTGAGATGAGTGGATGTGTGTTGCATCTCCCCAGGGAAACTCTCATGCACCTGTCTTCTCTGTGCGCACACCTGGAGATCTCTGGTCTGGAGTTGGGGAGACACTATAAAGAACTCTGGAAAGTCTGCACATTCTGGGAACTCATGAATCACAGGAAGGGAAGAAGGAAGGGTGAGTCTGTTTAGTCTATTTAAAATCCACTCTGCCAAGGAGAACTTCAACAAAGGCCATCATCTCAGAGTGACTCAGACCTTGTCTGATGTAACAGGCAGAGGTGTTTGAGTAGCCTGGGTTTCCCCACTCCACAGAGGTGATCACAGGAAGCGTTATATGGCTTCAAGATTGACCCGATCAGCACCAGCATCAGCCACTCTGTGGCAAGGACTCTGGTAATAAGAACAATAGCATTACAGTAGAAGTCTGGGCTGACCAAAATGCCTTTTGAAACTGAGCATTTTGGATAGTGGAATTTTCCATGAAGCTGAGGATTTTTCCATTTGAATAGAGACTCTGGTCTTTGTGTTTTAGACAGATGGGATCAATATCACATTCCTTATTTGCCTGGAGAGAAGAAGTAGGTGATAGTTGTTATTCTGCACCATGGATATACTGTTCCCAGGGGGTTAGTGAACCACACAGCCCTACTCTAGACTAATATGTGAGCTTTGCTGCCTGCTCTTTAGTTTTTCTGGCCTTTCCAGAGGCCAGGCAACTTTGCCTCTAATTTCTTCCTTTTTGTTTTTCGTGTGTGTGTGTGTGTGTGTGTGTGTGTGTGTGTGTAGTGGTGGTTTTAATAAGTTTGGCCCCCATAGACTCATGTGTTTCAATGCTTGGTTCATAGGGAGTGGCACTATTAGGAGGTATGGCCTTGTTGGAGTAGATATGACTTTGTTGGAGGAAGTGTGTCACTGAGGGGGTGGGCTTTGAGGTCTCCTATGCTCAAGCTGTGCCCAGTGTGAGACAGTCCCCTTCTGCCACCTTTGGATGAAGATGTAGAACTCTCAGGCTCGGCCAGGACCATGTCTGCTTGCATGCTTCTATACTTCTTGCAATGATGATAATGGACTAAACCTCTGAAACTGTAAGCCAGCTCTCATGGAAATATTTTCCTTCATGAGAGTTGCCTTTTTGTCTCTTCACAGCAATGAAACTCTAACTAAGACAGTGTGTGTGTGTGTGTGTGTGTGTGTGTGTGTGTGTGTGTACATGTGCGCACTTGTGTGTGGAAGTGCAAATGCAAGTGTGTGCACATGTATGGAGACCAGTAGTCAACAGGAATCTTCTTCAATCCTTACTTTTTTCTTTAATTATTATTGCTACATGCATCCATCCATATAAATATGTAAATAGGACCCACTGAGTCCGTTAGCATTGTTTATATGTGTGTATATAATAGGGCTAACTTTGTGGTATTGGATAACCAATCACGGGCTAATTCTTGGGGAAGACTAGTCCTCCTTCTCTTAGAAGGCATCAGTTGACTTTCGTTCTTCATTTAGCAGGGAGGCCTTGTAACATCTCCCCATACATAATACTATGTCAACTGGTATTGTCTTTGTTCTGGTCTTCTTTAGATGAACATATTGCTGATATTTCATGGGTGCAGATTTTTGTCATATACAGAATCTCACAGCTGACACCCTGGTCCTCTGGCTCTTGTAATGTTTCTACCCCTACTTCCCCAATGTTCCCTGAGCCTTAGGTATAGGGATAGTGTTGTAGATGTATCCACTGGGACTGGGCACCCCACAGTAAGTTGTTCTCTGCATTTTGATCAGTTGTGGGTTTCTATTTTTTCTTCTAAAAATTATTCTTCTTTTTGAGATTATAACATAACCACATCATTTTCCCATTTCCTTCCCTCCCTCCAGCCATCTCCATATACGCCTTCTTACTCTCTTTCAAATCCATGACCCTTTCACTAGTCAATGTTGGTTACCTCCAAGATATAAGTGCCATCATTGCATCTTTGGGGATTTTTTTTTTTTTTTTTTTTCTGTGCTGGTAGCAAAATATTTCAATAGTGTTCATCCTTGGTAATTAGGGAAAGGAAAATTAAGACAAATTTGAGATTTCATTTCACAACAACCAGAATGGCTAAGATTAAGAAAACAACTTACAACAAATGCTAGTGAGGATGTGGGGAAAGAAAGACCCAAAACCGTTGTTAGTGGTATTGTAAACTGGTACAGCTATTCTGGAAATCAGTGTATGGAACTTCCCTAAAGCTAAAAATAGATCCATTATATGACACAGCTATATCACTCCTTGGTATATGCCCAAAGGGGCTTGGCATCCTACTCCACAAATACTTGCTCAGCCATGTTTATTGCTGTTCTATTCACAATAGCTAGGAAATGGAAACAGTCTAAATATCCTTCAACTGATGAATGGATAATGAAACTGTGGTTCCTATACACCATGCAATACTATCCAGCTGTGAAATGAAATAAGGAAAATTTCATGTGACAGAGGAACTAGAAAAAATATATTGCATGGGGTAACCTAGAAGGACAAATGCAAGATATTCTCTCTTATTTGAGGTTCCTAGCCCCAAATATGAGAAATTAAAAAAGGGCTGGGGCAAGGGATGGAGCTCTAGAGAGGGGCATAGCAGGACATAGATGATGAGATGGGGAATAGGAAAAATGGGCGCAGGAGAGTGACCTTAACTGGGGGTGAGCAGGATAAATAACACTAAGGATGCTTGAAAAAACCGCGTGGATTCATTATTTTACCCGTATCTAAAACCACATATAAGTGCATATGTATACTTCAAATGAAGTTACACCGGGGATGTACTCCCTTTCAAGGTCACAGTCTATTTAACAAAACCCTAGCACCAAGCACGAGAAACCTCCTATCTAGTCATTGGTCAGGGGGGTCCAAGAGACTCCCCCAAACAGTACAGGTTACTGTTGTTGCCCTTAGTTGCCTCCAAGAATTTGAAGGTAAGACCTTATTACTGAGGACACCATGCTCTTCTGACACAGGGCTCGGAGGGTTCAATCTGGGATCACCCCAATTCTAATATATTGGAGAGTGGTCCTTCAAAGCTTGAAGCTTGAAGCTCAGCAGGGCTGGGAGCTTTCTTTCTTTCTCCTCCTCAGTACTTGGGGTGGCAGGCATGCACTATTAAGGCTGTCTTTTACAGGGGTGGTGAGGATTGAACTCAGGACCTCCTGTCTGTTCAACAACTACTTAACCAACCAAACCATCTCTCCAACCATACCCCCACCTTCTTGAGAAAGGGTCCTGACTGTGTTTGAGGCTGGCCTCAAAATAATGATTTATCTACTTACTAATCCCCAGTGCTGAGATGGCAAATGTATATCACCACACTTGGTTGCTTCTTTCTTTCTTTTAAAAATACTATTTACTTATTATTTGATAATTTCTTATATATAATACTCATATCTCCCCTCAATTACCTACAGGTCTCCCTGGGCCATTCTAACTCCTCCTCTTCCTCCCTCTCTTTTTCCTCACCATCCTCCTCCTTCTTGTTCTATTAAAAAATAGAATAAGTGTAATTAATTCTTCCTGTTTTGTCCGCATTTATTGACCTTAATATTTGCACTGCTTGAATACTTGCTCCCTGTAGAGGTCAGCTCTTGGATCCCCAGGAAATGGAGTTACAGATGGTTGTGAGACAGCATGTGGATGCTGGGAACCAAACCTTGGTCCTTTTCAAGAGCAGCAGGTGCTCTTAACTGCTGAGCCATCTCTCTAGACACCCACAGTCCATTTTTAATTGGGTTGTTTGTTTTCTTGGTGTTTAGTTTTTTGTTATTAATATTCTAGATGCTAATTCGTTGTCAGATGTGTAGCTGGAAAAGATATTCTCCCATCATATGAGCTGTATCTTCATTCAACTGACAATTTCCTTGGCTTTACAGAAGTATTTTAATTTTATGAAATTACATTTGTTCATTATTGACGTTATTTCCAAAATAAGCCATGTCTTATTCAGAAAGTAAATAATTAACAAATGAAATCCAACGAAGTGTAGGTAAAAATCATGCATGGTCATACTTGCTGAAGCTCTCTTTTTACTCAGGATTGTTTTGGCCGACTTGTCTTTTGTGCTTCCATATGTACTTTTAGGCTGTCTTTTCAGTTTATGTGAAGAATGTCACTGAGCTTTTCATTGAGATTGTGTTGAGCTGTGGTTGCTTTTGGTGGGATGATCATTTTCACAGTGTTGATTCTTCTGATCTGTGAGCACGGGAGACTCTTTTCTCTTCAGGCACTCATGTCATATTTTGCTCTTATTTTTCTCGTAGACCTTTGTCTCTGAAATGATCTCTGTCATTCTTGAGGGTAGGAGAAGATGCTCACACACCCAGGAGGAAGACTCACATATTTATTAATGAAATGAAAAAATATGCAGAGAGAAAGAGAGAGAGAGAGAGAGAGAGAGAGAGAGAGAGAGAGAGAGAGATCAAGTTCTTGCAGATAGCTCTGCAAAACAGGACAGAGTGGTCAGAGTGGTGGTTTCTTTTCCTGTGGAAGTCAACATTTTGTGTCCCCATACCTGGTTGCATCAGTGGCTGCAGCCAGGGTCCACTAGATCTCCAGAGCATCTCTGACTTCTCCATCCTGGGGCCTTTGCACAGACCAATGATCCAGGGAGCTCCTGTAGCTTGGTTTCCTGGGAGTATGGTCCACAGGGAGAGGTGGAATTTCAATTGCCCGAGTATTTTCAAGTTTTTACATTTTGTGTGATTATCTGGCCTGTCTTCACTCTATCAGAAGCTCTGTCCACACTGGAATGCAGGAACCACTAACGCAGAGACAGGAAAGTCTCCCACCCAGTGTCTGCTCAGTTTAGCATGCCAGAGGAAGGGTGATTCACACATACAAGCTCCCTCCTTCACTCTGCCAGTGGGAACCTGAAATGTGCCTTTTGAATATGATATCATGTAAGACTTGTTCCAAAGAAATCCTGTGTAGCTCATTTCAGAGTTCCTGGGAAGAGAAAGACCCAGGTGAGCACAGGATGCTTCTGCCCTGTGTGTCTTCACACAGCATCCTGAATCCTGCTTCTTTTTTTCCTTTTCCTTTTATTTCCCTGCTCTCATGCTTTTTGACCTCAGAACAATCATCACAAACCTGTGACTGACAAAAGCCACTGTAAGTCGATTAGGAGACTGAGTGAGTGAGTGCAGGGCCCTAGACTTGGAGGAGTCTGCAACACAAGGTACATCTGTGCATTGTGCCTCTCCCCTGGTACTGTACAGATGCGTCACTTCCCCTCCTGTGTTCTCTACCACAACCACGGAACATTCTGTGGGAAGGTTCCCCACAGCACAAGGGAGAGCACTGAATTTTAAGTGGCTCCTCCATCGCTCCTTCTCTTCACAGCGTGTCTAGCCAGACAAGATGCTTTCTGAGGACAGGGACCACGTCCTGTGGGACCAGTTGTTGATTCTATTTCCTTCAGAAGCTTGTTCATAGCTGGCTTACTGAGTGCATTTGAGAATTCTCATGGATGCCAAATTCGTCTTCATTTCCCCTCTAGTGTCCTGTCCTCCCTGTCCACTGGTGGTCTCAGCCAGGGGAAGTTGTGAATGAACCCTGGCTGATCTTTCTGGATTTTTGTGATGCAGGTTGACAGGTAAGTGCCTGCCTTTTGATTACTAGTTCACTTATTCAAATGCCTTTACTGAAAATTCTGTTAGATGTTGGGCTCTTTGCCAGGCTTGGGAAGATGGCGGTGGCTGTCTTGGTTAGGGTTTCTATTGCTGTGATGAAACACCATGGCCATAGACAACTTGAGGAGGAAAGGTTTCATTTCAGCATACAGCTCTCGGGCTGCATTTCAATGCTGAGGGAAATCAGGATAGGAACTCAAACAGGTCAGGAGTCAAGAGGCAGGAGCTGATGCAGAGGTGAGGGGTGCTGATTGCTGGCATGTTCCTCACGGCTTGCTCAGCCTGCTCTCTTATAGAACTCAAGACCACCAGCCCAGGGGTGGCATCATTAATTACTAATTAAGAAAGTACAATACACCACCCACCCATAGCCTGACTTTATAGTGGCTATTCTCAGTTGAGAGTCCCTTTCCCAAATGGTTCTAGTTTTTGTCAAATTCACATAAAACTAGCCATCCTAGTGATTATGGTATGTTCCCATAACAGAAGTACCCAAAGGAATGAGGTGTACATAGGCCTATGATGGTTAGCTTTCATAGTCACCTAGGCATGACCCAGAATCACCTGGAAAAAAATCCTCAGTGAGGGATTGTCTACACTGGATTGGGCCATGGAAATGTATATGGGGGACTTTCTTGATTATGTTAAGTGATATGGGAGGACCCATCCACCTAAGTGCCATTCCCTGGCTTGGGTCCTGGACTTCATAAGAGCAGAGAAAGTAAGCCAAGCACTAAGTGCGCGTTTATTCTCTCTGCTCTTGACTGTGGCTGAGAGATGACAAGTTGAAGTTTCTGGTGCCTTGATTTCCCTGTAAGAGTGGACCATAACCTGGAGTTGTAAGCTAAAACAAACACATTGTCCCCTAAGTTGTTTTGGCTAGGGTGTTTTTGTCACAGAGACAGGAATGAGACTAGAAAAGACAGCTGCGGAGAAAGCAGGGCTGCTGGACTGAGAGCATCACCAGGGTGACTTGGATTAGGAATGGGATCATTTCTGTGAGAAGAAATGTGGCAAGCAACTTCAACAGGGGCACCGGGAAGGCCTGAGTAGGAGAGGATCATGATGTCCTGATTTCAAACCCATTTTTGTATCATAGCATCACAGGTGAACTTTGGAACAATCTCCAGGAGTCACGCCACAGTCTGAGATATGGACTGCAGTGGAAGAAAGCACACTTGTGACAATCGACAGAGACGGATAACAGCCTCACGGGACTCTCGTGGTCATTTTCCCAGTCTCTAGGTCTTCATACCCTCCCTTCACCCCCTCAAGACAGAGATTTTCTTCATAGTCCTGGATATCCTGGAACAAGTTTTATAGACCAAGCTGGGCTTGAACTCACAGAGATCCACCTGCCTCTGCCTCTCAAGTGCTGGGATTAAAGTCGTGTGCCACCACCATCTAGCTCTCAAACTCGCTATTTGACTCAGTGTTTGAGACAGCATCTCTCTCTTATCTATCGTCTCACTATGTAGTCCCTGAACTTACCATCTTCCTACCTCAGCCTCTCAGTCTTGAGATTTCAGGCATGTGCTAGCACACCTGGCTAGGTCTGTCAATGTTAGTTGTTGTTATGCAAGCTAGATATACCTTCCGTGCCCCCCACCCCAACTACAGGATGCAGAAACCAGTGCACATGTTTAGTAAATTAGGATTCATTTGAAATAATATATTGTTTATCAACTATCTCATAAAGTTGTTCTGAAGTTTTAATTTTAATTACACTAAAAACAAGGGAAAAGCTGGGCACAGTGTCATACACCTGTAATCCCAGCATGTGTGAAACTGAGACAAGAGGATGGCAAGTTCAAAGCCTACTTGAGCTACAGGATGAGAGCCTGTTTTAAAAACACGAAGGCTGGAGAGGTGACTCAGTGGTTAAGAACACTTTCAGAAGACCTGAGCTGGATTTCCAGATGTGGTAGGTGGCTCACAACTGCCTGTAACTCCAGCTGCTGATGGGGACATGTGCTCTTCATTCTGTAAGTTTATCTTTAACATGACAACTGCTGAATTTGATATTCTTCCTTGACTAGTTTGTTTCAGGATTCTGCTGGCTTCCTAACAATGATTTTGTGTCTCTGTGGTGATTTGGATAAGAAGCATCACCCATGGGCTCACACACTCGAATACTCCATGTCCAGTGAGTGGTACTCTTTGGGGAGGTTAAGAAACCAGTAGGAGGCAGGGCCTTGCAGTCGGCAGTATTTCACTGGGGGTGGGATTTGAGAGTTTATAGCCTGGTTGTCCTTCCTGTTTCCTCTCTCTTTCCTGTGTGCAGATGAAAGTGATCTTCCACACTCTTGTTGTGATGTCTCCCTCACTGTGATGGACTCTATCCTTCTGGATGGTCCCATCCTCCCTCCCTCTTCCCCATCTCCATCCTCTCTTCCTCAGTTGAGGAGACCCCCACATATCAACCCCCTTCAGTTCATCAACTTCTTTTCTAAGTTGCTTTTGTCAGAGTGTTTTGCCACAGTCAGAGAAAACTAGCACAATCTCATAGCAATATTTATATTGTTTAGATTATAATACAGAATGAATATTATTTTGTATTATGCTTTACTTTTCTTGTCTTATTGCATTGGGCAGAGTGTTCATATAGTTCTGAATGGCAGTGGAGGTGCGTGAATTCTTAGCCTATTCATGACTGGAGGAGGGGAGCATTTGAAGGAAGTGTACTCAGGGGACCTTCACTAATAGAATATTGTCCTAGATGTGGGACATAGCTTTCATCAAGTTAAAACTTCACAACTCCCAACTTTCTGAGGGGTTTCTATAATTAGATGTTGACACTTTAGGAAGTTTGTTCTTTATTGAGATTACTGACTTTTTCTCCCTTTCATCTGTGACTGTAGGGAATTAACACTGATGTTTGTTCTGATGTTAGGTCATGCTTCCCACTTCAGTAATACCTGATCATAATAAATGTTTGAAATCATGTTAAACACTAGAATTTCCTTGAGGATCTTCATGTGTATGCTTCAGTGAATATTTATACAGTTGTTCCTAACTTTCAATGTTCTAACTTAGCCTTCAATAAAATTTGTATAATTTCATAATTAAAACTGACTGGAGTTGAAGACTAGTTCTTTATTGTTATAATAAAAAAGGGCCGTTTATTGGACTAAAAGGGGAAGCTGCTGGGGGGGGGGAAAGATATACCTTAAATAAAAAAAAGCAGATAGGGTGAGGGGGAAGAGGGTTGAAGGGTGGGACCGGGAGGGAGAGGAGGTAGGGGATTATGACTGAGATGTAACTTGAAGAAATAAATAAATGAAAAAAAAAAAACTGACTGGAAAACATTCTTTTAAAATTTTTTATATTTTTATTGTTTTTTTAAAAAATTTTGTGACTTTCACATCATGCACCCTGTTCCCTCTCATCTCCCACTTTCCCTCAGATCCTCTACCTTTGAAATCCTCCCAACATAAAAAAAACCACATTTTGAAAACTATTGTGTGTCTCAGTGTGTCCCATAATATTCCCTTTTGTTCACATTTTTTTTTTTTTTTGCTTGGAAATGTTCATTATAATGACTCCTTGGTCTGGTATAAGGCCTCTGGCTTCTGGTACTTTGCCAATACTGGAAACTCATTGAGACTCCTCTCATATATTCTGTTGTTGCCTTGTGTCTTGGAGATCTTGTAGTTTTGGGTCTGTAGAACTGTAGTCTTTATGCACTCCAGCAGTTCATCCATGGGTTATATGTTAAGGTGGGCCAACTCAAAGCCCTGGTTCTGGGTCTGCAACTTCTATATCCAGGGTCAGTTCTACTGTGCTACCAAGGTAAGGTGCAGAGTCTGCTCTCCCAAGTGCTGCAGAATGTGAGGGGCAGGGACAGGTCTCCTGCTCTTGTGGCCACACTGGAGCCAGATCTCCTGTCTGTCACTGGTGGTAAGGGCAAAAGGGAGGGGAGAGGAGCTCTCCCTTGACAACAACACCCCAAAGCAAACAAAAGGCAAGGCTGGCTCTTGCACACTCACACCCTTGGGGCCTGCTGACCTACAACCCCCCATCCAGGGTCAGGCAGGTTTGTTCAAGTCTCTGGCTTGCTTCCTGACCTGAGAACCTATTTGGTGCTTTCCTTGTGTTGGACTAGTGGTCATCACAGGCTAACTCACTGTCTGGACCCACTTGCACTGATCTGGTGGTGGTCTCCAGTTTGCTTTTTTTTTTCTCCAAGAATGTTAGGCTACTATTCATTCAGATGTTCATAGGTCAGAAGACTGAATGTAGACATAGCCTGTCTCCTCTCTGCCACCTACTGATGCACATGTGACACAGCAGCCACATCTGCAGTGCCTCTGGGGCAGGCTGGAAAACATTCTTGATTTTGAATAAATTTATGTGGAATAAAATAAATTACTTAAATAAAATAAATAAATTACTATGTTTTCCCTGGAAGTTTGAGCTCTTGTATAGCACAGTCAGGTTTTCTGCAGAAGGTGAAAAAAGGGCATTTATCATTCTAATTTCTTTAATATCTGACTAGATAACTTAAGCTTTATAATTATCTTTTATATCAGTTTGATATTTACATATACTTAGCTACATTTAGATATTTCACCTTCATTTTCCTACTTTTAAGTATATTATACATTACATATCTTCATTAAAACTACATTCATTTTAAATTTTCAGTTGTACTCATTAACAATTGTAGTTTTGCATACTATCTTTTAAATCTTGTAATCATTCAGTTTTAGAAATTTAGACACATTATTGTTAACTTTGAAGACATCATACTCCAGGCTTTTTCATTTTTGGTATCTTTTTTTTGTTCTTTTGTTTCATTGCTAGCTGATTTAAAAGTAAAATCTACCCTGTTATCTGTTGGTGTATCTGATAGTCTTTATTATTTTCTTGAGTTAGACCTTAGCTTGCTTACATTTAATTTTTCTTATTTTCTATTAAACCTTTGAAGGTATAGCTTATCCTTCAGTGCAACTTTAGCCACTTTCTATAAATTTGGATCTTTTATTTATTATTTTAAAATAAAACTTATTTTATTTTATAAACTTGGTTTTCACCCAAAACGCCAAAAAGCACTTTCCTTTAAAAAGCCCTGTAAGTGCTTTCCTGTTGTCCTCAAGGAGTTCTAAGCATTCAATAGCTGTTTTTCCTTTTCATAGTTTGTAGATCTATGAACTGTTAAATAACCGTGTTTAGAAATGACTCATTTTGCTCTGTTCAGGAGGCGTCACCCATAGGGTGCTGACTCAAGATATCTGGAGTCTTCCCTGCGGTCTTTGTGCCAATGCTCTTGAGTACATGTGAGCAAAGGTAACCGTTTGGTGAGTACAACATGCCTGACTTAACTTATTAGCCATGTTAAGGGAACATCTGAGTCTTCGTTTAATTTAATTTTGTTCTGCTGAGGTGTGAAGTCAGGTCTCTTATTTCTTCTTATAACTTCAAAATACCTTTTGAAGACTTTTTCAAGAGATTTGGGGGAGATGAAGAACCTTCCTTACCCGCTTCCCCATTCTTTAGGCACCTCCTCAAATCTCTTCAGACCCCTAGTCCCTTGGGGAACACAGTTTGAAACACATAGGAAAGCAAAGGTGGAGGCAGGCTTCAAGTCAGTCCCACCACTGATCTTTGTGGTGATTGCCTCCCTTTAATCGAACTTTTTTTTCTCTTCATAAGTAAGAAGGTTAAGGCAGTCTTCTGAAAGTTTTTGTAGATGCAAAGTTATGTCATACTAAGTAGTTACTGGGCGTCTACTAAGCACTCAGCTCTAAAATCATAGTGCCTTATGTTTTTTTTTTAAAGTACCATAACCTTTGTGTTATGTCAGTTCCTTTTCTATTATGATCTTATTTTATCCCCAAACCAGTGGTCAGAGAGGGATATAAATGGAACTCTCCCCAGAGATCTCCTATCTCTAGTTCATTTGAAGTACTGATTAGAATAGAGACTAAAAATCCCTTAAGAGTCAAACTACAGGGTTTGGAGATTGGTCTGAAATTCCATCTTTGGAACTTAACAGCAGTATGTCCTCAGGCAGGCCATTTAACCCCTCTGAAGACAAGATCCATCTTTTTTTCTGTAAGATGGTGGTGATCCTGATGGGCAGGCTCCACAGTAGGTGGTCAGCAAGCTGGTGGCAACATGGCTTAAGCATCCATGGAAATGAGAGCCCTGGCTTTGGCTTTAATGTCTGTGTGGCTCTGGGGTCTGAAGCCAGCAGACAAAAAGGCAGAGAAAGTCTGCAGATGTGGGTGTGTGTGCTCAAGGCATAGCCATGCCATCTCATTGTACACTCTCTGGAAGATGCTGGGCAGCGTGCAACCTGCTTATAATTAATGAATAGTCAAGTAATGGGTCTGGTGACTCATCAGCTAGAGAAGAGGAGGGAGCCATCTCTCCCACATTTAGTTTAATTGAAACTATAAAACATTTATTACTTTGGGCACAGGACAGTAACTTGGGTTTTTAAATATCATAGTGACAATTTCAGACATTTCCAAAAGGGAAAATGAGATTAGAGGGGGCAAGGCAAGAACAAAGAGGCCGTGGCCATGTCCCTTCACCTCTCCTGGTCCCCTGAGTGTCAGATGAGGGTTACAAATGACCAGTACCAGCACCTCCCCATCCCAGGTGCTGAGATGATAGGGGGCACAATTGTAGATGAAGCAGTTTATGTTGACTGATCCACACTCATGTGTCAGTTACAGACTGTGCTAGGTGCTGTGAATCTATAACTTCAGTACTGTCAGGGTAGAGACAGGTGGGTCACTGGAGCTTCCATACTAGCCCCAGTTTCAGTGAGAGACACTATCTCAAGGCAATAAGACAGAGATTGATAGCACAGGACACCCGATATCCTCTTCTGACCTATGAACGTACACACGAGTTGCACATACCCCATGTGGGGATGCACTGGACACACAAAAGCTGTAATGTACTTATTCCCTGAAGTTTACAAACCTTGTAATAAAAAAAGTATTTATTTTTTTATGTGCTCAAGTGTTTGCCTGTATGTACCACATACATGCAGTGCCTGCTGTGGCCAGAAGGTGGTGCCAGATCCCCTGGAACTGGAGTTATAGATGGTTGTGAGCCTCCATGTGGGTGCTGGGAATCAAACCCGGGGCTTCTGAGAGAGCATCAAGTGCTCTTAACTTCTGAACCATCTCTCCAGCCCCCATACCTTGTAATTAAGGGAACCAGTTTTCAGTACATGAGGTTTGGGGGTAGAAGTACGATACCAGTTATCATTTGTTTGACTTTCTTTCTGTCTCTTTATTCTTTTTGGTTTTGTTTTTGACTTTGTTTTGTGCTCAGTTTAGAGGATGTGTATGTTTGCTGTGTCTCTTTATTTCTTCCTGTTTTGGGACCGTCAATAGTTCCATAACTCATTCAAATTCTTCCAGTTCATTATTGCATCTATTTTTCCCTTTTCCTCTTCATTTTTGTATTGTTTAGAAATAGGTGCTTAATAGATAGCCCACGATATACTCAAATCTACAATCCTCATGCCTCATCCTTCTGACTGACATGATTAAAGGCATGCACCACCATGCCTAACTTGGATCATTATTTGTTTGTTTTGAGAAAAAAAATCTCTAACTGGCCTCGAAACCACTATGTAACCAAGGATGACCTCTAACTTCTGATCCTCCTCCCTCCACCTCCTGAGTGTTGAGTAAGTCACACCCCTGATGTATGTAGTGCTGGGGGCCAGCCCAAGGCTTTGCACCCCTAGGCAAGCACTCTACCAACTGAGCTATGCCACCAGCTCCTAAATTGTCTTATAGTGTGTAAATCAAACTCAGTGTCTTGTACCTGTCAGGAAGTGATCTGCCACTGAGCTACATCCCAGGCCCTAGGTTTCAATCTTTGCAGAGTTCTTGATAATACATAGACATTGCCACTTCCCTAAGCAATCCCTCATGATCATATACTGAAGAGATTCCCAGTGACATTTCTTAGAGTCTTGTGCATATTTTACCTCCAAGGAAAGAGATGAAGTTGCATTATACTCCAGCCTTTCTTCAGCACAGACAGCTTGCTGGAGCCTCTATCCTTGGGAGTTCTAAGCAGTGTCTTCCCTCCAACAGCAACAAACATGTACAAAAAGTCAAATTCATTTCCCTTAATTAATCCTGTCTTTGGGGGCAATTATGGCAAACTAGGCATAGTGGGCCCAAAAAGGGAAGTTGGAATTGCGCCTGCATCTCCAGGTAGCTGATCCTGGTCCACATCTTCCATGCAGTACTAATTAAAAAGCTACTGCTGGTGCCCAGAGAAAGGTCTGCAGTGGCATGCTTCCTGGAGATGGACTCTGGACTTCTAATGAAGCACCAGAACAAAAATAACCAAGGCAACATCACCTTGGCTTCAAAGATGTAATATACTAAAACATGAAGGTACTGAGTATCCTGGGAGGTGCAGGCCTCTCTTATCCAGTTTTGTTGTTGTTTTGTGTTTAAAACAGGGTGTTGCTCTGTAGCACATGCTGGATTTGTCCTTGTGCTCTTGCTTTAGCCTCCCTAGTTCTAGAGTTATAGCTATGTGGTCTTGTAACTGACTGGTCATTGTCTGGCTTAAAGTTGCTTTTATCATCTTGTGTGTAGTGTGTGTGTGTGTGTGTGTGTGTGTGTGTGTGTGTGTGTGTGTGTTCATGCAACACTGCACATGCACACATGTGGAGATCAGAGGACAGTTGGACTTCTAAGGAGACTGGTATTACCCCCAAAGAATCTTGTTTCAGAGGATAGTTTCCAGGAGTCGGACCATATCTTCTACCATGTAGGTCCACATGATCCAAATAGATCTTCGGGTTTGGCAACAAGCACCTTTCCGCATCGAGGCATCTCATCAGTACCCAAAATATTGTTTTTTGCAGAAGCGTTTTCTGGAGACTGTACTTGATTTTAGCTGTAGGTAACTGAGTACTTCATGAGGCTTAACGAAAAAAAGGCATTCGAGGATGCTGTTCAGTTGAAAGAGTGCTTGCTTGGTGAATGGGGGACCCTGGGCTCCAACTCTGGCCCCACAAAAGCCAGGTGTGGTGAAATGTTCCCGCAGTAGCAAGCCCCGTTTGCAGCCTTGAAGCAGCAGAGGCTAATCTCCTTCTAATCCACACCTAGACCCCACCCACCTTCTATCATTGGCTTCTGTTAAAGAGATAATTGACCACAAAAGAGGAAACGATGCTCACACAAAAATGAATTATGTGTTAAGTATTTTTACTTCATCCGTTCAACAGGTGAGATCATAAGCAGTTCACAGGAGACTCAGACAGTGCGATTAACCATTGGTTCTACTAAGAGAACACATGGGATGGAACTAGTTGCTTGCACAAGCTAGGGGGCATTGCTTCACTTCAGAGTTCATTAGCATGTCTGTAGATATTAATTTACATGCATATCAGAAATGCCCTAGTTAGCTTGAGCTGTCAACCTGACACAACCTCAAATCACCTGAGATGGGACTTTCATTTGAGGAAGTGTGAATATCAAATTGGCCTGAGGGCATGTCTTCGGGGGAGTGTCTTGATTGTTAAGATATAGGATATCTTATGTAGGATAGTCCATTCCACTGTGGGTGGCACCATTCCCTGGTCAGGTGGTGAGGGGAAAAGAAATTTGTATGTATGAGTCAGCCAGCAGCACTCCTCCATGGTTTCTGGTTCAAGTTCCTTCTGGAGTTCCTGCTCGAACTCCCCTCAGTGATGAACTGTGACCTGGAAGTGTAAGCCATGGAATTTTTTTTTTAAAAGAAATGTTACTTTAATTTTGTCTTTACAATTCAACCTATAACCAAATTAATGTACCTTGAGGTCATTTATAACTACGTTATAAGTCTGCTCATATACTGTATATTCTACCTGTTCAGAATTAACTGGGTTTTAAGAAAAACATTGCAACCAATCTGGAATATCCCAATCTACCATGTTTCTAATTTTTCCTTTGTGACCCATTCATGGTCCTGACTCAGGACAATGTATATATGTGTGCGATGACCTAAGACCATGCATTGGAAGCAGCCAGGTGTTGAAAGACAATTTCCTCCTCCAAATATGTTAGAAAAACCATGTGGGGATAGAGAAATAATATAATTGTGGGTTTGTGTGCTGCTCTGAGTCAGTAGGACCATAATTAAAAAAAAATAAAACCAAAAACCAAACAACCCAATCGTTTCCCTTATGAGAGTCCAGTAAAAGACTGACTGAGATAAAAGTTCCTCATTCCTTGTTACCTTGCTTGCTGTGCTATTCACTACATAAAGAGGATGGCCTTTGTTCAGGTATACTTTTAGAATAGACTCTCTTAGATTAGAACAGGAGAGACTGAAGCTTTTCTGAATACATCAGACCCACTCTTGGGTAAACAGCAGCAATAATTATCTTTCTTCTTTCATGTGGCATCACCACAACAGGCCAGATAAACCCTTTCCTCCTGTTGATTTGCTTTTGGTCTGAATGCTTTATCAATGCAATGGAATGAAACCATGACAAATATCTACCAGCTTACAGCATTCTGAAATTGCTCCCCAACACACCTGTTCCGTGGAGGATGGTGCTGTGTAGAAGACTAACAATGCCATGCAGCCAATGTGTCTGCTGCTGAGGCTCCTGGCCCTGAGGGCTTCTCAGACATGACATCCTCTTCTTTATGGTGCCCCATGGCCTTCTACTTCCTTTGGGTTTGACTTATGGTCTGCTGCTTCCCAAGAGTCTCCATTGGTTGATGCAAATCACTCTCTCTGGGTGTAGGAGAACCCTATGGAAACTGTGGCAGTGATGCCCCTATGATGCGGCGGATCGAGATCCTGAGTGGAAGTCTGTCTCCTTCCAGTCTGTGTCCAGGCTCAAGTCTTGATGATTAAATGGCCTTAGACTCTTGACTCTTAGTCTGTCTGGAAGGTGATGGAGCTTGCTAAACTGACTGGTCAGTTCTTGAGAGTAGAGGAAGGTATTTTAGCATTAAGGGGCAAGGCAGACTCTGTCCCTCATGACTTCCCTGTTCTGGAGTGATAGGATTAGTTGCCTTGGGCTGCATCTCAGCATCCCAGACTCCGTGTGCCATATACAGAGGGTGTTGTACCTGAGAGGACTGACAGCAAGAACACAGAGCTGCTGTGGTGTGGGTCCCATCTCAGAGTGAAGATTCCTGGTGTGGCAGATGTCAGAGGGGAATATCTTGGCCCTGACGGCCCAATGTGGAAGCTACAGTTCAGCTTGTCAGGCCTGAAGGACCCTCTGTCTGGAGAAGCACGTACAGCAACCTGGCTTGGACAATGCCACAAGCAGGTTCGAAGGGTTTGGGTTTGCCATTCCAGAGTGTGCCCACACTACCCTCCCAGCATGCACAGTGTCAAACCAAGGGGATTGGTCAAGATACCCAACTAGCTTTTCTGATAGGGTCTCTGGGAACTCTCCAGGATCACATCTTACTCCTGTTACTCTGTTTTCAGTTCTCGAGCCAAGACACTGCAGCTGCCAGCATCCCCTTTTGACCCCAAGTCTGTGTGTCTATTCTGTTTCCCTCCTTCAGCATGTTCTCACCTATGTGTTGTGGTAACTCAATTATCCCACCAGTAGTCTAGCCTTTAATTCATCAGATAAATGCTTCCAGGGCAGGGGGCACCTATTTGAAAGCTGGACTAGACATGCTGGAGACACAGGGAGTAACTATACACTGGTAAGCCATGGAAGGAGAGACAGGTGCCAGAGAGACTAATGTGGGCCTTTGGTAGATTATAGGAGGTGGGAGGGGCTCTCTGAGGTAGTAACTTTTATCTGGAGACTTGATGGATGTCTTATAGTCCTCTGTGGTGTGATTAGGATTTGGTCAAGGGAAGGAGGGGTCCAGGAGGATTGAAATAGAAGAGAAATCTGACTTGATAGACACAAACGAGGGGCAGAGGATCACTGTGTGGGAACATCTTAGATGTCTTTACTCAGAGTGTGGAGGATTCTAGAAGGGTCTTAAGGGGGAGAGTAAAAGTCTAGTGTCTCATTAGATGTGGAGAACAGGCTGAGGGAGGTCACTGGGGGTGACCTCTGAGAGAAGGATAGCAGTGACGTTAGGGGCAAAACTCCCATACAGAAGAACTTGACCCATGGTCCATCCCACTGGAGCCCAAGCTTCCTTTTTTTTTTTTTTTTTAACCAGGAGTGATGCTGATGCTCTATCTTTCAGTGGGAACTGTGGGCATGTATTGCCCTCATTGGCAGTTCATGTAGGGTGATAAAGAGAAGTTTGAAATGAGCATGGGACTACTGCCCTACCTCAGTGTCTTCTGAAAGTGGGTGTGAAAATGGCACTCACTCCCCCCACCCCCAGACAGGGAAGGGTGTCATGTAACCCAAACTGGCTTCAATCCACTACGTAGCAATGGATGACTTTGAGCTTCTTGATTCTCTTGCCTCTGCCTCCAGAGTGCTGGGATTAGAGGTGTGCACCACCACACCCAGTTCTCTGTGATGCTGGTGATGAAACCCAGGGCTTCCTGCACACTAGATAAGTACCCTATCAAGTGAGCTATGTTCCCAGCTATGTGTTATTTTAGTAAAGTCTCCATGTGTGGGATGTAAAGTGTATTCGGTAAGCGGTGATTTCTGGGGTGAAACTTGGGGCTGAAGATGGAGTTCAGTTTAGTTAAAGCTGCCTGTGTCCTTGAATGTATGGGAATCTTTATCACACGATTCCTATCAGGGAGCAGTTCCTGAATTATTTCGTGTGAGTGGTTAGCTCAGTAACATGTAAGAGGATTTGCTATGGGAAAGGGTCTGTGCAGGGCATGTCCACAGGATATGTGTCAAGAGGGACACGGCAGATCTACAGGAAGCCATATTGACATTTAAATAACGTATTCTAGGAGACATGCTGAGGGAAGCAGGGCTACAGTGACATGTGTGCCATCCACCTAGTATGGGAGAGCCTCATGGACAGGTGGCTTGGGGGCTGGATATGGATATGGTTATCATTACTTTTTAGAAGATTTATCCATGTTTAAATTATTTTTATTAGTTCTCTCTCTCTCTCTCTCTCTCTCTCTCTCTCTCTGTGTGTGTGTTTGTCACTTGTTGGTATGCCTATGGAGACCAGAGGAGTGCATTGGATCCCTTGGATTTGGAGTTACAGGCAGTTCTGAGCCACTTAACTGAATGTAGGTGCTGGGAACCAAGTCCAGATCCTCTAGAAGAGCAGCTAGTGCTCTTAACCACTGAGCAATCTCTCAAGCCTCAAAATTTATTTTTTCACATGGTATGAGCATATACCTGTTTGAATTTAAATGCACCACATGAGTGTAGGTGTTCAGAGAGGCTCGAAGAGGGGATCAAATCCCCTGGAACTGGTTATGACCTGGCATGTGGGAGGTGGGAGCTGAAGTGAACCTATGTGTTCTGTAAGAGCAGTAGGTGCTCTTAACTGTGGAGCCAGCTCCCCAGCTCCAGGTATTAGTTTTTAAAATATTTTTATGTGTATTTATCTGTGCATGTGTGTGTTCATGGGCACCATGAGTGTACAGATACCCATAGAGACTAGAAAAAGAGGTCAAATTCCTTAGAGCCAGAGTCCTAGGAAGTTGTAAGATGTCCTGTGGGTGCTGGGAACTGAACTTGTACCTTCTGCAAGAACATCCAGTGCTCTTTATCACAAAGCCATCTCTCCAGCCCCTGACTGTGATTTTTTTTTGAAGGTGATGTTGTTACCTCATTGTGTATTTCTTTAGCACTGTGAAGTAAATCTGATCTCTCTAGAAAATATTTAAAAATACTAATAAGCAGATGAAACATAATCAAACCCCCCCATGATCTTTCTAGGGAGCTAGCTACTAACCATTGAGTTGCATTTAGTTAAATTTTTTTTTGTCTGTTCAATTTATACACACAGAATTATGTAAATTATATTGCACTATTTTATAACACCATTTTTCTTTATTATAAAATGCATCTAAAATATCTTTTTAACACACAATATGATTTTAGATTTTGTAATGTTTTCATGGTGTTCAACTTTGGGAGATACTGTGGTATATAGTGAAGTAAGTTTCCCTAGGTAGAGTCTAAGGTGTTTTCAGTTGGTTTATATTTATTTTTTGCCTTTCATGAAAAATATAGGAAGAAGCATCATTGTAGCTAAGTAATGCAAACACGCATAAGCTTTTTCCTCAGGGTAATTTCTTACTAGTAGAATTTCTTGGTCAAATAGGCAAACATTCCTTTTGTGTATGTTTGTTTAATTTATTTCTCTAAGTCCTGGAAATGGATGGTAGACATGCAATTTTA
This sequence comes from Lophiomys imhausi, assembly GCA_907164525.1. Lineage (NCBI taxonomy): Eukaryota > Metazoa > Chordata > Mammalia > Rodentia > Muridae > Lophiomys > Lophiomys imhausi. The sequence continues at coordinate 6,406,231 of CAJQZJ010032020.1, forward strand.
AAATCCATTTTTATTTACACTGGAATGAGTAGGCTTTTTTTCTGATTGAAAATTTTTTAATAACCACAGAATATTTCAGCAGCAACAGTTTTGTACCCTGAGGAGAAGTGTGCATGCCTCCTGGAGTTTCAAAAGCTCACTTTTATACTTTGAATCATGAACGTGACTCCTGCAACACTTGGAGGTGGGCACAGAGCCATTATGATTTCTGCCTTTATGTTTTTAATTTGTGTGTGTGTGCATGTATGTGCATATACATGTGTGTGTATGTGTGTGTGTTAAGGCCAGAGGTTGACACTGAGCATCTTTCTCGATCATTCTCCACCTTATGCTTTGAGACAGAATCTCCCACTGAGTCTGAAGCCTTCTGACTCAGCTATACTGGCTAAACATCAAGCACCAGGGATCCTCCCACTCGTGTCTTCCAAGCACCAAGGTGACAGGCATGAGCTGCACTACCCAGATTTCATATGTCAGTGCTGAGAATAGACCTTAGTTTCCCCCTGACTGTGTGACAAGCATGTTACAGGCCTAGCCATCTTCCCAGGTCAGAGGGATGAGCTCAGACTCACTCAGTTTGTCAGTGGTGGAGTGGGGCCCACTGCCCTTCCACGTTGTCTCCTGCAGCCTGCCCACCTCCACTCAGCATGGTGGGGAACATTCATCTCTTCATCATGTTCCTATGACAGACACTATGAGACCTGTGTGTTCACCAGACCTGGGTATCAAAGTTTTACACCATCTCTCCTACCATGCCTTTTTTTTTTTTTTTAAACCTGCTGATCTAGATTTTTTCTTGCACCGTATTGCTTTCTCATGTGATAGATGGGTAGGTTTCTGGTGGGCAGTGGACAGTGGACATGGGGAAATAGTACATCAAGGGGAGAGAATAAAGTTGTGTGGGGAGAAATCAGAATGAAGGCTTTAGCTTAGCTACTGTTGGGCTACTCTTTGACCCCAGAGACATGCTGTGGCCTCCAGCATCAAAGCCACTTTCCTGCTTCTGATGGTCATGCTATTTCATATACAGCCTGTTACCATTAAAAATAAGCCTGGTATAATGTTTTTCTTTCTCCTAGCTGACTTCATTCCATCACTTTGCTGTAAGGGCCTTTATGTGTCTGGGTGTGCAAACTCTTGCCATAGCATACATGTAGGGAAGTGGCATCTGTTGGGGGCTGGAACCTAGAGAGCACACTGGAAGTATGGCAAAGAAAACTAGAATGGAAACCGGGGGAATGGCTTGTTACATAAATGTGAAGATCAAAGTTCAGATCCCCAGAAACCACATGAAAGCTGAGCAGACAGGACAGCCATCTTCATCTGTAATCCCAGTGCACAAGAGGTAATGGATCCCCAAGCAAGCTGGGCAGCTAGACTATTGTAATCAGTCAGCTCTGGTTTGTTTCAGCAAAAGATCTTGACAAAGTAAATAGAGAAGAGAGCACTTGAGGAAGACAGTCATTGTCAATTTTGGGCCTCCACATACATACATGCGCGCACACACACACATACACACACACACACACACACACATACACACACACACACACACACACACACACACACACACACACACCATATACTTACAAACCCCCTCTACCCACACAAACAAAATAAAAAAGCTGGAAGACTCAACTGGGGCTGCGCCGAGAGCCTTGAAATTGAGCAAGGCATTTATATGTTGTCATGTAGGCACACGGAAGTCACAGAGGGACTCACAGCTTGTGGCTGACATCCTGGCACCTCGAGTTGGAGCAGCTGCCTGCTGTCTCCTTCAGCTTATCTCCTTCAGTTTCCTCTTTGCTGTCTCTGTTCCTGTGGGGCATGTTACTCTAAGGTGAGGTAGCTGTTCACATCTCCTTTATAATGGAGGCATTGTGGTTCTTCCTTCTCTCAGAGGTTATCCCGTAATAGCTTTCTGGTGGAGGAGACAAGCAGCCTTGCCTCCTCTCTCCTGGGTACAGGCTGGGACACACAGTCTAGGACAACTACATCATGTGGGTGTCTCTGATTGGCTAAGTGGGGCTTAGGCAAGAGAAGGAAGGGTTTCCTTAGCTGTTGCCAAGGGGTGCATGGTTGGTTCTTTGCAGTGATTGGTTTGTGGGAGATCTGTTCATTCCTAGGTCAGCTCCTTGGATGTAAGCTGGATGTGTAGAAGAGTGCTAAGAAAGAATTGTCAAAACCTGGGTCCTTACCTGGCTGTGCTGCCCATGTGGTTCCTGCCTGTCCAGGCTTTACCCTGATGAGCCTTCCTGCCCATATTTGTGAGATTAGTCTAACCACCCATCTCTCCACATCACAGGATCAGTTTAAGGATAGGATAGCACAAGAAGAAATACAAGCAGAGTGTCAAATGATCCATGAAATTCTTTTTTTTTGCAATCTTTTTTTTTAAATACTTTATTTTTTTTTCTTCAAGTTACATCTCAGTCACAAACCCCTCCCTATTCCCCCTTCCTATCCTGCCCTTCCACCCTCTTCCCCCCAGAAGTTTCCCCTTTCAGTCCAACAGATGGTTCCTTCTCTTATAACAGTAAGTATTATACAAAACAACAGATATAAATATGCCACATTTATGAGAGTTAAATGGCCCAGTATACCTTCCCAATGTCCAGTTTATACATATTTGGCCCCTGACTTTAACATTCTACTATCTAACCATCTCCATGAGTTTAAAGGTCTATATCTGACTCAACATTCATACTAACTTGCAACACACTTTTAAGAGTATCTTCTTAGATCTATAACACCCTCTTGATTCCTAAACAACTCAAAATTTAGCTATGAGACTCTAGCTGTCTATTCTTCAACCACCTCAGAGACCTGAGAGGGATAAATATATCTG
>CAJQZJ010032020.1:6414021-6427101 GCA_907164525.1 Lophiomys imhausi
TTTTTATCCCTTTGATCTCCTTTAGTTGTCTTATTGCTCTAGCAAGGACTTCAAGTACTATATTGAAGAGATATGGTGAAAGTGGACATCCTTGTCTTGTCCCTGAGTTTGGAGGGAATGCTTCAAGCTTCTCTCCATTTAATTTGATGTTGGCTACTGGCTTGCTGTATATTGCCTTTATTATTTCTAGGTATGGTCCTTGTATGCCCGTTCTCTCCAGAACTTTTAGCATGAAGGGGTGTTGGATTTTGTCAAATGCTTTTTCTGCATCTAGCGAGATTATCATGTGGTTTTTTCTTTCATCTTGTTTGTGTGGTGAATTACATTGATAGACTTTCGTGTATTGAACCATCCCTGCATTCCAGGGATGAAGCCTACTTGATCATGGTGTATGATACTTTTGATGTGTTCTTGAATTCGGTTTGCTAGTATTTTATTAAGTATTTTTGCATCTATGTTCATGAGGGAGATTGGTCTGAAGTTCTCTTTCTTTGTTGGGTCTTTGTGTGGTTTAGGAATCAGAATGACAGTGGCCTCATAGAATGAGTTTGGCAGTGTTCTTTCTGTTTCTATGTGGTGGAAGAGTTTGAAAAGTAATGGTGTTAGTTCCTCTTTGAAGGTCCGGTAGAATTCCGTGCTAAAGCCATCTGGCCCTGGGCTTTTTTTGGTTGGGAGATTATTAATGACTGTTTCTATTTCCTTGGGTGTTATTGGGCTGTTTAAGCTGTTAATCTGATTTTGATTTAGTTTTGGTAGGTGGAATTTATCGAGGAAATTGTCCATTTAGCTTAGGTTTTCAAATTTAGTGGAATATAGATTTTTAAAGTAATGCCCGAATATTTTCTGGATCTCCTCAATGTTTGTTGTTATTTCTCCCTTTTCATTTCTGACTTTGTTGATTTGGGTTCTTTCCCTTTGCCTTTTAGTTAATTTGGCTAGGGGTCTGTCTATTTTGTTGATTTTCTCAAAGAACCAACTCTTGGTTTCATTGATTCTTTGTATAGTTCTTTTTGATTCTAAGTTGTTGATTTCGGCCCTAAGTTTGATGATTTCCTGCCTTCTGCTCTTCTTGGAGTGTTTGTTTCTTTTTTTTTTTCCAATTCACCCAGCTTAGCTGTTACTTCACTAATATGAGCTGTCACAATTTTCTTTTTGAAAGCACTTAGTGCTATGAGCTTTCCTCGTAGCACAGCTTTCAATGTATCCCATAGGTTTGGGTACGTTGTGTCTTCATTGTTGTTGGATTTTAAGAAGTCTTTGATTTCCTTCTTTATTTCTTCCCTGACCCAGTGGTCATCCAGTAAGGAGCTGTTCAATTTCCATGTGTGTGTAGGCTTTCTGCTGATTCTTTTGCTGTTGAAGACCAGCTTTATTCCGTGGTGGTCTGATAAGATACAAGGGGTTATTTCAATTTTCTTGTATCTATTGAGACTATCCTTGTGACCAACTATGTGGTCGATTTTGGAGAAGGTTCCGTGGGGTGCTGAGAAAAAGGTGTATTCCTTTGTGTTTGGGTGAAACGTTCTGTAGATATCTGTTAGGTCCATTTGTTTCATGATCTCTGTTAGCCTCAATATTTCTCTGTTTGTCTTCTGTCTTGATGATCTGTCCATTGTTGTGAGTGGGGTGTTGAAGTCTCCCACTACTAATGTGTTGTGATCGACGTGCGCTTTAAGTTTTAGAAGTGTTTCTTTTACGAAAGTAGGTGCCTTTGTATTTGGGGCATAGATGTTCAGTATTGAGATTTCCTCTTGATGAATATTCCCTTTAATGAGTATATAGTGCCCTTCTTTGTCTTTCTTCATTAACTTCAGTTGGAAGTCTGTTTTGTTTGATATTAGGATGGCTACTCCAGCTTGCTTCCTGGGTCCATTTGCTTGGAAAACCTTTTCCCAGCCCTTTACTCTGAGGCAGTGTCTATCTTTTGTAGTTAGATGTGTCTCTTGTATACAGCATAAGGAAGGGTCTTGCTTGCGGATCCACTCTGTAAACCTATGTCTTTTTATTGGGGAGTTGAGTCCATTGATGTTGATGGATATTAGTGACCTGGGGTTGTTATTTCCCATTAGTTTGGTATAGGTGGTGGTCCTGTGCCTCTTTTGGTTTAGTTGCTGAGGTATTTTCTATTCCCTTTGTTTTCTTGGGTGGAGTTTTCTTCTCTGGGTTGGGATTTTCCTTCTAGGATTTTCTGTAGGGCTGGGTTTGTGGGTAGATATTGTTTAAATTTGATTTTGTCATGGAATATCTTGTTTTCTCCATCTATGTTGATAGAGAGTTTTGCTGGGTAAAGTAGTCTGGCTGGGCACCTATGATCTCTCAGGACTTGTAGTATATCTGACCAGGCCCTTCTAGCTTTTAACGTTTCTGGGGAGAAGTCAGGTGTAATTCTGATGGGTCTGCCATTGTACGTGATTTGACCTTTTTCTCTTACAGCTTTTAATATTCTTTCTTTGTTCTGTACATTTGGTGTTTCAATTATTATGTGGTGAGAGGAGTTTCTTTTCTGGTCTAATCTGTTTGGTGTTCTGTAAGCCTCTTGGATTTTTATTGGCATCTCTTTTTTCAGGTTTGGGAAGTTTTCTTCTATGATTTTGTTGAAGATATTTCCTGGACCTTGGAGTCGGGAGTCCTCTCTTTCCTCTATACCTATAATTCTTATGTTCCGTCTTTTCATTGAGTCCTTGATTTCTTGGATGTTGTGGGTGAGAGATTTTTTAGCCTTCTCATTTTCTTTGGATGTTGTACTGATTTCTTCCACTGAATCTTCCATGCCTGAGATCCTGTCTTCCATCTCTTGCATCCTACTGTTGATACTCACTTCCGTATTTCCTGTTCTCTTCCCTTGGTTCTCCACTTCCTCTTTTAACTCTGACTGTGTTTTCTTTATTGTTTCTATTTCTATTTTCATGTCTTGTATGGTTTTGTTCATTTTGTACATTTCCTTCTCCAGCTTGCTTGTTTTTGTATGAAAATCTTTCATTGCTTTGTCCTTTTCCTGTTCAAGCTCTGTCACCTTGGCTTGGAGCTCTTTAATGGTGTTGTTCCTTGTTTTGACTTGTAGAATTGTGGCTTCTTTGAATTCCTTCATAGATTTAAGTTCTTCTTGCAGGGACTCTATCACTTTCCATAATGCAGAATTGTCAACGTTTTCATGTGTTTCTGTTGGTGTGAGGTCTTCCGAATTGGATGAGCTAGGATAATTCTGCTTTGTTGGAGTCATATTTCCTTGATTTCTATTTTTTGTTGACCTTTGGCCATGTGGGTGTGTTTAGCTCTCTGTTCTTGTCGTTTTCTGTGCTTGGATCCACAGTGGATGATTTGGTGCAGGGGACGAGTTACTTGGCTATCTGTCATTGCTTACAGGCGGATTTCAGGGTCACTGTGGTTTTAATCGCCTGAGGCACTGTGAGCTGGTGCAGCCTATTCCCAGGTTGTGAGTAATGGACCGGGAGTGTTTCACTGCTCCCTATTCAGACTTCTCTATGTTGCACTCTGAGTTATCAGCCTGTTATGGTTCTGATGGTATGGACCTGTTTGCCCAGGCACAGATTCTGTGGGCTTTGTTTGTTGTCACGGAGGCTGACAGGGTCTGGCTCCACACCTAATATGTCTGGATTTTCCAGAATACAGCTATGGTCCCAATTTCTGGTTTCTCACTAGGCTTCTCGCCACAGACCTGGCCTCTGTGCCTGATTCCCTCCCTTTCTGCGCAGCCGCAGGTCTCCCTCCCTGGCTGCTCAGCCGTGGGTGCACCGAGCCCCGGACAGCCGCCTGAGTGGTCCTCTTGCCCCAGCAGCTCAGCTGTGGGTGCTCGGATCCCTGGCCCCACCCACCCCTGTCTCTCTCCCCAGTTGTCCTGCCAGCCAGGCTCCCTCCCCAGCTGCGCTGCCGTAAGTGCGCGGGATTCGGCCCCTCCCACCCGCCTTTGTGTTCCCGTCTTCCTGCGCTCTCTCGGAACCTCCCGCCCTCCGCTTCACGAGCGGCTGCAGACCACCCGCTGAGCTCCCTTTTTGTTCCTTGCTAAGACTTCCACTATCTCGCAAAGTTTTTTAAGTGGGTATAAGTTCTTCCTGAGGTGTGGGGAGCCCAGTAGGCTAGTGATCTATCGCCAAGTGGCCTCTGATTCTGCCTGCTGTGAGTTGGGGTCGATCTTACCAGGTGCCTCTCCAAATGGGAGTTCCCGAATCCCGGGTTTAGTGGCTTCCGTGTCTGCAAGAGATGGGGGGAGAGCCTTACCCTGGGACTTTTAACAGTCCCTTGGGAGCTGTGAGTGTTCCCGGGGTGGGGGGTCTAGCCCCTCTGGTTTTTGCACAGTGCCCAATAACTCTGTGTTTTTTATGGCTCTTTTTGCGTCAGTGTAGGTGGCCGCCATCTTGGCCCCCCTCGATCCATGAAATTCTTAAGGCTCCCAGCAAAGGGACAGAAGTATTTGCATGATGGAAACTGCATCTTGGCCAGTGACCATCACAGGGGGTTATACACAAGATTGTCTTATAAAAAGAATGGAAAATCCAGGGGCTGTGGTCACTGAAGCAGGCGATTTGAGTGCTGAGCAAACCTCTTAGGACAATATATCCCATGTATATTTAAATTTTTACTGTCTGTGAAGTTCCCAGAACTCACCAGAGAAGTTTCTTTGTGCAGTGAATGATATGATGATTAGTACAAAAGCTCATAACTGGTCAAAATACAGAGAGTGGGTATCTACAGAGTGCTCTGTTACAAATGGGCCATCTGAATCACATCCTCTATCTGCAAGGTTTAGGGGCCATCCAGAAAGAAAAGTGGAAAGATTGTAAGAGCCAGAGGGTCAGGGAGAACAGGAGTGAAACAGAGTCTCTGGATGCAATGGGACACTGCATTCATGAGGTCACAGCAGCAGCTGTGGCTGCCTTTGCAAAGTCTGCACAGGGTCAAGCCAGTTAACACTCCAATATGGAGTAGGGAGTGCGGGACACTCACAGGTCTCCATCACTAACTTCTGGGGAAGGAGGAGTCAGATTTCTTTAGGCATTTGGTACCTTAATTGGTTGACCACACTCCTGTGGGTGGCCCCTGTGGTGGTTTGAATAAAAATGATCTCTACAGGCTCATATATTTGAATGCTTAGTCATCAGGGAGTCACTGTTTGGGAAGGATTAGGAGGTGTGACTTGTTGGAGGGAGCATTACTGGGGGTGGGCTTTGAGGTTTCCAAAGCCCATGCTAGCCTCCTTCTCTCAGGAGTGCACGGCGCGGTAGCTCTCAGCCACTGCTCCAGGACCACATGTGCCTGTATCATCACCATGGTGATGCTGGACAAAACTTCTGACACTGTAAGCATGCTCCAAGTAAATGCTTTCTTTTCTATGAGTTGGCTTGGTCTTGGTGTCTCTTCACGCCAACAGAATGCTGACCAAGCCAGCCTCTTGCCCTTGAGTGTATGGGTGATACAATTGGATCTGGTAAACTATAAAAAAAAGGTGGGGGTGTTAGGAGAGATAGTCCAAACGTTAAGAACACTGATTATTTTTCTAGAGGTCACAGGGTTGATTCCTAGCACCCACATGGCCGCTCACAACTGTCTGTAACTTCATACCCAGGGGATCTGAAGCTCTCTTTTTGCCTCTGCAGGCAATGCATACATGTGATACATGTGATGCACAGTCAGATGTTCAGGGAAAAAAACATCCACACAAATAAAATAAAATATAAAAACAGACAGACAAACTTGGGAGCAGGTGGAGAGGTAGAGGATGGATCTGGGAAGAGGTGGGGGCGTGTTAGGGAAGGAATATGCCTAAAATACATTGTATGCAAGTATGAAATTCTCAAAGAATTAATAAAAAAATTATTAACGAAAAGCTCATTGTTGGACCTTTACTAAAAAAGATTCGTGGCCTCCTTAGAATATAAACCTTGGCCAGAATTCCTAAAAGCCTTGGTGGTGGCCGCAGTCTACATGCTTAGATGGCAGTCTTGTGATCTCGGTATGACACCCAGGTCTTGGTTGTCTGCCTGGCAAAGCAGGTGTCTTGTCGCTAACACGGCCGATGGGTCTGCGGTGAGGACTGAGCTAGGCAAACGCAGGTGATGTCCTGAGCTCAGCTTCACCTATCACAGGCATTAACCCGCTATTCTTCATGCTTCAAGGATGCCGTGGCTGAACGAGGAAGGGGCTGCCAGAGCATCCGAATGCAGAGACTCTGCTGGGGGAAGGCACATGAAGAGGAGGCCCTGGCAGCCAGAGAGAGACTGTCGCACTGGGAGACGGATGGTAGGGAATTCCATTATCCTTGTCTGTCTCCATGCTGTTGTCTCGGAAACCCATAAAGGTGACAGATCGTGGCAGTTTTACGCTGCCCACCCCCCCCCCCCCCCGCCCCAAGTCCTATCTCAGCAGGTGGGACCCACACTCCTTGGTGAGAGGACTAAGGGACTCATTAGGCTCTGGGTGGCTGGGTCACCCTGTCTCCAGGGGAGCCTGTGACGCACTCTGCGGCAGGGTGGTGCAGAGCTCGGTTGGGAGGGGTGGGGTGGGAGAGTCACGCAGAGCTGGATTGGGGTTATGACAGGCGTGGGTGTTTTATGACTGTCGCAGTGATTCTTGCTGGTGGCTGTTTGTGGGAAGCATCATCTCCAGCCTTTTTATTACCTGCATTCTATGCGTTCTCTCTGCAGTGTGTCTCTTCCTCCCTGGCTATCAGAAATATGCAGAGCACACGAAGAAACACCAGAGGACCCAAATGAACCCAACAACTACCACAGACCTACACGTGTTTAACCATGAGGGCCACCTCCTCTGTGCCCTGAGGATGCCCACATACACAGAGGAGCAGGGTTCAGCTCTGGTGGTGCATGAAGAATAATGCTGAATGCAGCTCAGCCTCTTCCTGCCTTGTGCTCCCTACCCTCTTCTCTCCAAAATGTGATAAAAGGATGGAAAATAAAAGTGACAGTTATGTCTGATGTCCAGGTCCTCAGGCCACAAATCTGTGGTCTGCTTCTGCAGCCATGGGGCTTAATAAACTTTTCTAGCAAGGACACGGCCAGAGTACATTGAGTAGCCTCACGGTGTCCGCCCAGGGACTGGAGGACAGGATGTACTAGATAACATTCACAATCCTCCTTCGCTGCACCCTCAGCCAATGGAGATGAGAATCACAACCCTCCTGCAGCATCCTCAGCCATGTGACTTTGCCTAGATCTCCTGCTGCCCTTGAGTTGTGTCCATTTAAGCCATGAAAATGTCATGCTAGGAGAGACTTGTGTTCTTATCAATATCCTGGGATTCTCTTGACCCCATCGCCTCCTGCTTAGGAGGGGGCACTCTTGGTAGAAGCCCCATCCCACTACCTATCATCAGTGTCTTCAACTCCTGTAAAGGCCATGAGGCTGTTTTAGAGGGCCCCAGGGACAGCCCCATAGGTTCAAACAAATAAATCTGATCAGCTATTTCCTGGCAGCTGTCATTTCCCCTTCTAGAAGCCTTATGACACTCAGAGCCTGTGTCTTGTGGATAATAGCTAGGATGCCCTGTTCTCCATTTTCTCTAGTCCCCGTAGGTGTGCCAGTTTCCTGGTAGGCCTTGGAATTTCCCCTAAGTCCTTCAACAGAGGCAGCTACCAGGTGCCACTGCCCCAGCATGTCTCACCAGAACCCAGGGGCACGGCAGAGCTTTGTTTCCCATTTCTGTTATTCACAGATTCTTCTGTTGTGTTGCAGTGAGGCACTGGGTCTATGGAGTTGTCTTCCCATGTAGGGATTCTGGAATGAGGTGGAGAGGTTGCAGCCATTTTCCACAAGGTCTCCATGGAGCGTGCACAGCTTTGCTTCTGGAGGCTTGTGGGATTGGCAGTGGTGGTTCTTTATGTATTTGATTTGCTAATCTGAAGAAAACCAAGTGTGAGACAGTGTTTGATACAGAATTACTGATGTCCAATAATAAAAGGTTTGCTGAGGGGAGAAAGTGCAAACTTGAAAAGCTATGATGAAGAATTTGGTAGGGACATAGGGGTGTGCACTCTATATTCTGGACCACATCCTTCCTTCACTTCTCCTGGATCAAGGGATACTAAATGGAGAGTGTTGAGAATATTCCTTCCATTGCACAACAATGGCAGACAGTGAGAGCACACTGTGTGAGCCTGGCTTCTTCTGAGCAGCCCGCTCCTTCTTATAAATCTCATTCTTAAGACAAGGCTTCCTGTTCGGGGTCAGGTGAGCTAGGCAATGGACCACACTGGGTACATGGCATGGAGAAGTATATAGTACATGTTGAATGAGAGACCAAATGCAGGAAATTACAGAGAGACAGAGATTGCACCAGACCCAGGACAGAGCACCCTTGCTGTTAGATTAGTGAGAATCTCTAGTTCTTTTTATTTTTATTTATTTATTTTTCTTTTTAAATGTTTATTTATTATTTCAAGTTACATCTCCATCACAGTGCCCTCTTTCCACCCCTCCCAGTCCCGCCCTCCCACCTTTTACCCCCTATCCCTTCCATCCCAGTCCTCTGGAGTGGAGTGTCCCTACATATCAGTCTCCCATCCCAGTTCAGCAGTCATATGAGGGCCAAGAGCCTCCTCATACACTGGGGGCCTACATGGCAGCCCCACTAGGGCAAAGTGTCTCACTGACAGGAAACAAAGTCTATGTTCCTCTTCCCTTTGGTACATTGGCTGTAGTATAGTTATCCTGTACTATACGGCTAAAATCTGATTATAAGTGAATAGATGCCATCCTTCTGAGTCTGGGTTAGCTCACTCAGGATGGGCTTCTCTAGTTCCATCCATTTGGCTGTGAATTTATTGTACAATTTCTGTATAATTCCAGAGTGCTAAAAATTGTACATGAAGAGGGGCTAGAGAGGTAGCTCAGTGGGTAAGTGTGCTTACTGCTCTTGCTGAGAACCTGAGTTGAGTTCCCAGCACCAATGTTAGGCAATTCACAACTGCTTGAAAGCCTCTGTGGGTACTACACACATGTGAAAATTCACACACATGTATACATAAATAAAAGAAGAAAGACTCTGTGGGCACTACACACATGGGAAAATTCACACACATGTACACATAAATAAAATATAAAAATAATAAATAAGGTTTCTTTATTCAAGCTCTGCAAGACCATGTACACATCCTGTAGGATGTGGGGATTGCAGGCATGTACCAATGTACCTAGATTCTGATTCTTTTATTTTTCCAACCTTAAGCGTTATTCTCTGGGTGACCCTTTTTGACCTATGACAAGAAATACCAACCACGATCTGGCAATTCTGAGAACACACACTAGTGAGACCTCTGGGTTAAGGGGATATAGCCTTGAACTTGCCCTCTCTAGAAATTTCCCTACACAGCTCCTATCCAGCCCTCATGCAAGAGCTCTATGAGAATCAATCTGCCCTATGCCTCCTTGTCCCGCAAGTGGTCTCATTCTTTATGCAGATGCTCAAGCCAGTTATAGAATTCTTTTGAGATCCTTCTGCGTTATAATAAATTAACCACTATCCCTTACTATTCACTTCTTCGATGTCTCATCATTTTCATCTCATATTTTCAATTTAATTCATCCCCTTAACCCTTAGATTCCAATATGAAGGAAGTTTTCTGAGGATCTTCTCATTTTGAAATGTGCTCCCTCCCTTCCTCCATCCCAGGAGCCACAGCATGGTTCAGTCTCATATCCACATGTACCTGTCTTCACTCAGATGTTAAGCTGTGCTTCTAATACAGTTTGAGCTCTGGTTTGTTTGTTTGTTTATTTTTGACACAACCTAGGGAATACCATTAAGCCCAGGCTAGCCCCAAAATCAGGGGCAGCACCAAGTCTGGCATTTTGGCTCTCTATTTGGTGAGCAGGATGCTCTGTGATTGGATTCTGGTCACCCACGTCTTTTCCACCATTCCCTATTCCCGTTCCCTGCTGTCTGTCCCCCCCTAAAATCATTGATCATTCTTCATTGCTCCCACACCTGGATGAAATCTCTCCCCTTTGGGTGTGGACTACACTCAGAGACCCACGATCACAGTCTACTGCACACTGTGCCTGTTGCTCTTCACAGCCAGACTGTTAGGGGATTAATTCAAATTTCTCATTTCATTGGGTTAAGGAGTACCCAGGCCATCAGAGAGGCACACCTTTTTGTGTATCTATGAGGCTTTTCCAGAAGGGTGTAGCAGAAGGAGGAAGGCCCTTCCTCATTGTGATTGACACCATTCCATGGACTGGGGTTCCAAGCGTGAATGAGAATTAGAGAAAACAAGCTAAACACCAACGCACATATCTCTTTGCTTCGTTACTGTGGATGCCATGTGAGCTGCTGCCCCAGGCTCCTGTTACCATGCCTTCCCCACCATGATGGATCCTCTCAAACCACAAGCCTAAATAAACTTCCTTAAGTAGTTTTCATACATGATTTTGTCACAGCAATGAGAAAAGTAGCTAACATAGGTTTGATCTCTTAAGTGCTATAATTACAGGGAGGCTAGGGGAGGCTACAAAGGGCTTCAACACTATTGTAGAGTTTCATCAGTGGGTCAGGTCCACTCTTCTGAGGGTGTTGAGGCAGTGAGTTCAGATAGGTAAAGTAAAGCAAGTTTAGGCTTGAACAAAATGGGAGCAATGGAAGATGAGGTCTCAGGATCTCCTGGCTGCTGGAAGTGTCCTTATTACTGAGTTAGAGGTTAGGTAGCTTTCGAAGTTTGCTAGTGTCTCTCTGCAACCTTTCCTTTTGAACTGACATTCAATTTCATAATCTTCACTGTAGAATACTGGCTGAATTTGCTAGCATCTGCTTTGCTTCTCAGGGTGTCACAGGGAAGAAATGAAGATGTTCCAGGTAGAGCATTAATTGGCTTCCTCAGGTAAAGGTGCTCAGTAAGTGGAAATGCTGAGCCATTCTGAGTCCCCTCCCTCCTCCTCTGTCATCCTGGGAAGTGGAAACAGGGTTTACAGAGCCATGAAACACCATCTTCTTCAGCAGTCGAGTCTTATGGGAGGATAAAAATATGCACAATTTAACAGGTCTGACGCACCAAGAGGGAGGGCTGCCTCCCTGAAGGGTCCCTGGAGTGGGTAACTTGTAAGCTGGAGTTTAATCTTCATCAACAAAAGAAATAATTGCCTAATAAAATACTCACTGGAGGTGGACAGATTTCTGCTCCCACACACTGACAATATCATAGACCAGCCTGCTAACTGCTTGCTTTTTGGTGGTTCGCAATCAAGCGAAGAGAAAAGGCTTTTCTTTTTTTTTTTTTTTTTTTTTTTTTTTTTGCCTCTTTGCACCTGTGTAGCTTGCCAAAGCCTCCACACTGGCCATTATCAGATGGACACCATCCAGTCATGAGGAGAACGGTTTCCCAGCTAACTTTCCTCAAAAAAACAAAAACAAAAAACAAACAACCCCCCAAAATACCCCAAAACCCAATGTCTCTTCTGACAGTCAAAGCAGTATCTTAACTGTGAGCTCCTGTAAAATAAGTAAAAAAGAAAATTCCACACATTTAACATATGGCACACACACACACACACACACACACACACACAGAGGATGATAGCAGACCAAAGGAAGGCTGAAATCCAGCAGGATTAACACTAAGCCCTGAATCTCTACATCTGGCCTCTGGAGCTTGAGGTGACATCCATCATTCATGCAACAGAGTGATTTGCATAGTGTCAGCTCATCAGTGTTGTTGTCTGCAGTATACATGTCCATTCCACGCCTCCTTCATCTTTCTCAGGAGCATCCCACAGCCCTGGCATCTTCATCATCACAGACTCCATTTCCACTTTGGCTTCATCTTCAAATCTTCATGCCATGTCCTCTCAGGGCTTTTGTGGAGGGAATCAGACCCCGCCACAGTTGGCCTTGTTTCAAAACAGCTTTCTGGAATGTTGGTACATGCCTCCATGACCCCATAACTTGCATTTTGCAAGCCTGAAAAAGGAACACCATCTGTATAACACTGTAGCTTGGGGTACAGTATGTTCCTTCTACCACAGTTTTAGTGGATCCTGTGGTTCTCTTCTTCCAAATGAATTTGCATTTTTACAGACACCTCTCTCTTGACTAGGTTGACAAAGAACATCTCACATAAGGTGAAAATTGGGGTTCACGTATTAGTATCTTCATGTTGAAATGGGGGTCTCCAAGGCTTGGAGGTCTTTAATGACATCACAGCCACCTGGGTGTTTCTCTATGTTCCCACATGTGAGACTCCGGGTCAAGGGAAATTGAGGCCCACACAAAGTAGCTTCCTGCTATATGATGAGGATGAAACCTCTATCTCTGACCAGGAGTCTATTGTCTTCTTTTAGCACCTGGGTGCTGAGCAGGGTTAGTTATTGGCTTCCAAGCGCTTAGGTCCTTTTTAGTTCTTGACATTGACTATTATCCAGTTTTTCCTAGGAAGGACAAATTTGAAATGTTCTTGCACCCAGAACCTGTCTTTGCTCCCAACTGCAGAAAGACTGCACAGCCTTAAATCAGTGACTTGTTAGGGTGCCCTGAGAGAGGTACTAAGGTAGCCTCCTGCCTGCATTCTCGCCTCCAGCCTCTGCTCACAATTCTGTGCAGTTGCCAGATTCCCATCCCCAAAGCGCAGCCTTGATCATGTTGTTCCCTCACTCCTGAGTACTTAATGGATCCTTATTGCCAGAATGAATTATAAACTTGAGATGAAATACATGCTGTCTGCAGTCAGACCTCAATGGATGCCCAGTTCCCAATTAAAAAAAAAATCTCTGTCTGTCTGTCTGTCTGTCTGTCTGTCTGTCTGTCTGTCTGTCTATCTGTCTCTCTCTCTCTCTCTCTCTCTCTCTCTCTCTGTGCCACAACAAGGACAACCTCGGGTGTCATTCCTAGCACTCTATCTTGTTGAAGATAGTCTCTTTCTCTCTCACACACATTCATTTCATTATTATTTGAGAATTTTATGTATGTGTCCTGTATTTACATCATTTCTATTCCACACTCTTTCCTCTCCTGCTTCTTTCATCCTCCCCCCTCCCTCTCAACTTCATGACCTCCACGTCTTTATTATTGTTTTACACACACACACACACACACACACACACACACACACACACACACACA
>CAJQZJ010032020.1:6431862-6445068 GCA_907164525.1 Lophiomys imhausi
TATCTATCTATCTATCTATCTATCTATCTATCTATCTATCTATCTATCTATCTATATGTGCATGTGGCCGTGCAGGTGGGGTGCACACATGTGCAGCAAGTGCATGGAGGTTAGAAGATAACTTTCAGTGTCATTCTTCTGGTGCCTTCCATGGTTTTGCCTGAGACAGAGTCTATCACTGGACTGGAACATCACCATGTAGGCTAGGAGCCCAGGAGCTTCCAGAGATCCACCCATCTCTACCCTACCTCACCACCTCTGGGATTACAAACATGTGCTGCTGTGCCCTGCTTTTGAATTGCTTTTTTGGACTCCAGACTCAGGTCTTCAGTGCTTACAAAGCAAATACTTTATAGAATGGGCCATCTTGTTGGCCCCTAGTGACCAACTGTGATGGAAGGAACTACTAAACACTTAACCTCTCTGACCTTGAACATGAATGTTTGGGTAGGGGGTGGGGATCTTTGCAGGGTGACTGTGAGAATGGACGCCAGGACGTTTCTAGCAGATAGCGAGTCTTCAGTAAATTGTTCTCAGTGGTGGTTTAAATGAAAATAGTCCCCATAGACTCATAAGGAGTGGCACTTAGGAGGTGTGGCCTTGTTGGAGGAACTGTGACTTGTGAGAGGAAGTGTATCATTAGGGGGTAGGCTTGAGACCTCAGAAGCTCAAGCCAAGCCTAGTGACTCACTGTCTCTTCCTGCTGTCTTGGATCCAGATGTAGAACTCTTGGCTCTATTTCCAGCAGCCCATCAACCTGCATGCTGCCATGCTCCCTGCCATGATGATAATGGACTAAACCTCTAAGTTTCATCCCCAATTAAATTTCTCTCTTTGTAAGAGTTAGATGTTGTCCCATTGCCTTACTGCAGTACTGCTCAAAGAGTGCCACCTGGTTTCTGCTGTACCACAGGAGGTAGAGACTTCTGTTTGGGCTGTTTCAGTTGCCAAGGAACAAGCTATATACTGGTTAGAATGCTCAGCATGCCTGGCCAAAGGGCGTCTCGGCATAGCTCAGCAGCTCAGGCTGGCAGCTCGTGGCATCAGCATTATCTTGGCTTTACAATTTCTCCTTCTTGACTTATGGAAAAGAAATCCTATAGAGACATCTAAATCTACTTTTGTCAAATACTATGCACATCAATCTTGTATTCCACACAGATTGCATGTTTTCAGGACACTTTCAGCTATAAACAACAGACATTGAATATTATGGGATTAGTCCAAACCAGGAACTTTAAAATCCATGCAATTTTAAAGCAGAAAGCAACTGAGTGATGTAACTGGAAACTCCAAAGCATCTTAGCGTTCAAAGGCATGGACGGATCATGGTGCCTAGTATATTTTCAGACCTGGTGAGCAATGCAATCCATCTTACTTTTAAAATTCAAGGAAAAAATAAAAAATTGCTGCAGTCAGCACATGAGATATTAGGATGGTGTGGTGGCTTGAATAAAAGTGGCCCCTGAATGCTCATAGAGAATGGCACTATTAGGAGGTATAGCTTTGTTGGAGTAGGTATGGCCTTGTTGGAGGAAGTGTGTCACAGGGGGTGGGCTTTGAGGTTTCAGAAACTCAAGTTGGGCCTAGTGGCTCACTGTTTCTTCCTGTGGCCTGTGAATCCAGATGTAGAACTCTCAGCTACCTCTCCAGAACCATGTCTGCCTGCATGCCAACATGCTTCACATCATGATGATAATGGACTAAACCTCTGAGACTGTAAGCAAGTCCCAATTAAATGTTTCCCTTTATAAGAGTTACTGTAGTCGTGGTGTCTGTCCCCAGCAACTAAGACAGACGGTGATACTTTTTCAATGACAGACTGTATTGTGCCATTCCTAACACACAGCACTAACCATTCTCTCACTGTCTAGATCTAGTACAGTGGGTGTAGCTGGAGATTTTTAGAAGGCTCTCACTTTGAGGAGAAGCTGAAAATACAGAACCCCTCAGAAGTCTCAGAACCCCAAGGAACAGAGAGTATGGTCTGTAAGAACCATGAAATACCATAGACCAGGGCTGAAAACAATAGTCCCAAGCTTCCCCTTGATTTTATAGGGAATTACATTGAGGCTCATGGCCATAGTGTGTGTTAATCTCACATTCTGCATGCTGACTGAATGTCTCTTTCTCTCTCTCTTTCTCTTATTGCAAGGGGATTTACTGGGCCTTTAACTTGGGCTTTATACATGCTATACAAACATTCTGCCACTGAGCCACACCCCCAATCCCTGAATATGCCTTTTTCTTTCACACTTTGAGGCAATGTTGTGGCTTAGCCTCTGGCTACTGAATCTGACCTATATGCATCTCCTGAAGAGACTCTTCTGGAAATGCCTAGCTGCCTTTAACTAGACCTTGGCCCTGGGAAAGAAGTGAGGGCAAGGCCAAAGGAGTTGACTGAGTTGCCCAGCTGTGAGGAAGGAGCAGGCAGGTGGAGAACTACAGGGCACTAAGCACTGTGTGAGCTCCTGCTCCCAGTTCCTGTGAGTGGGGGACTGGGCAGTTAGGGCTGATAGTACTCTCCCAGCTGAAGAATCACTGGCTCCTCCTTACATTCTCAGACTAACTCCTCACTATACGATAGCACTGTCATAATCCTGTCTGCTTTGACTGTGTATCTGGATCCTGGCTCACACTTCCAGGGGTTTGCTTCTACCTTGCTTTGGACCCCAGGCATCAGGTCTTAGAAGCTGATCATTTAAAGAATGCTTTGTCCCTTCCAGTAATACCTAAGGAAACCAAGAAAAACTAAGGCTCAGAGACAAGGCTTGCCCAAGTTTACCAGCACCAGGAAGGAGCCTTTGATCATTCACCCAGAGATCTGCTTTTTAGATTCTGGAATCCAGGGGTATAACAGTTTGTGCAGTAAGACCACTTATTTATGATTACAATCTTATTTGTCTGTTTGTTTGTTGTACTGGGGATTGACCTATGGGCTTGGTGCATACCAGACATGCTGGTTAGTTTTTGTCAACTTTACACAAACCTAGACATAGCTGGGAAGAGAGAATGTTAATTGAGGGATTGCCTCTATCACACTGGCCTATAGGCAACTATCTAAAGCATTTTCTTGATTCATGATTGATGTGGGAGCGACAAGCCCCACTGTGGGCAGTGACATCACTGGGAAAGTGGTCATGGGTTGTATAAGAAAACAGGTTGAGCAAACCAGGAAGAGAAAGCCAGCAAGCAGCATTCCTCCTTGGTCATTGCTTCCAGGTTCCTTCCCTGGTTTCCTGCTTTGACTTCCCTTTCTTGATGGACCTGTAAGCTGAAACAAATCCTTTCCTTTCTTCTTGTGGTAGTTTGAAATGAGAAACCAAATATATGGTGCCCATAGGCTCATATATTTGGATACTTGGTCCCCACTAGGTGAAACTGTTTGGGAAGGATTAGGAGGTGTGTCCTTGGAGGAAATATGTCTCACTAGGTGAAACTGTTTGGGAAGGATTAGGAGGTGTGTCCTTGGAGGAGATATGTCACAAGGGGGTGAACATTGAAGCTTTTAAAGCCCTTACCAGTCCCAGGCAGCTCTCTCTGCCTTGTGCCTGTGGATCAGGATGCAAGCTCTCAACTACTTCTCCAGTGCCTAACCTCCCTGCCCACTGCCATGCTCCCTGCCATGACCATTATGAACTCTAACCCTCTGAAACTGAAATCCTGCAATAAACCCTTCTATAAATTTCTTTGGTCATAGTGTCTTAGCACAGCAGTTGGAAAGTAACTAAGATACCTCCCTAAGTTGCTGTGGGTCTTGGTGTTCATCACAGCAAACAGAAAACATTCACTCTACCACTGAACACATTTGTAGCCCAAATGGTGTTTGCTGGTGTGTGTGTGTGTGTGTGTGTGTGTGTGTGTGTGTGTGTGTGTTGTTTTCTGGTTTTAGTTTTCTGAGAAGGTCTAATGTAGCTCAGCATTAAACTCATTGTATGACCGAGACAGGTCTAGCCTTGAACTCAGACTTCTTTTTCCTCAGTGTCTTGAATGCTGGTATTATGGGTTGTATTATCACACTTATCTTCCATGTACTGGATTCTGTTTCTGTGTGTGACTTCCTGAGGAGACACAAGTACCTGTTCATCTTTGATGGGACACTGATGACAGATCCAAGGAAATATCCCCCTCAGGTCCAGCTTGGCGAGCCAGACAGTTTATCAGGGTTACAGCATAACATCTGCATCCCCACAAATTCCACCCCCAGCATGGGCGATAACTTAGGAAAGTTGTTTCCCTGGAGTGTCTGGGTGTGACTGTAGACAGCTCAGCTGAACAGTCTCTTCGATCCATGGTTGTTACTGTTTTTAGGACCTTGGAGAGAAGCCTGTGAGTCTTGTGAGTTTCAGGAGTTCCCTTAGCCTTGCGGTGTTCAGTGTCTCCCTGGATCTTATGAGCATCTCTCCTCCCCTCTGGAAGGAGAGTTTCAGTCGACAGGAAATAACTGAGCTGCAGTGAGCTCCATTTGCACCTGGATGGTGACTTAGCTTCAGTCCTGAGCAACTCACCATTTCATCTGCTTTCTTGGACATGCCTGGTCGTGGTTGGCCACTTTTGGTCCTCTGGCCACTTGTTCACCTCCATCCTTGGTCATTGCTGAGATTCTGCAGCACTTGGTGTTTAGCTCCTTGGGGGAGGGAGGAAAAACAGCTGAGTGCACCACAAGCTCTAAACTACTACATCGAATATACTCATGTAAGAGGCAATTGCACCTTTATTCATAGAAACACTGAATATTGTAAAATACCAGGGACATTAGCAATATCATCCAGCAAAGGAAAGGGACCCCATGAAGCTCACTGAGCTGTTTGTTTCGGAGAGGAGGGAGGGAGTCAGCAGGGTCTTTCTTTGGCTCCCTCACATCTCTCGGGGGTCTGCGTTGATGTTGTTTTCATTTTGCTTTGGTTTTGTTTTCTGAGGAGTCAGCAGTGGATCTAATTAATACCATCAAAAACATGACATTTAATTACCCAAATAACATGTTGTGCTTAATGATAACACAGTTCAGCACCCGGCGGGGGGGGCGATGGTCTTGGGGCCATCTCTCCAAGGAGGCCTATGACTTGATAAAGAGGAAAGAACCTTTCTCAACAGCATCAGAGATCCTTAGGGGAGAAGTCAGGAGAGGCACAGCCTCATAGCCACCAAGAAGCATGCTCTTTTCTTCTGGACTCTGAGTGGGGAGATCAAGAACATGAGAACATCTGGCAGGAAGGGATGTGTATGCATGTAGAGGCTGACACCAGGTATCTTTCTCTACTGCACCTTGTTTTTTGGGTCAAGGTCTCTCACAGAACCTGGAGATCACCTATCTAGCTAGACTGGCAGGGCAATACATTCTAGGGATCCATTTTCCAGTATTGGGATCACAGGTGTGTACAACCAGGCTCAGCTTTTTGCGTGGCTGCTGAGCGTTTGAACTCAGGTCTTAATACTTTCACAGCATTTACGTCGCCATCTGAGCCACCTCCTGCCCACAATGCCCCTTTCAAACATGTTTGGACATCTAGAGATGTAATCCAATGTGACTATTTTCTCCATCGTTATTCCAGTATCTTGGTTCTTTCCAGTTTTGCTGGGAAACCACCCTATAAGCATGACAGACAGGACCCGGTGGGAGGCTGTCTGAAGCCAGCCTGCCAGGATCACAGGCTCTTTAGGCAGCACAGGAGTGGATGTGGGTGCCCTCTTGTGGACACTAGAGAATCCACAGTGATGCTCTTGGGACCCTCACCCAAGGGGCTCAGAGCCTTGAGGCTGGAGATAAAGTTTCCCAGTGGAGTTCCCTGGGTCATTGGAATAAATATCCATGGGGTGTTCATTAGAAGGAAAAGTATTAGATCCTAAGAATTCGCAGAATCATAGCAGAACTGTGGGAATCTTGAACGTGGTCCCAAAGAAGCAGGCATTCGATCTATCAGCTCAGCTGCATTTTCTTTTCTTCTCTTAGCTTCTCTGAGAGCAAGCTGGATGGACCGGCTTGTTTTGGTGTCACAGGCTGCACGCCATGGGTCCTATAATTTGGTTTTTACAGAAGAGATAAATGGAGGCTTGGAGAGGTGACATAATTTACGAAGAGTGACAAGATTCGGAAGGAACAGAGCCTCAGACTGCTGGACTTCCCTTTCACCTGGCTTTCCCTGCTCTGTCATCTCCCCATGGTGAATCACCTTTCCTCATGATGAAGGACAGTCCCCTGGACCTCTTTTGTGGCCAGTGTCCTGAGATTATATGGGGTCTAAAGGGGTTCAATAACTTGAGAGGGAAACATTCATTGTAGGGCTGGTGAGATGGCTCAGTAGGCAGCATGGTTGGGGGTGCACTCATGAGCACCCCAGTACCTATATGAAGAGCCAGGTGTGGCAGTATGCACCTGTAATCCCAGCCCTGTGGAGTACACGCTGAGATCTCTGGGGCTTGCTGGCTGGCCAGTCTAACCAAATTGGTGAGTTCCAGGTTCAGTGAGAGATCCTGTCTCAAAAAAAAAAAAAAAAAAATAGGATAGAGAGGGGCTGGGAGATGGCTCAGCTGCTAAAAGCACTTGCTGCTCTTTCAGAGCTGCTGAGTTCAATTTCAGTACCCACATGAGGCAGCTCACAAACACTGGCGACTCCAGCTTCAGAGGATCTGATGTCCCCATGTGGCCTCTATGAGCACTCTCACACATGTGGCATGCACTCACATAGACACACACACACACACACACAGATAAATAAAATAAATAAAAATGCATCTTAAAAGCTAAGATGAAGAGCAGTTGAGCAAGCACACAATGTCAGCATGCACACCCTCATACATGTGCACACACAGACACATACATGTGCACAGACACAGAACACTGAGTGCAGGGCCTGGCAGTGACTTTCAGTCCTATTTGCTGTGCCTTCCATGACTACACAGTAGCATTTTTCTGGTGGGTGGAACACAGTAGATGGTCGTTCCTATTCACAACTCCAATTGAAAGGTGCTACCCATGATCCTTCAGTAAGTCTACTCCAAGATTATGAAATTGCGCAAAAATTTTTTGTTCAATTTGAACATGTGCACCCTTCTTCCCCCCAACCATGAAAATGAGACAGCACTGTGGGCTATATTTGCCTAACCTATGTGTACACTTTGGGTAGCAGAACAGCTGTTTGGGAGATGGGAAAGCAGTTGTTTCTTTCCAGAAGGCACCTTGAATGCAGGATTTGGCTCTGCCCAGCATGCAGTGGGGCATCCTGGCCCGGTAAAATAGGGATGAGTTTCTGCCACTTCTGATGCACGTTACTCCCCCCCTACCCCCACCTCCCCGCACCCAGGCCTCAGGTCCAAACATGCAAAGACTGTTGAGGACTCCAGTAAATCCTTGGATTGTCCCCATCACATGTGCACATGCGTGTATGCACAAGTGCACGGCCGTCTCAGGGCTTTTGGTATTCCAGTCACTGTGAGATCCTCACCAGGGAGCCTGGTGTTGCTTGCAGCCACGTCAGGATGAAGAATGAGCCTCGCTGTCATGGTTGGCTGCTGGTGACGGTGGGGGCGGGGCAGCTGTCGCGTCTAGATTGAATGCCTGTATCCTTGCATGGAAACTGCTGGTGTGAGAGAAAAGAAGCAGAGAATGCTGGCGAGGGGAAGATAGTGGGGAAGGAGGCAAATCCAGACAAAAACTGCCTTTGGAATGGTCCTCAGGAAAGGGCAGTCAGTCCTGCAGGTGAAAGGGGCACAAGGTTCCCCTGGGAGCACTCCTTCTCCTCCTGCTGGGAGCACTCCTTCTCCTCCTGCTAGGAGCACTCCTTCTCCTCCTGCTGGCTGTGGTCATCCTTCCTCCTTGCTTGGCAATGTCATTTTCTGGATTTTGCCAGTTGCCTTTTGTCACAGAGAGAAGGAGACATGGCTGGGAGAAGCGATGGAAGGGTTCTGTTAGATGACATAAATGGAAGCTCTGTGGAACTGGGGCTTAGGAGGGTTTCTGTTATTTGACCTCAAATGTCTCCATGATTTTGGCTAGAGGGGGCAAATGGTCTGCTTGCCTCTCATGGATGGAATTGCTTTGTCCCCAAGAGTGTTGTTTGCCATGAGTTCCAAATGTGCATTTCTGGCTTCTCTTGATCTGCCACCACCCTTGGCAGCCATCTGCATGTCACAGAGGGCTCTGATCTGCTTCAAATAGGTCAAGAGTTCTCTCGTTCCACACAGCCTCCACTTGACCCTCTA
This sequence comes from Lophiomys imhausi, assembly GCA_907164525.1. Taxonomy (NCBI): domain Eukaryota; kingdom Metazoa; phylum Chordata; class Mammalia; order Rodentia; family Muridae; genus Lophiomys; species Lophiomys imhausi. The sequence goes on from CAJQZJ010032020.1 coordinate 6,440,062, forward strand.
TCAAGCCCAGATCCTGTGACACTTGGTGACTCCTGATCCAGGTGAGCCTCTTCATTCTGGAAGTTAGAGCACCTAGGTTCAGAGAGAGTGTATAGTTTACCAAGGTCACATGGCTTTCCCTGGAAACTGTGTAGGCTCTGTATATATATATATAATGTGATCTGAAAGGGCGATAGATAACAGTTACCTGCTTTTTTTCAGCTTCCAAGTGAAAAATTTACTTTCAGGTCTCATTATCCTATCTGTTCATTAGAGGTCTCCTGGGGCCCAAGAAGGAGATATGTCTGACTGTGCTCCATTGCCAGCTTCTTTTATTCTTCAATGCTCCTACTTATTCTTGGGGTTAAGCCTCATTCTGACCCAGTACTAGCTCTGGCTTTAGAGCTGGATGGGTGGTATTATCATTGGGAGGGGAATTGGAATCCCCAGTTTCTGTGCCATAAGGGGTGCTAGGCCTGAGTATCTTCAGTCAAAAGCAGAGAAAAGTGAATGCATGTATTCTCCTTTACTTGCTTTCTCGTGCTCAGCTCAAGTTCTTCATTCCTACACACCGTAATGTCCCTTGCCTAGGGAATGGTGCTGCCCACAGTGGCCCAAGTCTTCCCACATTGGTTAATTTATTTAAGATCCACAGGCTGATCCAGTGTAGATAATTTCTCACTGAGACCCTCTTCCCAGGTGATTCTAGGATGTTCTAAACTGACAGGTACACTTAACCATCACAGTGTTGAACTGGCACAATAATGGCTCTGCATTGGGAATTATTCTAGACAGATTCAGACCCAAGAACATCCCAGGATAGCTCCCTGCTCAGCTAGGCATCCTGCATACTCAAGGTAAAAATTTAACAAGAGGATAGAATTAAGTAAAATGTAAGTGGCTTCTCCTGTATCAACACCTCTGTGGGGTCTCACCTCAGCAGAGTTCATGGATAGGAAGGTTCTTGAGTGTCCTGCTCAGTACTTCATTTCCGCCATGGAGAACTTGCATCCTGTGTTTTGACCCAGATGTTGTCAGATCACTTCTGCTGTTCAGTACAGCTTCACTGAGCACTGGAACTTGCTTTGAAAGTTGATATTGCTCCTCATGGCTCAGCAAACATCTTTTTCACAAAGATCACGTGGCAAGTGTTTTAGGTTTGGTGGGTCATGGGATCTCTATACGTTTCTCCTTCCTTCTCTTTCATTCACTGTTTTACAAATCTAAGGATCATCCATAGCTCACAAGCCATATAAAATCAGGCAGTGGGCCAGATGTAGCTTATGACTGCAACTAATTTGCACAGAGTTTTATTAGCCAGATCTCCCCTGCAAAGGAAGACCTATGAGGAAGGTTGAAGTAGATCTCCATAGGACAGTTTTGGTGTTAACTGGAGTTATCTGTAGTCTAGATAGAGACAGGAGTGAAAACACTGAGACCGTTTTTAATTCCTGGACAGGTAATTCCTCAATTTTCTCATCTGTGGGTTGGATGAGAAATAAGTGGGAGGGGCTGGGGCTATAGCTCAGTAGATAGGGTACTTATTTAGTACACACAAGGCCTTGGGTGTGGGGGTGTAAACCTGTCATCTCAGCACTCAGGAGATAGAGCCAGGAGAATCAGAAGGCCATCCTCAACTGTGTAGCAACCTCGAGTCCAGCGTTAAAAAACAAAGCAAAGAAAAGCAAAACAAAAAACTCACAAAAACTCCAACCAACAAAACTAAAAACAAACAAAGAAAACATAGGCAAGGAAAGCATACAATAACAGACTTCCAGTAGAAAGTGTGGTCCAAGGTCCCTGGCAGTCCATGTGAGAAACAGGGGTAGGTGATCCTATCTACCCCAGCAAGTCTCTGTTGCTCTTTCCTGAAGATCTTGACCCTGGAGGCTCAGATGGAACCTGTTTGAAGATGCAGAATTGAAACAATTCAAGTTCTTCCATACACCTTCTTGGGATAAGGTCTTTTCCCGTTGGGGTGTATAGTGTATAGGCGTTCCTGCCTCCTTACAGGTCTCTTCCTCATGTCCTCATGTTTTGTTTTGTGATCCACTGAGTTTATCTAGGGCAATCTCTGTGACTATGGGTATGGAAATGTCCAGTAGAGCCTGGTGGGCTCAGCAGTGGCTACATGCCTAAATATAATGAGTACCTCTCCCCCAGACTCTATCAACAGTCAATAAATAGTTCATCAGAGAAGGGTAGTGCCCCACAGCTTTCATCATCCATGACTGACAGTTGACAGGTCTGGTCTTCTGCATGCCCAGTATAGACACCACAACTTCTGTGAGTTAATGATTTTAATGGCTGCATGATGTTCAGAAAATGTCATTTTGTAGTCCTTCTCCCTGCCTTCTGGCTCTTACATTGTTTCCTCTTCTGTGATATTCCTTGGGTGTTAGAAGGGGTAGTTTAAATGTCTTGTTGAGGACTGAGCACTCAACTATCATTTATTCAAAGCACCTTGACCAGCCAAGAGTTTCTGGATTTACTGCACTGATTATAAAGAGATTTTTCCTTTCTTTTCAAAAATTAAAAAAAAAATTTATTTAAGATGTATCTTTTCCCCCCAACATTTCCCCCTTTTAGTCCAATAAAAGGTCCTTACCAATAAATACAATAGAAAACAATAAGAACAATTAGGCAACAATTATGAAAAATTTAAGGTATAACATACATTCCCAATGTCCAGTCCATACGTATTTGGCAACTAATAATAATATTCTATTATCTATCTATCTATCTATCTATCTATCTATCTATCTATCTATCTATCTATCTAGATAAGTTTAAAGTTCTATATGTAACTCAGTTTCCATCCTAATTTGCATCACCAACTTAAAAACATCTTCTTAGACCTAGAAAATTCTTTTAATTCTTAAACAACTTAAAACTTAAGTGTGAGACTATAACTATCTAGTCTTCAACCACATCAGAGACCTGAGAAGGATAAATATATTTGAATAAACAGGAAGTGCAGAGTCAGCAGCTTCCAAAACTAAGAAATGACAGACAACTGGCTGCCCGGACAGTTCCCAATATCTCTCTATAACACTGAGGCTTCTATCTTCAGCCTTTTGGCCCAGTATCATAAAGGGCTTTTTCTGATTGATGCTGAGAGTAGCATTTATCAATGGATATAAACATAGATATGGGTAAAAACATAGATGACAGTCTGGTGTTGTGCCAATTTAGCTAAAAAATATAGTAAGCTCCAACCCACAGGGCTCTATGACTTTTCCAGATGTGGGTTTTTTGACTAGGCTTAGCATGCTAGGCATGAAATCTCTCCTGCAGAGCAGGCGTCAAACCTGATTAGAGAGTAGTTGGTTGCCTCCATAATAGTTGTGCCACTATTGCAGCAGTGGCCACATCCTGGCTGGCATGTTGGTGTTGCAGTTTGTAGGTTTCACACCTGGGTAATATTACTGATGATTTTTCTCCTCTCTCAGCCTACATAGCACACCCTAGCATTATGAAAGCTACTCCACAGGGGGTAAGTTTCCAGCTGAGTTGCATTTGATTTCTCTCTAGTTTGCAACCAAGTTATGTGGTATCTTTACCAACACAGAAGACAAGCAAGAAGACTAGCAAGAGCCTTTATGACATTTTTCTCTTTTCCTCTTGGTTATCTCCCTCAGTATAATTTCTTCCTGTTTCATCTATTTACCTACAACTTTCATAATTTAATTTTTCTTTACAGCTGAATAAAATTCCATCATGTATATGTACCACATTTCCTCTATCCATTTATCTATTGATGGATTTATAGGCAGATTCTATTTTTTAAATATTGTGAATGGGACAGCAGTGAACATGGATGAACAGGTGTGTCTATTATATATGGGGTCCTTTGGGTATGTACCCACGAGTGGTATAGCTGAGTCATGTGGCAGCTTTCTAAGGAATTGTCACACAGATTTCCATAGTGTCTGTATCAGTATACACTCCCACCAGCAGCATTCAGGTGTTCTTCCCCCACATCCTCACCAGCATTTTCTTTGTTGCCCTTTGATTTCTTGATGTTATTCATTCCGACTGGAGTGTGAATGAATCTCAAAGTAGGTTTAGTTTTCATTTCTCTGGTGGATAATGATGTTGAACACTTTTTAAAAAGCACCTCTTAGTCGTTTATGTTTTTTCTTTTGGAAATTTCCTGTTCAAATCTTTTACTAATTTTTGGCCTGTGTTGTTAGTTTTATTGAGACATTGTTATTTGAGCCCTTTGTGTATTTTTGACATTAATATTCTATTGGATGAATAGCTGAAAAGACTTTTATTCCCTTCTGCTGGCTGGCTCTTCACTTTATTAACAGTTTCTTTTGCTGTACAAAAGTGTTTTAGTTTCATCAAGTCCCATTTGTTAATTGTTAGGCTTGTTTAGGGCGACCAGTGTCCTGTGTGGAAAGTTCTCACCTTATCCTGTATCTGGAAGCTTTTCTCTACTCTTTGTTCCAGTAGTTTCAGAATTGCAGGTTTAACATTGAAATTTTTGATCCATTTGGAGCTGAAGTTTTGTGCAAGGTGAGAGATAAAGATTTACTTTCATTCTTCTGCTTGTATACACTGGGTCTCCCATCACTAGGTTGGCTTTGAAATCTCTGCATAGCTAAAGATGACCTTGAACTTCTGATCCTCCAGTGGCATTACACCACTATTCCCAGTTTTATATGGTGTTGAGGATCAAACCCAAGGTCTGTGAATGCTGGGCAAGCACTCCAACAGCTGCTCTATACTCCCAGCCTTATTTTTATTTTTATTTTTTTTTTTATTTATTTATTTATTTTTTTATAAATACTTTATTTTTTTTTCTTCAAGTTACATCTCAGTAACAAACCCCTCCCTATTCCCCCTTCCTAACCCGCCCTTCCACCCTCTTTTCTCCAGAGGTTTCCCCTTTCAGTCCAACAGCTGGTTCCTTCTCTTATAACAGTAAGTATTATACAGAACAATAGATATAAATATGCCACATTTATGAGATTAAATTGGCCCAGTATACCTTCCCAATGTTCAGTTTATACCTATTTG
>CAJQZJ010032020.1:6467583-6478193 GCA_907164525.1 Lophiomys imhausi
GGCCCTGCCAGCAGTGCTCTCTCCCCAGCTGCGCTATCCTGAGTGTGGGAGATTTGGCCGCTCCCGCCTGCTTTTGAGTTCCCCGCTTCCTGCGCTCTCTCGGAACCTCCCGTCCTCTGCTTCACAAGCGGCTGCTGCGGACCACCCGCTGAGCCCCCTCTTTGTTCCTTGCTAAGGCTTCCACTATCTCGCAACCTTTTCTAAGTGGGTATAAGTTCAACCTGATGTGTGGGGAGCCCAATAGGACAGCGATCTATGGCCAAGTGGACCCTGATTCTGCCTGCTGTAAGTTGGGAACGATCTTACCAGGCGCCTCTCCAAATGGGAGTTCCCGAGTCCCAGGTTTCGTGGCCTCCGTGTCTGTGAGAGATGGGGAGAGCCTTACCCTGGGACTTTTAACAGTCCCTTGGGAGCTGTGAGCGTTCCCGGGGGGGTCTAGCCCCTCCGGTTTTTGCACAGTGCCCAGTAACTCTGTGTTTTTTATGGCTCTTTTTTCCCCTCGTTCAGAATGCGTCAGTGTAGGTCGCCGCCATCTTCGCTCCATCTATTTTTATTTTTTAAAGGAGAGAATATTACATTATGTTAAGGATCTCCAGTTGGTACCCACAAATGATTTTGCTTGGCTCTCAGAGGGTTTTAAACATTCAACTTAGTCATCAGCATTCAAAGTTTGGAAAGATTCAGAGATCTCTAGATACCATTTAGTGTTTGTGGAAATCATAGCTCCCGTAGGCAGTGGGTACTGGATCGCAGTTATCTCTATCTTATGTGCATACTTTGGGAGGCCCTGCATTCCCTTGAACTTACTTACTTACCACATTGTCATTTAGCTCATCACCCTCAGCTGCCTGGAGCACATGGGAATGTGACTTACCAAATCCAGGGGCAGAGACCTGCTTAGCATAAGCTTGTTCTGCAGGAGGACAATGAGTCCTGTAAGGCTTGCAACATCTTTTCACCCACAGAGGAAGTAAGTAGATTGGCATTTGGAACACACACAGGTGGACAGCAGTGGGCACACTAGGAAATGGGTCTTGACTCTTCGTCCATCATTTTCCTCTTTGTCTTGTATGCTACCCTTTCTCCCAGACCTACAGTAATCTATTCCCTCTTGATAACACAGACAACAGCTATCATTTAGTGAGTATTTAAGTCTTGGGGTACTGACTGTTATTTAATTATTCTGAATTCTATACATTAGTATTGTGATTTTTCTTTATAAAAGGAAGATAATGGTTTGTGGCTACAGATTCATTATGTTGCAAGGCCAAGATCTGAACTCAGATCTACCTGCCACCAAATCCCGTGTTCAGACCATCAGCATCAGACAGGGCCAGCCACTTGTCCCATTAAGAATCACTGATGCAAAGATGTGGAAAGATGAATCTTTTATCTGCAATGGATGCTCATTTCACATGCTGTAGGCAGGAGACCCTAGCGAACAAACACATCATTAATTGGGATGCTCCAAGCAATGCCCTCACTGAGGAGGAGTGCCAGCCCTCTGGAGAGGTCAGGGGGCAGCATTGTTATGAGACAGGAAGCTCCGGCTGTCAGTATGGATGTGGTGAGGAAGTGATATAGCCCCCAGTGTCAAGGAGAGGTGAGGAAATAGCTGGCCTGTGCCCCTTGCTGAGTCCCATGACTGTTCCTCTTGGCGCAATTTGATTCAGTGAGATCAGGTTGGCAGAAGCATGGCTCACTTATATGATTGCAAGTTGACAGACACCATAGGAATCACTTGGACCCTTTGTCATAGGGGAAATATTTCCTCTAAACACCCCAACACACAGTTTCTGCCTATGCTTAGATGTCTAGAGAGGCCAACTCAGTGCTCCAGGAAACAAACCTCTCCATGTTTTTCTATGGGTAGTATGTAGGTATGCTTTAGTGCATATATGCAGATACATGTGTGTATTCCAGTGCACATGTGTGAATGTGTGTGCATATGCATGCTGAAGTCATGGGTCAACCTTGGCTGTTGTTTCTCAGGTACTACCCACTTTGTTTTGAGAGACAAGGTGTCTCTAAGTCAGCTAAGCTGGTTGGTCAGGGGGTCTCAGTGATCCATTTGTCACTGCCTTCCAAGTACTGGGATTATAAATTTTATGTTTGGTTTCTTTATTATATGGGTTCTAGGGATCAAACTCAGGTCCTTACACTTGCAAAGCAGACACCATACTAACTGAGCTGTCATTTCTGGCCCCTCTTTTCCATCTCTACAGAAGTTTCTTTGGATCAGAGTCAAACTTACCTTCATATTTAATCCTTTTTCATTGTGCTACTCGGTAGACCCATGTGGACTGTCTCCCCTCTTCTGCATATGGCAACCCTTCAAGTTGCATTGTGATAAAAATCTTCACACCAGGTTGTCACTGCTTGGCCATAAATATCCACACTTGATTAACTGCCCTACATAAAGGAGTTTGAGGGTTCCCAGCCATCTGTGCTGATTTGTCTGTTTGATCCTTCCCTCCACATCCATTTCTCCTTTTATTTGCCCTCATCCCTACTCCAGGAGACTGGCCCTCCAGGATGCTTCCCCTGAGTGCTTTTGTAGGTTGGTACCATATGGAGCTAAGTTAATATAGGACAGGAAGGCACCTAGGAGGTAGGGAGAGAAACAGGTGTGGGGGCTTTCCTTTCCTCTAGGAGGATGCTGTATGACCTCACCATCTATCTATGTAGCTCCTGATGGGCAGCCTGGTGGATATGAACATGTCTGTCCTTGGACCTGATCATTCTTTCACTAGAATAGCTCTGGGATGGCAGAGGTCTTCCTTTGCTGCTGAAATTCATGTGCCCCATTTTGGTTATCAGTCCTTTATCTTGTACATCTATCAATGAATCTTCTACAGCAATTTCCTCACTCCTGCCCCTATCCCTGTTGCCTGCTGCTAAATATGTTCATGCTGTTTTTACTTCTCAACTCCTCAGGCCCCGTGCCATCACCAAGGTCACTGTATTTGATGCTAGTCATCGGTTCATACAGTTGCCATGCCTTGGGCTTGTGGTGTACTGAACTTGTTAGATCTTTTGGGACCAGGTGTCCAGCGCATCCTTAGAATATCACTTGGTCTTAAGTGCTGCTTCTGCATTGAATGACAGCCATGAGCATGCTCTTCCCCTGCTTCTGGTTTCAATTTTTAGCTTCTTTAAAATGGTATAATGATTTAAAAATCATTATTATGAAGATCAAGTAATTTATGACCGTTACCATTTAGTGTTGAACACTTGGTAAACCATTGATAGACATGGTCTTTTTTTTTTCTTTTTTAAGGTGTATCTTCCCCCCCCAACATCTCCCATTTTTAGTCCAATAAAAGGCTCTTTTTCTTACAACAATAAATACAATACAAAACAATAAGAACAATTAGGCAACAATTATGACAATTTTAAGGTATAAAATACATTCCCATACATTCCCAATGTATAGTTCATATGTATTTGGCAACTAATAATAATATTCTGTTATCTATCTATCTTGATGAATTTAAAGTTCTACACCTAACTCAGTTTCCATCCTAACTTGTATTACCAACCTAAAAGTATCTTCTTAGACCTGGAACATCCTTTTAATTCCTAAACAACTTAAAACTTAACCATGAAACTGAACCTATCTAGTCTTCCACTACATGACAGACCTGAGAAGGATAAATATATCTGAATAAACAGGAAGTGCAGAGCAAGCAGCTTCTAAAACTAAGAAATAACAGACAACTGGCTGCTCAGACAACTGTCCTCAATTTGTCTCTATAACATTGGAATATCTATCTTCAGTCTTTTGGCCCAGTATCTCTGACAGACATTAATTGTAAAGCAGGAATTATGAAGGACTTGCCTACTCTGTCTTGGCATAGCTAGGGTGTCGACTTACCTGCTTCCAAGTTTTGTCCTTTTCAGACAGCATTCTGTCTACCGTTGAAGCAAGGGCTTTTTCTTGCACAGTGTCTAGCTTGCCACTAATGTAACCATCTCCAAATGGAGATTCTTCGATGCTCATAATCTACTTGGAGAAGAATGGGAGATGCTGTCAGGAGCTGACATGGCTGGAAATGGTGTTTATCACCCTAGCATCCTGGTTTGCATCTCCACATGAGCTTTTTGAATTAAATACCTCTTTTCTCTTGGGCATTTTGCATTGTCCTAAAACCTGTACGTAACTAGGAATGCCACTGCTGCCATAACTCCAACAATGTCCTCTAAACCTTGATACTTTAAGTGTGGGTCACAGACCCATGGCAGGAGTGTCACTGGACGGTTTGCTTGAAATTTGGAACTGAAAGGCTTTCTAGCAGGCCTAAACATGGAAAACATGGTACTGGCAGGTCTCCCTTGCAAGACTGTTAGATAACATTTCTAAAGATACCCTCCAAGGTCCATTCCGTTATTTGGCTACTGACTCATTCCTGGGACTGATCACCAAGGTTCAACCATCAAAACATCGAAGTCCAGCAATCAGAATTCATTATTTGGATACACTGACTAACCTGTCTAGTCAGGACTTACCGACTCATCCTAATGCAAACTTCCTCTTTTTCTCCTTAAAATAGAATCCTGCAGAAACACCTGCTGCTGCCTTTGCCCAATCCAGAGGCAGCCCCCGCTCCCTGGCTTGTCCCTCAGGAGTAATAAATCTTTGTGCCAAGAAATTGGTGCCTGGGTGTGTTCTCTGCTGATTCTGAGGCCCCTTCAGGAACCCCAGATCCTGCTCTGAACTTGCTGAGTCATGGTTTGTGGGTTAACTTAGTAATTCTTGTATGCACTGAAGTTTAAAACCCTGGGGTGGGGACATATGCAGGTTCTGAATCATGGCAGTTGGAGTAGAGAGCATCTCCCACTAATGATTCACTTTCAAGGCCACCAGAGCCCCTGGTGCTGCAGCTCAGCTAAGCCTGACAGTGCTTGTAGGTACCAAATGTCCTGAGTGGGAAGTGGGGAATGGTGGCTTTCCCTGCTGGGTTTGGAGTGGGATCAGATCTGTTTTGAACCTGTGCCCAACTGCAAAGGTTTGCTGTAGAATGAGGTCAGCTAATCTGCATACAGTGTTTAGAACATGGTCTGACGCAAAAAGTTCTATTTTCCTCTTTTTCATGGGTCCCAGGAACTCCGTCTGTGAAGGAGAAGCCTTTCATGTTCTAGGAAGATTCATTTCAAACAGGAGGGGAAGTTAGGGTTTCTTTCAACGTTGGTGTTAGCATCAGTTCTGGGCATGATCTACAAAGCTTTGGTCCTTGAATTTGAGAGGATGAGGGCCAAGTATTGTTATGAGTTCAAGGCCAGTTTGGGCCATATAGAAAAGCAGGGTCTCCAGCCTCAAAACCAAAAAACAAACAAACAAACAAACAAACAAACAAACACCATCAATAGCAAAAAACTGCACTTTGTGTCTCATGGTGCCCCGAGTGCTTTGGCTAGACATTCTGGCAATCTGCTTATAAATATAGGCTGTGCTGGACCAGATAATTGTAAATGGAAGTACGGCATCATTTAGAAATAAAGATTATTGACATCTGAATTTGAATTAGACACCACTGGTATGCTTTGTATAGACATAAGTATTTGTAACATGGCTGAAGTCCAGATAAGGATAACACTGAGGCTGTACCAATAACAGGAAGTGGGATGGCATTCTCTGCTCAGTAGCTGGACACTGTTCATCTCAGCCACCCAGAACCACATCAGACGACACTGGCAAGTCAGCTCTTCCTTCCCCCAGAAGTATAGATCTGAAATCCAACTGTCCAGTCAGATGCCAGGAGTGGCTTTGTTATCAGCTGTCATGGCTCTTTAAAAATTACTATTATATTTACTTGTTGTTTTGTGTGTGCCTGCAAATGCATGTGCGTGGCCCGGTGCACATATGGAGGTCAGAGGACAGCCCGCAGGAGTCTCTCCCTCTATCGTGTGGCTCCCGTGTGGGCGGAGGAGGATCAGACTCAGGTCACCAGGCTTGGTGGCAAGTGCCTTTCCTACTGGCCCATCTTGTGACTCACTGCCTGGACTCTTGAGAAGCTGCCCCAAATTTCTCTATGTCTTCTCAGTTAAAAACTGTGGGGTGAATCATGATGGCATCCAGATAATAATGGAACCCGAGAATAGATTTCTAACAGACCATGCCTGCTTCAGACTTCACACATTCAAAACTCATTCTCCCCTAGGACTAGCATTGCTGATATTGTAAGAACTAAGATCATGCAGATATTGTACTAATCGTTTTGTTTATAAGCTATAAAATGATGTGATATTTGCCAATCACAAGTCAGTGGCAGAACAACATAATATTACAGTTTGTAAATAAGATGAGATTTTTGAATTTTTTCACAGTAAGACAAATTTATTTAAAATTCCCCAGATGGACACTTAGGACTTTGGGAAATACATGTGTCATGCAGGCGAAACACATTGCATGTTTCCTTGTCTCCAATGTTAGAAACGATTTGCTATTGATGAAATATATTGTTATGTTTAATATTTGGCACTCTTCAATGAGGTCAATCTCTCAGTAATTTATTCCTGTGTGACAAATCACTCCCAAGCCCAGAAGCTTAAAACAGTACGTGTTTGTGATGCCACAAGTTTTAGGGCTCAGGACTTTTAAAAATGAAGACTTAGCTGATAGTTCCAACTGTGAGAGCTTTGTAAGGCTGTAGTCACACTGTTGGCTGGGAGTGGATCTAAGGCTCAGACAAGGCTGTAAAGTTCTTCTGAAGTCTCTTGTGTAGTTTGTGGAAGGCTTTTATCCTTACTGGCTATCCACAGGAGACTTCTGTTCTGTACTGCAGGTTGTGTTTTCCAATATCAATTACTTTAATTAGACAGTCTCCCACAGACTTGCCCACAAGCCAAGCTAATGTATGCATTCTTCCATTGAGACTCTGTCACTTCAAGCGGGCTTGGACAGCAAGTCACATTGTGCATTGTGTCACCACTTCTTTTTTATACATATAATATTTTTATTGATTATTTGGGAATTTCACATTGTGAACCCCAAGCACCCTTACTTCCCAGTCTTCTGAGGTCTGCACCCCACCTTGGGACATCCTCCCTCACAAAAAAAGTAAAAGAAGTAAAAAAAAAAAAGTTCAATTTGTGTTGCCCATGTATTCATTGGAGCATGATCAGAATACCAATGGCCAATCCCTTAAAGAAAACTAAATCATTCCCAACCTGCCCCCCCCACCACCACCAAAAGCCATCAATTGTGGAGAGCTGTACTTCAGCATCCTTACCACAATTTTAATGAGTTCTGTTTGATGGCTTTCTGTCTAGGCTATTACTTTGGGGTGTGAGTGTGTTCATCACTGCTTCTTAAGAGCAAGAATTCCATAATAGATCTCAAGTTGAGATATGCATAAGTGCTTCTTGATGTATGATGTGTTTATGGTTATTATTCATAGAAAATATCCTAAGAGGAAGTACATTTATTCCCACCTACTGGGCATCTTCACTTCACAGCTCAGTGTACTAAAACATGCCCATTGGTTGCTCTGGGTCACGCGGCTGATGCAATGCTGCCTTAACACTGCTGCCTGGCAACATGAGACAGCATTATACTGTTTATTGCTAGCCTGGGAAAAGATCTACACTTGAAGTCCAAAGTACCATTTCTACTGAGGCTGGATGGTTTTCCCACCACCTGTTGCCATGGAAACATGTGAACTGAAAAGCAGGAACTAGGACTTCATATGAAGTATTGTGACCTTATGAGACTAGCAGAGCTTTCTACAGTCTGAACTCTATTGTCCCTGTTGCCTTCTGTGATGGTTAGTTTTGAATGTCAGTTTCAATAGATTAAGAAATACTCAGGGTTTGGGTTGGAGAGATGGCTTGGTAGTTAAAAGCAGTGGCTGCTTTTTAGAGAATCCAGGTTCGATTCTCGGCACCCATACAGTGGATCAAAACTATCTGTAACTTCAGTTCTGGGGAACATGATGCCTCTCCTGGCTTCTGTGGGCACCAGGCCTGTATGTGTCACAGAGCCACACATGTAGGCAAAACACACCAAAAACATTAAAAGTTTTAAAAGGAAATACCTAGGATATTAATGAAGTACACCTTTGACTGTGACTTTAAGAGTGATTCCAGAGAGGCTTGGCTGAGGATCAAGGTCCATCCTGAATTTGGGTGGTGCCATCCCACAGGCTGCATAAAAGAAAAGGGAAAAGTGAAAAGCAAGCTGAGCACTAATTCACATCTCTGGTTCCTGGTGGATGCCATAGACCAAGTCACCATCATTACCATGTGTGCTGGCTAGTTTTGTCAACTTGACACAGGCAAGAGCCATTTGGGAAGAGAGAACCTCAATTAGGAATATGCCTCCACTAGCCTGGCCTATGGGTAAGCCTGTAAGCCATTTCCTTGATTGATAATTGATGTAGGAGGGCCCAGCTTGTTGTGGGTGGTGCCATTCCTGGCCTGGTGGTCCTGAGTTCTGTAAGATAGCAGGCTGAGAAAGCCATGGAGAACAAGCCACTAAGCAGCACTCCTCCATGGCCTCTGCGCCAGATCCTGCCTCCAGGCTCCTGTCCTGAATTCTTGCCCTGGCTTCCTTCAGTGATGACTTATATAAGCTATAAGGCAAAGTAAACCCTTACATTCCCAGGTTGCTTTTGGTCATGAAGTTTTTATTGCGGCAATAGAAACCCTAACTAAGATACCATACCTTCTTGCAATGATGGACTTTATCCCTCTGAATTGCGAACCAAAAATAAACCCTACTGCCCTTAAGTTGTGTGTTGTGTCTCCCCCTCCCCACTGTATACACATTTCATGCAGAGGGATCCTCCAAGGTGCTCACCAGAGGAGCCCATGTGGAGTATGAGAGAACCTGGGTGGGGTGTGACAACCGGGCAGAACATGTGGCAGACACTGGGTTGTCCTTTCATGTCCAAAAAGGGAGAGGCTGGCTTTCATGTTTCCTGAACTGTGTCCCTTGTGATGATCTATGTCTCAGTTTCCTCTGAAGCAGTGCTTCATTCATCTACAGCATAACACCTTCCCCCCCTCCCAACTCTGACCCCCATCCCCTCGTTCCCAGAATAGCCTAGGCATTCTTCAGAGTCCACTCCACCTCTAAGATGGCTTCAGCAGCGTGGCCCTGTCCTCTGTGTCTCCCAGAGGGACCTTCTTGTTTTGAGGTCTGCAGGGTCATGGAATAGCCAGTGTAGCCTCCTTCCCTGGAGGACGATGAGCATCTGTGTCGCTAACAAAGGGACGTTTTTCTGTTTGTACATAGCACAGCCAGGCAGAAGTGCCTCCCAGTCTCATTCATTTCAAAGCCATGTTGTCCCCAGTGTCTGCCTTTGATGCCCAACTTTTTTCCAGTGCTAAGTACAGCCATGGTGTGAAGGTCTCGGGAATCACTATTTCCTCGCTTCCCTCCTTCCTGGTTATCGCTCCCTGCAGGGGTCAGCCAGCTTGCTCTCTTTCCCCTGGCACCTTAGTTTCCTTTTTGTCCAGTGCTGTCACAACGTCACCATGGCCTGCCAAATCACAGTGTCTGGGGAGGAGTTGAGGGGATAGTTCGGTGGGTAAAGTGTTTGCCATACGAGCATGGGAACTGAGTTCAGATCCCCAGCACCCATATAAAAAGTCAGATGTGGTAGTTCACATGCCGATAAGCCTAGTACTTAGAGACGAGGTAGAGACGGGAAGATCACTGGGGCTTGCTGGCTGCCAGTCTATCTAAACATACAAGTGAGTTTAAGGCTCAATGAGGGAGCCTGGCTCATAGAGAGAAGGCAAAGAGCAGTAAGGAGGACAGCTGATGTCCTCCCTGGCCTCTGTACGCACACATGTCAACATCAGGAAAGCTAGCTGAGAGTTGGGCTGTGGTCCTGCACACCTTTAATCCCAGCACTTAGGAGGCAGAGGCAGATGGATCTCTGTGAGTTTGAGGCCAGCCTGGTCTGTAAAGTGAGTCCAGGACTGCCAGGGCTCTTTTACGCAGAGAAATCCTATCTTGAAAAAGCCAAACAAAACAAAACAGAATGGAACACAAAACAAAACCCAGAAAGCTAGTTGAGCGGAACCAGAAGCAAGTGTAGGAAGGGTGTGTTTATTCTCCCTCTGCCCTTGACCGTGGATGCGGTGTGGCTGACTGCTCCAGTTCCTGCATTGACTCCCCTCAACAGTGGACTGTAATGTGGAAGTGCCAGTTGAACAAATCCTTTCTTCCTTAGGTTGCTTTTGGTCAGGGTGTTTGTCACAGCAACAGAAATGAAACTAGAGCACTCTTTGTTCTGAAAACCTTTTCTTGATCCCAAATTTGGATTAAATCATCTCTGTTCTCCTCCCCCCCGCCCCCATTTCAGTACAAGGTTGAACCTTGGGCTTGCCTGTTGCTAGCTAGATGTTCAGCTGTTGAGCTCTAGCCCCAGGTCTCTCTTTTTTTTTTAAAGGAAAAAGATGTGATTTTTATTGTTGATGATTTTTTTAAATATCTGCATTCATTTTCCAAGCATGTCAGAACAAAGCAACAGAAGTTGGGTGGCATCTGGGACTATATGTGCCATAGTACAACAACAACGACAACAACAACAACAACAGCAACAACAACAACAACAACAGCAACAACAGCAACAACAACAGCAACAACAACAACAGCA
>CAJQZJ010032020.1:6479218-6499356 GCA_907164525.1 Lophiomys imhausi
GACTGTTTTCAAGGGACCTGAATAAACTGCTGGAGAAGAGCTTTTGCAAGTTGCGTCATCCTTGCTGGTCGAGGGGGACGTGACAAGGAATTATCTAGTTCAGGTTGAGCCTAAAGCATGACTGTGGGGACCCCCTTGACTGCCTTAACTGATGTAGGAAGACCCAGCCTGAAAGTTGGTGGCAATTTTCTCAGGGCTCTCTTTTCACAGGAATTCTCCTGCATCTTATTGCCTGGATGTCCATCTCAGTGGCTCTCTGAAAGTGTGGAGAAGAACCCATAAGCCCTTCATGCTCAAATATTTCATGCCTATAAACTAGTACCTCCTGGGCGACCCTGGGTTTGAGCCCTAGACTGTATAAAAGCAGAGAAAGTTAGCTGGGCAGTAGGGATATATGTGTTCATCGTCTCCGTTCCTGATGTTGAAATTATGAGCTCTTGACCGAGGCTGTGACTAACTGCCTTGTTCCTGCCTTGACTTCGCCACTAAACCTGGAACTGTACACTATAAACTCTTCTGTTAAGTTGCTTTGTTAGGGTATCTTATCGCAGCGATAGACACAAAACTAGGACAGTGGTGATCTCCAAATCAATCAAGTTGTGTAGACTGATAGCTTTTTCATGTCACTCACACCTAAATAAAACATGTTAAAAGAAATAGGTGATGCAAATGAGAGATGAACAGGTATATGCTCTGTCTCAACAGTGTCAGGACTCGGTCATTTTCAGAGCTCACAGCCCAGCTTGGCACCTGTTGTCCTGGGTTCTTGTGCATCCTTATCCATGGGGTTGCTGTGCTTCCTGAGGGTTTCCATTCCTAGCTTCTCAGAAGAGCAGAACTACCACACACAGTCCATTAAAGCACATTCTCCAGCAAGGACCATGAGGGGCATGCTCTGAGCATGCGTGGGGTGTCTTCATCCGAGTTTCCTCATTCTTCCTGTTAATGGGCCTTTGGGGAAGCTGGTGCCATCCAGATCTTAGAGACAAAGATGCTAAAGTTCTTCAAAGAAAAGTAACTTGAGTGAGTGGTGTCAGACAATTGAGGACAATATCTGTCTGTCTGTCAGTTTAGGCTCCTCTGACTGTAAAGTTGTTTTTCTTTTGTAGAGCAGTCATCAGATTATAGAGATTCTGACACCTCCATTTCTGCAGAGCATATCCTGATGTTCTTAACACTTGATACTTTTTTACACTTTGAAATATAGTTATTAAACATTATTTATAAGTTTTAATACAACTACATGTTGTATGTAGAGTGTATCCCCCCATCTTCTTGTCTACTCTCCATTTTCTCTTCCCCGTTTGCCTGTTAGTTCCTTTTGTTTCCCCTGACAGTTTTGCAGTGAATTAGAAAGGGTTTTTTTTGGAATGCAGATCTGCTTGGCACATGCAGCTTATGGTCCTGAGCAACAGATGTAATTGGTAAAGCCCAGGAAACTGAGAAAAAGGGCTTTTAGATGTTGCTTTTCTTCAAAAGACATTGAGCAGAGCTGAAATGGGCAGAGCCCAATGCTTTGTTGAGGGGTGTGACTGCAAAGTCTCAGAAACCACGAGAAAGCACCCTGTGGAAGGGCATGCCAGGGGCCTCCAGTTACCTTGAGAGAGCCCTCGATCTTTGTTAATAAGAGAGACTGAGAGAGACAACACCTTATTTAAGGATGCTGAGCCTGAGAGCCCCCTGAGAGAGATGCTCATGCAAGAGACAACAAAGTGCACAGTGATGTATGGCATCTGCTAGCCATGAGACCACATTAATGTAGCACAATCCCTGAGGCAGTAAGAAGCAGGCAGATAGAAGCCCCAGCACATAAACTGAGAGGTGGAGTCTGAGAGAGAGACCCTTGCCATGGGCCAGTCCGAGGAAGCCAAGAAAAGTCGGGCTTCTGCCTGACTGGACCTGCCATAAGTAAGCTTGGGCTGGCAAGAAAGTTCATGAGAACCGAACACTGAGGAGGTTTGGGCTGGCTGGCATCACAGCAGCAGGAGCAGAGCAACTGAGGTGGGCCAACTGACAATGGAGGCACTAGGCCCTGAGCCTGTAGAGGCTGAGGAGACTGAAGACAGGAGGGAGTGTAGCCCCTGCCACGTGAGGGCATGGCTTAAGACCTGCCACAACCTCCTAGCAAGTGAGTGAGATGCTAGGCACACATACTCTGAGTCTGTGGAATGGACTATGAGGAGATCACAGAGATAGCGTCCTGCCAAGGGGAATGGCTGAGGAAGCCAGGGACCCGCTAGAGGCCTTGGTGCCAGGTAGGCTACACCAACTGCCTGTGACGACACTAAAGGCTGGGCCTCATGCCCCAGCATCTGTGCCATGTTTGACAGTCTTGGCTAACTGAGGAAGCTGGGCCCAAGATGAGTCAAACTGGTGTGAAGTTGCCATAGCAATGCCAGAGCCAGGTAACTTCTGATGGTGGTGTTCAGGCAGACAGACTGCAAACCAAGTTTCCCTCATGGACCTGCACTAGACAATCTTAGTATCCTTTCAATAGGGTAGAGCTGTTTAGTTGTTGTTAGGTTATAGGTGTTTATTGGGTATTAATAAGTATTGGTTAATAAAATTTATGCTTACACAGTTTTATTTCTATTTTCATGTAACACACACACATTTTATGTGTCTATAAAATCCAGGAACCACAAATGAGACTGGCTTAACTCAATATGATTACCACCATTTGTAGTTATTTTCCTATAAATGATGTGACTTACATCGTTATAGCTGAAAAATTAATCCATGTACCATAATTTTCCTCATCTACCCTCTATTGATGGACATCTAAGTTGGTTCCCTAAGTCGGCTGTTATGAATCATGCTGTAGTAAACATTAATATGCAGTGGCCTATGATATATTGACATGGAGTCTTTTGAGAAAATACTGAGGAATGATATAACTGGGTCATATGTTAGACTGAACTTTATTTTATACTGATATTTTATAGTGGATAGACTAGTCTACATCCTGTCAGCAATGTGTAAAGACTCTCTTTTCTCTATATCTTCATCAGTATTTTTATTTTCTTTAAATGATTGCCACTTTAACTGGGGTGAGATAGAATCTTAATGTAGTTTTGATTTGTACTTCTCTGAATAGTTAATGAGGTCAAAAATTTTTTTTTCGTATTTACTGGCTGTTTGTATTTCATCATTTGAGAACTGTCTGTTCATTTTATTAGCCCTTTTTCTGATTGGGTTGTTTGATTTTGTTGTTTTAGTTGTTTGTATATGATAGATATTACACCTCTGTCAGAGGTCAAGCATAATGGAATAATTCATTTGGCATAGGAAATTTTAAGACAGCATAACATTGAGTCTGTGGAAGGGTTATTAATGATAACTTTTATGTAGGTGTATGATGAAAAAGAGTAAGGAAGAAATACAAAATGCATAGTTTAGAGAGAAAAAGAGAAAACAGCATTACAGCCAAGGTATGTGCTGAAAGAGAGGTTGAAATTATGAGATGAACGCTTGTAAGGATGGGCCTCCTGGTCCTCCTGGGACAGGCAAGCGAAAGGGAGCCTTGAGGGCAAGACCCCATCAGGCTAAGCTTCCAGCTCATGAAAGGAGAATGCCTAAGAATCTTCCTGCTTCTAATGAAGCAACTGCAAACAAAAGCTTTTGCCACAGTGGTCTAGGGTGCCAAGCTGGAACCTGAACTTGGCAGTGCCATTAGGTGGTACTGGCTTGGGGTGTGAGATATGCAAGTGGGAAGGGGTTGTGGATTCTTCTTCCACTGTTTCAGAGAGCCACTGAGTCCAGGAAACACATGCATGGGAATTCCAGTGAGAAGAAGGCTCTGAGAGGCACTGAGGGAGAGAGGCTGTGAACGTGGAGTTTGGGTTGCAGTGGAGACCCCAAGATGTTTGAGAAGCCACAGGTATAGCCATTGGCCAAGAAGAGCTGCAGATAGGGTGTGGAGCCAGCCTGAGAGAGGAGCATTTTGCAGGCAGCAAAGCTGGAGAGGGCAGAACTACCAAAACCTTTGAAACAGATATCTAGGACACCAGACATGGAGCTACAGGATTTGGTGTTCTTACTGTTCTGTTTTGGTATTGCTTTGGTTCAGTATTTCCTCACTACGACCCAATTCTGCCCCTTCAGAATGGGAATGTGTACAATTTGTACCATTCTATGTTGGAAGGATGTAATTTGCTTTTGGATTTTATAGGGGTTTACAGTTAAGAGATTACCTTGAATCTTAAAGAGATTTTGGACTTAGGACAGATTTGAGACTGTGATAAGGGGACTTTTAAAGATCGACTAACTGCATTTTGTATTATGATATGGCCATGAGATTATGGGGGCCAGGGAGTGCAATGTGGTGAGTTGAATTGGCAATGTCCCCCACAAACTCCCTTATTTGAACACTGCAAGTTGGTCGTGCTATTTAGGGAGGTTATGGGATGTCTGAAATGTGTGGCTTTGCTGGGGAAGTCCCACTTTACTTTCTGGCCCATGTTCATGGTTGAAGTCATAAACTCTCAGTTTCCTGCATCTGCTGATATTCTACCCCATCTTTTGGAGTCCCTTTCTGGAACCATAAGCCAATATAAACTCTTTCATCTGTAAGTTGCTTTGAGTCATGGCATTTCATCATAGCTCCAAAATGTAACTAATAGAAATGTACGCATAACAGATTTTCTGCCATGCTTTAGAGTTTTCACTTGATTGTTTTTCACGAGGTCCTATTTGTCAAGCGCTCCCCTTATATCCTGAGTGGTAGGAGTCTGTCAGACAGTTTTTCCATGTGCCTGTGTGATGATATTTCCCCCATCTTTTCCTCTGGCCATTTCAGAGTTTCTGGTTTTACTTTAAAGTCTTTGACCCACTGAGAGTTGATTTTCGCACTGGGTGAGAGTTTGGGATCTAGTTCCACTCTTCTACATGTGGACATCCAGCTTTCCCAGCATCACTTGTTGAAGAGACTGTCTTTCCTTCAGTACGTATAGCAGTTTTTTTCTGTTGCTCTGATAAAACGCTCCAATGGCAACCTGGGGAGGAAAGGGTTTATTTCATTTTCAGCTTACAGCCCATCACTGAGGGAATTCAAGGTGGGAACTCAAGCAGGAACTTGAAGCAGAAATCACAGAGGAACACCGCCTGCTGGTTCATTCCCAGACCTGTACTTAGCTAGCTTTCTTATATAACCCAGGGATATCTGTGTAGGGAATGCTGGCATCCACAGTGGACCAGACCTTCCTACATCAAAGAATAATCAAGACAGTTCCTCCATAGACATGACCACGGCCCAATATGATCTCGATAATCCCTTAAATGACTCCTTTCTCAGATAGTTCCAGGCTCCGTTGACAGCTAAAGCAAATTAGGACAAGGAAGTTAGATCAGCCCATTCTTAGAGCATGGGCCCCGTTTCAGTATTTGGAGGTGGAGAGAGTGAATTGTGGATGGAGTCAGGGATACTGAAGAAGAGCTCATCAGAGCTGACTCCATGGGTAGGTGAAGGTTCTGGTGAGAGCAGGGTGAACTCCTGAGTCTTTCTGATCTCCTAAGCTTTGTGAACCACCTCACAGTAATCTCCATGCAGAGAAAAGGATCTAGAAGAAATCTGTCCCAGGGTGCATTAGGTCAGGCTTCGAGAACATGCAAGTCTGCTTTGCAAGATTTTAGCCCTGCCTGCTCAACAATGATGACTTCATGTTGGGGCAGGAATTTCTCCCTTTGTTCTTTTGAAAGAGTCTCTCAGTTTGGTCCTGAGCATCACCTCATTAATCCTTGCCACTCTCAGCTCCAAGCCCAGAGCAAGGAGAGCAAGCTGGAGTTTCTTAGTGCTTTGCTTTTGCTGCATGTTCTTTCCTCTTTCTAGTTATAAACTTCTCTGAGAAATGTAATAGAAGTTTCCTATTTGGGTCTTGCCAAAAATCCCTTCTTTCAGGATTTGCGTATTTAAGGATAAATAATTGTTTTCATTTGTGAAAGGGGACAGAAGTCAGGGTGAGTGAGGCATGGGCGTGGTAAAACACTGGGCGAATGGGTGAGTTTTTTCTTATGTGCATTTTATTCTTACTCACACTCCATGTATACCATGAGTGTGTAGGTATCTAAAGAAGCCAGAAGAAGGTGTGGTACCCCCCCCCCCCCCCCCCCCGGCTGGAGTTACAGGCGTTAGTGAGGTGCCTGATGTGGTTTCTGGGCACTGAAGTGGGGTCCTCTAAAAGATCACTACAGTCTTTTAACTGCTGAACCATCTCTCCAGTTTCATAGCGCAGTGGTTAAGGGGTTGGAATTCTTCTTCTTCTTCTTTTTTTTTTTTTTTTTCTTAACAAAGTTGGAGATCAGAGTTAAGTGGGAGACACTCAGACAGCCCTTGCTGGTGTATGCAAGGCTCTCAGCACAGTGCGAAAAATGCAGGGGACTGACTCTAGGATGGAGTGTGCTTCCTAGGGGAGGAATGACAGCTGTAGCCCTGGGCTCCCCATTTATAGTAAAGGAGACAGGGGAGATTCCCTGGGGCACTTTAGTCTGTTTAAGAGCCAGTCATTGCCCAACTCTCTGTCTGACCTTGTACCTCTGTGACTAGCAGGTAAAACCTTTTGGAATGTGTTGATAGACACCTACATCTGCCAACCCCAAAGCTGTTAGTCATCAACATCTGAGAAAAAAACTGCTACCACATTGGAGCATGGCATCTGGGGCATGCTGAACCATCATTGTTCCTGGGTCATGGCCACTCCTATTTGGGTGTAGAATAAACCATCTCTTAGAGCCTTCCTGGTAGGAGCTGTGTCTGCCGATAAACTATGCCCATGGTTACTATGACTCAAACAGCTGCAGCATCCTTGTTGATGGCCTGATTGTCTCAGTTTCATGTCTGACTGAGCCTGTTTCAGTTGTTTGTTTTGTGTGTGTGTGTGTGTGTGTGTGTGTGTGTGTGTGTGTGTAGACAAGGTCTGGATTTGTAGCCCTGGTTGGTCTCAAACTCATAGCAATCCCTCTGCCTCTGCCTCCTAACTTCCTTTTTCAGTATTTCCCCCATTAACCTCCCTGATGCCACCCTGAAATGTGTACCTTTCTATGGAGGCTCTTTACTAGCCCCTGACCCGATTTCTTCCTGTAGCCCCTCTTTATGAAATACTGTTCCTTCCCACTGGCCGCCCATAGTACTGAGTGCCCCTGACAACCTCCATCTGCACTCTTTTAAGCTTCCTCTAACTCTGTGTGGTCTCTTTTCTTCTGCCACAAGGAAGGTCCTATTTTTCGAAGCAGGCTGCTAGCTCTAACTTGTGTCCTGCCTCAAGGAGTAGCTCAGTGAATTTCCCAATAGAGCTGTGTCCCAGGTATTGTCATTTCATAGTTGAGGAAACTGAGCACCAAGAAGTTAACAGCTTGCCCAAGGTCACGCTGCTAGCAACCAGCAGGGGCGGGGGTCTCCAAAGCTTGCCCACTGTTCCATCCTGACCACCTTAGTCCGAGCAGCATCCTGCCTTATCCTAAGTGAGATGGATCACAGGTGCTCTGCCCAACCCCTCCTGAGTTACTGCAGTGACCCAGCATGTCTGAAGCAAAACAAGACATTGGGAAAGCCTTTCTCCCACTGCCCGGGGTGTATGAAGCTGAGTTTGGCTATAATATTTGGCTCTGCCATGGAGCCCCACTATAGTAGATGTGGGGTGGCCATGAGTTCCAAGCCACAGTCTACGATGGGGAGGAAGTCAGGGTGGCAGGCTCAGGAAGTGACTAATCATCGCATCTGAAGTCAGGGAGCCGAGAGCAATGAACGCTGGTACTCAGCTCCAGTTCTACTTTTCATGCAGCCCAGGATCTCGGCTCATGGCATGGCACTGCCGCTTTCAATCAAGGTGGGTCTTCTCGCCTCAATGAACCAAATCTAGAGAAGCCCTCACAGACATGCCCAGAGTGCTGTTTTCATGGTGATTATAAATCATATCAAGTTGACATTTAAGGTCAACCATCACAAACTGCTATTTCTCAAGGGTTTTAAAACAGGACTATAGTTTCTCTTAAAGTGTTCTTATTCCCAAGGGGCTGAATCCTTGCTTTTGAATCTGCATAGGACCTCTCTGACTGAGCACCCGATGGAAGTGATTCTGTATGGTGACTTCTGGGGTGGGGTACAAGGTGCTATGCAGTTTCCACCTTGATCACTGGGACATCTTTCCTTGGAGCCCGAAGATTCTGCACAAAGATGACTTTGTGCAGAAGAGACCATGTACAGATGCCTTGGCCAGCAGCTGCGCTCCTGACAGTATCCATGGCTGGCCATGCCTTCCCTACCATGATGGACTCTATTCCTGGAACTTTAAGTCAAAATAAGCCTTTCTTCATTTAAATTGCTTCTGCTCAGATATTTGATAACTGCAGAGACAGAAGTATGTACAGTGCTATTGGAAGGGTCATGTGGAAGGTTTTTGAAAGAACCACACACCAGACAGACAAGTACTTCCCCTGTATTCTGCATCCAGTGTACACAGAAAATGTGTCTCGTTCACTTGGAAAGTGGGTAACAGAGCGCGTGCTCCTTGCCTGTCTGGTGTTATGTCTGCAGTATATTATATTCTAAAGCTCTGTTGGATTTTGAGTAGAAATTGTAGTCATTTTTTAATGGTTTCTGCATTAAGACAATATCATATTATGTGGACAATCTTTACATTCATTGCCCTGGAGTTTCACACGAGTGGGTCTTCACGGGGGAAGGTCAGGGGCTCACAAACAGTATTCTCTTCTCTGATTGAGATGCTGGGAAGTTTCCCAGTGAAGCTCAATGAGAAGATAGCGTGCAGGCCAGGGTGCATACTGCTGAGATGAGAAGGACCTTCGATGAGTGAAAGCTGCTATTCTGATTGAATCCTAGACTCAACACACAACATTTTTGAGATTTACACTGACTTTTCGCTAAATTTGTTGTGCCCTCCATGAGCAGCAGCAAACTTTTTCTGGTGTGTGTGAGCAAAAAGAACTTATCCTTTTGATCCATTGAATATCAATTCTAAGAACAACCTTGGGTTTAAACCAACCTAACACCTTAGTTTACAGATAAAGTAAGATCTTCAAGGGAAAGGCTGACCAGGGCTACAAAGGACATTAGCATTCTTCCTAGTTAGCATCAACTGTTAACTTGACACAGCCTAGAGCCACCTGAGAAGGAAATGTCATATCAGAATACTCAATGGACACATTTGTGGAGGATTGTCTTGATTAATGATTGATGTAGGAGGGCCCAGCCCACTCTAGGCAGCACCATTCCATAGGCAGGTGGTCCTGGGCTGTATAAGAGAGCTAACTGAGCATGGGTCTGTGAGTAAGCAGGCAAGCAGTGTTCCTCCATGGTTTCTGCTTCAAGTTCCTGCCCTGACTTTCCTCAGTGATAGACTGTGACCCAGAGTATAGGCAAATCACCCTTTTCTCCCATGAACTGCTTTTGGTCAACAACAGAAAGAGAACAAGAGCAGTGCCTGATTTGGAATATAGAGACAGGCCTGCTGACTCTGAGCTGCATGCCTTCCTTATCATTGGCAGAGAGATCAAGTTTGGACAGATTCTTTTTCTCTTCAATGTATTTTCAGGTAGACCAGCACTCTGATCTTAGGGAAGCACTTCTAGGGTATCAAGGGGAGCCATGAGGCTCTGAGCCCAGTTATCTTATTTTTGGAATTTTGCTTTCTGTACTACTGTGGACAGAGAGAATTTTGGCCATGGTAGAGTCGGAACCTGCTCTCTCATATACACAGCTTTTGCCCACTGTGGGCAGGAAGCTTACAAAGAGTTGGTGAGTGGTGAGGCTTTCTGAGCAGAGCGAGGAGTGAGCATCTCCAACATCAGTGAATTTGACAACTTAATGAGATGACCAGCGATGCCAATGTAGATACAGAAAGACCTGAACTGAGAGCTTTAACAGTCAGGTCAGGACCATTCAGCTCCTGATCCACAGTGACCTTTCTTTGATTTCTTAAAACAGACATCTGAAATCAGTACCTAATGACCTCACGCAAATGGCCAGTCTCAGGAAAAACAAGATAAGCAGTTAAATTTATGACTCGACAAGTTAATGAGACCTGCCCACTCTGCAGATCCAGGTCTACACAGGAGAACCATGATGTAATAGCTAATAACTCCCACCAGAGAGCTCCTGACTCCTTAGTGCTGCAATTCCATCTTGGGGAACTTGCTGACTACTACTTTCCAGTGTAGTCCAATAAGTTCTGATTTGTGTCTTTGGTATATTCTTCCTGGTGCCTGGGTCACTGGTTTTCCCTGTTCTATTTCCTGAGGCACTCAGCTCCTTCCTTCGATGGTATTACTCTTCTGCCAGCAGGGTTCTCCTTTATGATAACACCAAGGCTTAAGTAAACAAAATGGCCTTAATGACCAAAAGGCACATATCCATCTTATTTATTTATCATTTGTCATTCATAAAACCCAGAAGTTACCCAGAAAAACTCTCCTTCACTCTCAATGGCCTCAGTTGGTTCACCTGACCACTCTTGAACAATTACTGGTAAGCTGAACTGACTGCCTGCTCCCCTGAGACCCATTAGGGTACACTTCTGGGACAGTAAGGCCTCTTCTGGGAAACCTGGTCAGAATGTTGTCACCAGCCTGCCTGGCAGGAAGGAATGTATTCTAAGGGGATACTTGTGTGTCTCTGTTTGGCTGTCAGAATATTTAAATAATGGACCTAAGAATTCGAATTTCTTCAGGACTCTTCTACTGGAAGAAGAAACAGTTGAAGTCCTGGGGCAGCTAGACAAGGACCTTGTCTGTGGAACAGACAGACTTCTGTCTTGTCAGATGATGGAGAGACTTGGCACTAAGACAATGGTGGGCAATATTAGTTACTTTCCTAGTGCTGTGATGAAACACCATGACCAAAGCAACTTATAGAAGGAAGAATTTATTTGGGCTTTCAGTTCCAGAGTCCATGATGGCAGAGCAAAATATGGAGGATGGAGCTGGAAGCTAAGAGCTCACAGTTTGAGTCCCAAGCAGGAGGCAGAGAGAATGAACTGGAAATAATGCGTGGCTTTGAAAACCTCCCCCCAGGGACACACTTCCTCCAGCAAGGGCACACCTCTTCAACCTACCTGAACAGCTCAACCAGTTGGGACCAAGTATTGAAATATCTGAGCCTCTTGGGGACATCGTCATTCAAAGCATCTCAGCATGATAGAAGACGGGCTTAGGGGGTCTTTGGATCTCTTTGCCCT
Organism: Lophiomys imhausi; assembly: GCA_907164525.1. NCBI lineage: Eukaryota > Metazoa > Chordata > Mammalia > Rodentia > Muridae > Lophiomys > Lophiomys imhausi. Next base: position 6,490,405 of record CAJQZJ010032020.1, read on the forward strand.
CTTGCCAGTGTAAACACATTGACTAAATCTTTTTCTTCTGTTTTTCCACTATTAGCTTGGCTGTCTTAATAGGATTATGTAGGATGAATGGCTGAATCTGGCTTCTTGGGGCACAGACTGTGACCCCAGTGCCTGTAACAATGTGGAGTAACTTGTCCCCAGTTCACGGGCTGGAAAATTACAAAGAAGCTGAAACCTAGACCTCGACCTGCCAGACTCTGCAGTCGATTCAACTCAGCATTGGACAAAACATCTCCTATCCTTGTTTTCCACACTTTATCTCCCCTCCCAAGTCCCACTCTCCCTCTAGGGTACCTCTCGCCAGACTTTCAGGAGGTGTGCCTAAGTCTCTGGCTGGAGATTGCAGGGTCCTCTCCCAGCTAGGTCAGGGTCAGCCATCAATCTGCCTCTCCTGGGTGTGAAAACCAGCCTATTAGAGCTGTAAGTAGGTTTAACAACACAACGCCGGAGCATGTCAGCAATTTTTCTCCTGTTGGCTGGGCATTAATGAATGCGCTGAGAGAGGCACCCCTGCTCCATGACTGCTGAGGGAGGAATTCTCACCGTGGTGTATGATCTGATCAAACAACATGCTAATGTGTCAAGACTGGGAGGACCCAGGCGTAGACTACTTTGGCTCTATAAATATATGGATGAGAAAAACAGCAGAGCCAGAAAGGGATGGCTTAGGGAAACAAAACTATCATGACTATGACTAGCAAGATGGCTCAGTGGGTAAAGGCACTGACTGCTAAGCATGAGCGGGTCCAGTTCTCTCCATTTCCACTGAAACGGGACAACTGGAGGGTGTTTGTTAGTAGTGACTGTGGGTTTCTTTATCTACAAAACAAAGGGATGGTTTAAATGAGGTCTGCTCCCTGCTAGGCCCAAGGATGTAAGACCTCTGGTCTTCACCTGGCAGATAGCATTTTAAAAGTCTCATTCAAAACCAAATCAACAAGAAAATGACTGTCTCAGGTGAGTGATACATTTCCCAAGACACAAATGCATAAAACGGGATTGATTTTCTTTTTTGGAGTTTGTTTTTGTGGAAGGTGGTGTGTGTGCTTATGTGTGTCCCTTTGAGGTTTCTGGTTTGGTTTCAGATGGTGAATGGAGATTGATTTTCGTCTGCTGTGATCTGTAAATCTCAGTTGTTGAGGCTTCTGCTCAAATGCTCTCTCCTCCACTCACTCCCTCTCAGCTTCCATAGGAGCATAGTCTGCTGGAGCCTTTACATTTCAGGGTGTAATTTGATTTTCTGCTGCCTTTTTGCTAATAGTAGTTCCTTTTCTAGGGCCAAGAACCAGGGAACAGGATTTTTTGTGTCTGTCCTCAGGGCTTCATCCCTTTCTTTTCAACAAGAGATTCCTAGGGGAATTTTATACAAAACAGTATATATTTATATGATACTTTATTTATTCCTTGAGAATTTCGTACACACACAAAATCTATTCCAATTACATTTACCTCCTACAGTCCCCCTCCACTTCCTCCCAGATCCCCCATCTCACCCCCTTCCCAAGTTCACATTCTCTTTTTAACATACTGAGTTCAATTAGTACATGGGTGTGGGGCCATCCATGGGGCATAGGCAGCCTGCAGGGCCACTTCCTGAAGAAAACTGACTCTCTCTCTATGCTGGATAGTTTTATGTCAACTTGACACAAACGAAAGTCATTTAAGAGCAGGGAACCTCAACTGAGAAAATGCCTCCATGAGATATGGCTACAGGGCCCTATCTAGCCCTGTAAGGCATTTTCTTAATTGGTATTTGATGGAGGAAGGGCCCAGCCCATTATGGGTAGTACTACCCCTGGGCTTGGTGATCCTGGGTTCTATAAGAAAGCAGGCTGACCAAGCCAGTAAGTAGCGCCCCTCCGGGACCTCTGCATCAGCTCCTGACTCCAGGTTCCGGCCCTGTTTGAGTTCTTGTCTTGATTTCCTTCAGTGATGAACAGCAATGTGGAAAGTGTAAAGTGAATAAACTCTTCCCTCCCCAACTTGTTTTTGGTCAGGTTGTTTCATCAGAGCAATAGAAACCCTAACTAAGATACCCTCCTATGGCAGCCATCAGCTGCCAATATTTCCTCAGCTGGGGTGGGGGCTCCTGAGTTCCACACTTATCCATGTCAGGGTCTTGACTGCCTTGATCCAGTCCTGTGTAGGCCACCACAGCTGCTGTGAGGTCATGAGTGCAGCGGTCCTTTTACATCCAGAAGGCACTGTTTCACGGAGCTCCTCTCAAATCTCTGGCTCTCACAGTGTTTCTGCCTTAAATTTTTCTGCCAAGTTCCCTGTAGTCTTTCCTCAGCCAGGGGGCCCAGAAGAAGCCCCTCTGTGTCTCTTGGTTTATTCCTCCATCTATGCAATGAGCCAGATAAGATGATATGGGTCTCAGTGTCCTCCAAACTCTCATGTTCCTATACGTGTCAATCTGTGACGGCAAAATAAATTAGGTGTAATAAACAGAACTTACTTCCTTAAGCTATAAAGTGATTTAATACTCAGTGGAAAGGCTCACAAGATGGCTCAGTGGGAAAGGGCGCTTGCCACACAGATTCTGACAAACTGAGTTCTGTCCTCAGGATCCACATGGTGGAAAGAGAACTGACTACTGACTGAGAGTTGTTCTCTGACTTCCACACAAGCATCCTCACATGCTACCCTCCCTTCATGTCTTGTACACACAGATACATATACAATGATGATGATAATAATGACAATGAAAAATATCGAAAGAGGAAAAAATTATGAGAAATAGAAGCTACTATTTTTAATAAACATTCAACAGACCAATTCCACACCTCCTGAAAATAGCCTACCAGAATTTAGGCACCACAAGGTAATAATAAATTGTATTGATAATCTCACCAAAATGTGGTGCTTAGTGATGTGGAGTGAGCTCTGGCTGCTGGAGCAGTCTTTTGGCTGCCTTGTGGCTTTTCTGATAGGGTAAGGACCCCCGACACGGCGATCACCACATAAGGGGGTTCTCAGGAAAAGGTGAGTGTGCTGCCTGCCTGAACCTCCAGTCTTCACTCTGAAGACAAACAGACGCGACAGGGGTGAAGTCTAAGCATTTCCCATTTTAAATGTTTCATTCTCTTGCTTACATACAGAACCAAATGGGGGATTTCCACTTGGCCTATGTGGGCCAATGGCATTCATTAAAGGTCATCCTATCATACCACATAGCACAAGCCTGGTAACATGGTGATCATGCACTGATCATGAGCGTGGAAGTCTTGCTCACCCAATCAGCTATACCCACAATTGGGCTTCAACTCCGACCCAGCATCTTCCTGCTGGTGCCATCTTAGATATCTCCCACAAGATTACTTTCATTTTCACAGCAATGAGGTGTTTTTCATAAGCCTCAATTTCCTGGGTCCCCACAAAGAAGAAAGTGAGTCTTCATGACATAGGCCTACTTCTATTTTGTTCTCTTTTGCTTCTGAAGCTTAGACATTGGAAGCCCTCTTTATTTCTCTAGTCTCCAGTTTGCACTTCTGCAAAATGTTAGCAGTACTTTCAGGAAACATACATTAGCCCTGTAAAAATCTGACACTGCTTAGCACTGTGGCAGGACAGGCGGAGAGTAAGTTGTATGTGTATGGGATCAAAACTGACAGATGAGAGCTGGTGAGATAAGAGTGCTTGTCCCCAAGTCCAAAGACCTGAGTTCAATTCCCAGGACCTACATGGTGGAAGGAGAGAAACAAGTCCTGAAATTTCCTCTGGCTTACACACACATGCTCAGGCATGAGCATGTATACACACACACACACACACACACACACACACACACACACACACACACAGCAATGATAAAAAGTTGATAAAAAATTTAAATTAGCATGTATGAATCAACTATAGGCAACACCATGCGTGAGAAAAGACCACAGTATACAAATGTGAAGGAAGGAAGGTGAGTGCTATGTGAATGAGGGTCTTTGAAGTTCCTCTTTTTTATTCATGTATTTATTTATTTATTTGTTTGTTTATTCATTTTTGAACTACTGTCCTTCCTGGACTCACTAGCCCACGCCTGTACTCAAGACTACCTTCCCTTTCAGGACAAACTATTGTTTCTTTCTATTAACCATGTGTTCCTGCCTGGGGCAACTCTATCCTGGGACAGACACAAGAACCTGGACATCCAGACAAGTACAGCCCTAACTCATATCTGCACCTATATTGATACTTTCCAGACATACTGTGGACATTAAGATAATACTTCTGTCATTAGGCTACTTACATATCTTCTTAAAAAACTTGTTCAAATACTCTTAGGTCAAACACATCCCACTTATTGGAGGAGTTCTGCTTTCTGTCCCAACTCTCCTAAATCTATCTCTAGCTTTCCTTGGAACTTGGTACTTGGAACATTTAGGGAACCTTGGAATAGTGGTCACAGAATGTTGGTTATTTCTTATTGTGGATCATGTGAACATGTGCACATGCACACACACACACATTGACCCCTGTAATGGAAGTTTGGATTTCCACAACATAATTGTGGAAACACAATTATGTTGAATGAATATGTAAAGACTTCTGAAAAACAGACTCTTTTTTTTTTCATGAACACTATCTTTTTTTTCCTTTATTTTTTATTTCTTCAAGTTACATATCAATCGCAGTCCCCTCCCTATTCCCCCTCCAGTCCCACCCTCCCACCCTCAACCCCCCATCCTCTTCCCATTTTTTTTTCTTTTAAGTTTAAGGTATATCTTATTTCCCCCTACAGTTTCCCCTTTCAGTCCAACAAATGGCTCTTTCTCTTATAATAACATATTCAATACAGTACAACAGAGGTAATTAGGCCACAGTTATGAGGGTTATATGGCTTAACGTACATTTCCAATGACCAGTCCATATGTATTTGGTACTTGACTTTAACATTCTACTATCTAAACATCTCCATGAGTTTAAAGGTCTATATCTGACTCAACATTCATACTAACTTGCAACACAATTTTAAAAGTATCTTCTTAGATCTGTAACACTTTCTTGACTCCTAAACAACTCAAAATTTAATTATGAGACTCTAGCTATCTGTTCTTCAACCACCTCAGAGACCTGAGAGGGATAAATATATCTGATTTTATAGGAAGTACAGGGCCTGCAGCTTCCCAAACTAAGAAATGACATACCTGTGGCTGCCTGGACAGTTCCCATTTTCTCTCCATACATTACAGCATCGATCTTCAGTCGTTTGGCCCGTTTCTCTGACAGACATTGATTGTAGAGCAGGGGTTATGAAGGACTTACCTACCCTGTCTTGGCAGAGCTAGGCTGTCGACTTACCTGCTTCCAGGTTTTGTCCTTTTTGGACAGCATTCTGTCTACAGTTGGGGCAAGGGGCTTTTCCTACCAAGAGATAGGCTTGCGACTAATTCAATCATCTCCCACTGGAGATTCTTCGATGCTCATCTTCTACTTGGAGGAGAATAGGGGGTGCTGTCAGGAGTTGATATGTCTTGATATAAAAAAATCTAAAGTTATGAAAACATCTTTGAATGCCATATCTGCAGATCTCTTGAGGTTTTTGAAGAAGCCCTATCTATCTCTTATATTAGGGTAAGCAGATGTTGCTTGTCTCTTGCTTGTTTATTTCTGATTAGCTTAGAAAGTAACTATAATAGGCTGTCATAGTACCTAACTGAATGACCAGCTTGCATAACCATTAATTTGCATTTCTTAATTACCCTAAACAGTTTATGACAATTAGTAGTAAAAGGCCGAAACATCACATTTCATTTTTTTTCTTTACCTCCTAACCCTTCCATCCCATTTCTCTGGGGTGGGGTGTCCTTATATAACAGACCCTCATCTCAGTTGAGAGGTCGTATGAGGGCCAAGAGCCTCTTCATTCATTGGGGATCTATGAAGCAGTACCATCAGTGAAAAGTGTCTCGTTGCCCGGGAGAGAGAACTACTAAACAAACAAACCAATAAGCATACAATAGATAAAAAAGACTAAAAAATAGAAAAAAAATATAACTAATATATAAAAAATAGATAAAGAATAAAAATTAAAAATAAGAAGTCTATGTCCAAGTTCCCTTTGGTGTGTTAGTTGTAGTATCAATACCTTCTACTATATAGCTAAAATCCTACTATAAGTGAATAGATGCCATATGTGTCCTTCTGAGTCTGGGTTAGTTCACTCAGGATGAGCTTTTCTAGTTCCATCCATTTGGCTGCAAATTGCATAATTTCATTGTTCCTGAGAAAAACAGACTCTTAAAAGGGGCATACGATATTAGCCTAAAGACTTGCACCTGCGGGGAACACCTGGGGAAGTGCATGATCTTGGAACAGGTGTACCTTGGGAGGAGGGCATATGGTTGGCCAATGAGAAAACATCCTGATGCATAATTAGAGAGAGCATATAAAAAGGAAGGCCTGGAAAACTCGAGAAGGCTTTTTGCTTGGCATTGCTTCTCAACGCTTCTCATTGTGGCTTCACTTTGAAAGATGCTAGAAAGATTGTGGCCCAGTTTGGGAGGAGCTGAGGTTGGGTGTAGCCCAGATGGAAAGCCATGGCCCAGTAACTGCCTTGTGGAGATTTGGCAGTGGGGCAGAAAGGAAGAGCCAAGGCCAAGGCTGAAAATGGCTGCAGAGAGTGGTACCTGCCCCTAGCAAGTGTAGGCAGGCAGAAGAGGCCACGTACAATGCCTGTCTCATGGAGATTCAGAAAGGTAGGATGGGCAGAGAAGCCTGGTCACCAAGACTGAGGCCACCCAAGGAGAGCAGAGCCTTCCTCGTGGAGACTCGGCACGGCCAGACAGGAGAAAGCCATGGCACCAAGGCAGAGGCCTCACCCAGTGTTGGATCTGCCAAGAGGAGGCTCAGAAAAACTGGACAGAGGAGGCTGACCCCAAGCGGGAGTGAGGCATTGGCCATCTCGATGCTAGAGTCGAGTGACCACTGTAGCTACTGCTGGTTACTGTGTTCCCTAAGGCATTGGCTGATGAGTTGCCACAAGGAATCACCCCTGAAAATGTCTTCATTTGGTTTCCTTCTAATGTGCTTTGGGTGGATTGGCTAGAAGGTATTTAGAGATATTAATAAATAGTTTAAAGTTACACCAACAAACACCTCTTACGTGGTTGGAATCCCTCACAGCTCCTATTCCTGCAACTCTTTTTAAGGGCCTGTCAACACAGAAGTATGTAGAGACTGGGGACATGGCCCAGTGGGTAAAGTGTGTACTACACAAGCATGAAGACCAGAGTTCAGATCCCCACAACCCATGTAAGTACTTGGTGGGTATGGAGGCCCACATGTAATCTTGGTGCAGTGGGAGACAGAGGCAGGAGATCCCCAGAGCAAGCTGCTCACTAGAACAGCTGAATTAGTGAGTTTTGGGTTCAAGTGAGAGACCCTGTCTCAGTAGAAACATGGAAAGTGATTGGGAAAACTCCCAACATAAATTTTAGGCCTCTGCATGTATGAATAATGGCAAATGTATGTGTATATACATGTGAACATGTGCACATGTACACACACATACAATAACAGTCTATGTTGACTGTGTTAGTCTCTGTTTTCATTGCTACTTTTTCCATCTTACTGAAAGATGTTTTTACTTGCAATTATTTTCTCGATTGGGGCAAAAGTAACACCTACACCCATGGCTTCCAATTCTAAAGGTCAGAAGAATGTGCACTTGTGAGATATCATCATCCTTGTCCCATGTCTGTCCTCATGTTCCCTATTAGAGGCAACCAGGAACCATTGATGGTCCTAGCCAGATATGGTCCATGAATTCCCACTTCCGCATGATATTTTCTTTCTTGTGGTTTTTGTGTGACTCTACCTGATGCACTGTGCATACCTACACTGTATCTTAAATGTATATGCATTGTGTGTGTGTTTGAATATAGATATTGTTCTTGGTTTGGTTTGGTTTTGAGACAGCATTTCTCATGTAGCTCTGACTGTTGGGCTAGAATTCACAAGATCTCTAACCCTAACCCTGCCCCCACCTCTGCCTCCCAAGTGCGGGGATTAAAGGCATGCACCACCACAGCCCCAAATATAGATGAATCTATATTTTGCTATTTGCAATTTCACCATATTTGTAGGTTCCTGTATTCCTTACTACTGACCCATAGGCTTGAAAGATGACTCAGCAATTAAGAGTAATATGTACTAGTCTCGCTGGGGACCTAAATTCAGTTTCAACACTCACATGATGCTTACAATGCCTGTTACCATAGCCCAATGGGTTCTAGTCCCCTCTTTGGGTCTCTATGGATTCTGTACTCATGTACAAATACCTTCTCAAAGACATGTATGCATATACATAACCAAAAATAAAACCTTTCAAAGAAAAGATCCATTTGCTTTTATAGTCATCTCTACCTCTTCCCTCTCCCTGACCCCTATGATCTTGTGACTTCTTCATTTCTAAATTTCTGTCATTTAAATTTTTCTGTCATTGTGCTTGTATGGTGTATCACCTTGGGTGTTGACTTTTCTTACTGGATGTGAGTCCTTAGTAGTTCCTTCTGTGTGGCTTGCCCTTTCTCAAAGCACGTATGTGACTACAGCTAATATCATTTGTTGCCTGTTGAAGAACATCTCCCATTTGCAAGTTATTTTAATTATTAGAAACAAAGTTCCTATGAGTATGTGGTGGTTTGTGTCTTGGATGGCCCTCAAAGGCCCATGTGTTTAAGGTGTGATCCCTTGGGAGTTAATAGAGCCTTTAACAGGTGAGCTCTGCAGCTGGAGAGGTGGCTCAGCAGTTATGAGCACTTGTTGCTCTTATAGAGGATCTGCGTTTGGTTACCAGCACCAATGTAGGGTGATTCACAGCGGCCTGTCACTCCAGCTCCAGGGGATCTAAGCCCTTTTCTGGCCTGTGCAGGCACTGCAGTCACATCACACACACACACACACACACACACACACACACACACACACACACACACA